>JAPXFY010000035.1:28884134-28889134 GCA_030674185.1 Monoplex corrugatus
CACACATACACAGCGGACCCCATCCCATCCACCTCTTACCCCGAAACACACACACACACACACTCACATTGACATACACACACATACACAGCGGACCCCAACCCACCCACCCCTTACCCCCTAACACACACACACACACACAGACACATACACACACGGACACACACACACACACACACACACACACACACACCACACACACACACACACACACACACCACACACACACACACAACACACACACACACACACACATTTTTCTGTCGATTTGCGTGCAGTTGTCTATCATTATCCGGTGTTGTGTAGCGTGCAAAATGTCACAGTGTGGTCTTGTCAACAGTATGTCCATGTGAGCCAGGCCACGGCCAACGCCATTTCCTAGCTACACTGAGAAAAACCAAGTAAAACAATCAGCCACTGAACCAATAATAATCATCAACAAAAACACTACGTAAGTGCATGTATGCATGCAAGCAAGCGCACACACATATACAAGCAAACACACAAAAACACTAACTCTATTAGTATTACTACTACTACAAGAACAATCACCACCACCACAAGCATACTTCTGAATTGCATAAAAGCTACAACAACAAAACTAACACACAAAAAGCAACAAAAACAAAACAAAAAACGGAAAAATTTTGAGGTAGCATAACTGAGGATTTGTGGGGGAGAGAGAGGGAGAGAGAGGGAGGGAGGGAGAGACAGAGAGACAGACAGAGAGAGAGAGAGAGGGGGGGGGGTTCAGGTTCATATTGCTTATAGCCCAGCAGACTACTAGAACCATATCAGTGCTAACATCACGTTAAAAACATACAAAGACGATGGTTTAAAAAAAAGCGCCTTCAACACCACACACACACACACACACACACACACACACACACACACACACACACACACAATCCTGAAAGCAGGAAGACCAAAACAGACATGAAACAGACGCATGGAGGATGACAGGAAGGCACTTGAACGGACATGAGCCCAACTGGTAAGACCAGCCCAAAACCCAGTCTGCTTGGATGTGTTGTTGTGCCCCCCCCCTCACCCTCCACCCCCACCCCCGGAACAGCCCTCGGGATTATTGTGAAAATTTTTACATAATGGGGCACAAGACACCCAACACAATGTCAGAGATAAGAAACACACTGCAGAATGGAGGCACGATTAATTTCAGTCTCTTCAATTTCAGTTCCCTCAAGACGGCCTCTCCGTGCTCAAAAAACTGCCTTACGCACTAACGCCACAAATACCATGTAATCCAAAATAATCACCGCAAATGCCATCAGCCTGCGTAGACACCCTTCCACAAATAACAATGTTTTGTGGCCGTTACCTAAGTCATGGTTTATGTATTATATACTGTTTTTTATCTGTTCCAATATACCACCGAAACAACATAAGGTATTCTAGTTCTACAGTCAAATGCATATATATCTCCTTCAGCATCACCCTAGGAAACCCCAATAACAACCACTATGAACGGTCTTTATTTTGCTACAAACCACTTCAACCAGTATGGGTTCAAGTTATATTTTCAGTTTCTCAAAACGATGTCTCCGCGCTCGGAACGAATTCCGTGTGCACTAACGTCACTGGTGCCATGTGTATGATGATCATGGCACCAGCCTCAAGCCTACACATAAACCCAACAGCTGGTCAGGTCCCGAGCTGAGGCCCTACCTAGCCTATGTTTTACCTAGTCTGTATTTTTATAACTAGTATTGTATCAGCCGATCACTGGAATAATCTTGGTGACATGTAAGAATTGTTGACTATAAACCACATGATTGTCTCTGATTGTTGTAGAAAATTGGCAATCACTTGGGTTTTGATTACTTCTCCAATTACCAAAGTGGTGCAAGGACCAGTGAACTTAACTCTCTAATTGCAGGCATTTCCGTCGTGACGATGGAACCGAGAACGGTAATTCAGCCATCAAATCATGCATAAAGCTGTCTTAGAGCGACCGCCAGCATTCATACAACCCCCAACCCAGAACAGTCCGCAATACGACATCGATTATCATTGATGGACAACTATTCAATTAACTTAACACTCCCTTCCCCCTCCTCCCCCTGTGGGGATGCCGGGGTCGGGGGGGGGGGGGGCTCTTTCAGTATAAATAGTATCCACACCTTCTGGAAATTCTGTGCTAGAATGTCCTCTTTTTTGTCACTCTCTTTGTTTCTGCCTTGCTGGTCCACTCACCTGTATGTGTTCAATAAAGTCTCACGTACTTTCTCTTTAGGATTGATAACTGGTTACATGAATTAAATGCATTTTTTTTGGCTCTAGGGAAATGAGATATGCGGAAGAAATTTTAGGTAAGTTATGCCCGTTTCATATATGTTTTAGCGCCCTTACTTATGTTTAAATTTGTACTCAGATTTGTTTGTTTTTCAAATTCCCTGTGTGATAAATTGGACGGAGTGGTCAACGCCAGCAACATCTCCTTTGAATATGTGCGCGAATGCACTGATATGTGTGCTTAACTTTCTTTTCCTTTTTTTCCTGTATGGCGTATGTTTTGAAACGATCATATCCCTGATATGGCTCCACGCAGTCGGCTGGGCTTTAAAAAACAATAACAATACTATTTAACTAAACGAGACAAAAAACCTCGCAACACACACATACACGCTCACGCACACACACGCACGCACAAGCACACGCACACACACACACACACACACACACACACACACACACACACACACACGCACATGAACAGTGTCAATGCAGTCAGACTGGAAAGTGGGAGCCTACTTCTAATACCTACCAGGAACGAACGCATAAATCAAAATCATGATATTACTCTAGTCTCGGATTTAAGCGATGACTTTTCTGTTCATACAAGCATGGCCCATTTGGCACGGGTTGTCACCCCAAAAACAGACGAATCGTGACCCAAACTGAGAAGACATAGTCAGCAAATATTTTTCGGCCGTTTGCCAACGGATTTATACCGAACTGAAGTCAATTAGCAAGAATTTTAACTGCAGCAAGTCTCCTTCACTGCCAGCTGCGGTATGAGCCCCCCCCCCCTCCTACCCCCCCCCCCCCCCCCGTCTTCCTCTCCGTTTGCTGTAAGAAACCTTTGGTTCTACAGCAGCTATTAAAACGCCATACAGCAAGGCCATGGAGGACGCCAAAGGGGCGAGGACAGACATGATTACTTCTTTCATCCATGCAAACTTTTCTGTTGGTCGCCACACTGAAAAACTGACAGCCAGTGGGTAGCAGTTCTCAAAGGCCTGGTTATGTACAATTTTTATTTTTTTAAAGGCCTGGTTATGTACAATTTTAATTTTTTTAAAGGCCTGGTTATGTACAATTTTAATTTTTTTAAAGGCCTGGTTATGTACAATTTTAATTTTTTTAAAGGCCTGGTTATGTACAATTTTAATTTTTTTAAAGGACTGGTTATGTACAATTTTAATTTTTTTAAAGGCCTGGTTATGTACAATTTTAATTTTTTTAAAGGCCTGGTTATGTACAATTTTTATTTTTTTAAAGGACTGGTTATGTACAATTTTTATCTTTTTAAAGGACTGGTTATGTACAATTTTAATTTTTTTAAAGGCCTGGTTATGTACAATTTTTATCTTTTTAAAGGCCTGGTTATGTACAATTTTAATTTTTTTAAAGGACTGGTTATGTACAATTTTTATTTTTTTAAAGGCCTGGTTATGTACAATTTTTTTTTTAAAGGCCTGGTTATGTACAATTTTAATTTTTTTAAAGGACTGGTTATGTACAATTTTTATTTTTTAAAGGCCTGGTTATGTACAATTTTAATTTTTTTAAAGGACTGGTTATGTACAATTTTAATTTTTTTAAGGCCTGGTTATGTACAATTTTAATTTTTTTAAAGGCCTGGTTATGTACAATTTTAATTTTTTTAAAGGCCTGGTTATGTACAATTTTTATTTCATTAAATTTTTTTTTTCTATTTTAGTATGGTAAGGTGCTCAATGGCATCACGGCGTACTTAGAATCTCGCCGCTCTCTCAATGGCAAAGGCACCAGGCAATTTTTTAAGTAGCTACTGTGCAAACCCTGTATCAGAATATTTCATTTCATCAACGCGCAAATCAGTCTTATTGTTACTGCTATTGTTGTTTAAAGCCCAGCCGACTGCGTAGAGCCATATCAGGGCTATGACCGCTTCAAAACATATAAAACTCTAACAGGGAAAAAAAAAAAAAAAGATAATCTAAGGAGATGCCCCTGGCGTTGACCACTCCGTCCAATTTATCGCACGAGGGATTAAAAAAAACCCACCTGAATACAAACATAAGGATACTTAAGGACACCAAAACATATATAAAAAACGGACCTAAATTGCCTAAAATTGCTTCCGCATATCTCACCTCCCTAGAGCCAAAAATGCACTTAATACATGTACGCAATTATCAATCATAAGAAAAACTACGTAAGACTCTATCGAACACATACAGGTGAATGGACCAGCAAGGCAGAAAATGATAGGAAGAAATGACAGAAAGCAAAGGAACAAGGCAAAAACAAAGAGAGTGACAGAAAAGAGGAAATTTCTAGCACAGAATTTCCAGAAGGTGGGGATACTATTTATACCGAAAGAGCCCCCAGCATCCCCACGGTGGAAGGGGGGGGGGGGGGAGCAAATCAGTCTATATATGACTGCAAAAACAAAAACTAAAATCGAACAAACCATGGCTGAGCTATCTATCTCATAGTTAACACACGGAATCGTTATCAACACTAACCGTAATCGCATGTATAAATGACACGTATAAAAACTCCCGTGTCGCAGTTCTGCATAGAGATTATGCCATGCAAAATGGCGACTTGGGGGGTCTTGAAGATTCAGCGCATCAGTTTGTACCCCGGTCAAACACTGTGAAATGGACACCACAGACGGTGACTGCTTAATGGACTGAACAGCAAACAGCTTCCGTAATCTGCTAATCAATATTTCTGCAGGCTGAGAAGAAGACACAGACGTTTTA
>JAPXFY010000035.1:28894134-28896634 GCA_030674185.1 Monoplex corrugatus
AGAAAAGATAAAATTTCCAGAACAGAATTTCCAGAAGATGGGGATACTATTATACTGAAAGAGTCCTGGCACCCTCATGGGGGTCACAAACAAGCTGTGTGCGCGCTACGCACCATAAATACAATGCAATGAAAAAGGGAAAAGAACAATGGCTGGTGTCATCAGACTGCGTGCACGAGATATCCCACAAGCTGGCAAGATACTGATTTATCAAACGAATAAATAAATACCAACTATATAAGATGTATCACAACTATATAAGATGTATACACAACTATATAAGATGTATACACAACTATATAAGATGTATACACAACTATATAAGATGTATACACAACTATATAAGTCAATGTGTCTAATACAAATTATAGATTTTTCTATCCAAATTAATTCTCATCAAGTATTTTTCTATCGCAAAAGCTTACACCCAGATGACATTCGTAATATCGTCTACTCTGATCATCCGGAAATTATTGATCAACGCCACGGTGTATCTGATATGCCCACTCCCTGCGCCACACACACATACACGCGCACACACGCACAGATAGGTAGAATGACAGAAAGCAAAGGAACAAGGTAAAAACAAAGACAGTGACAAAAAAAAAAAAAAAAAAAAAGGGAAATCTCTAGAATTTCCAGAAGTGGGGATATATTTATACTGAAAGAGCCGCCGGCATCCCCATGGAGGGGGGAGGTACCTATTTACGACAGGCGGAGACTGCAAGCCCTCACCCCCCCCCCACACACACACCCTTACCCACCCCCCTTGAGTGTGACTGGCACCCCGTACAAACCAGCACAGCCAGAGTGTATCGGAAGGCAGGAGCTACGTTTGCACGTTAACCAGGCCTCTGATCTCCTAGAATTGTATATATGTTAAAGTTGTTTTGAATGTTTCCACAAAAAACATGTTAATATTGAAATAGTTTTATACTTATTTATTTATCTCATTTTGTTTATTTCCTTTACTGCATTTTGTGGAGCACCAAACAGACAAAACATAACGAACACATCAACAGATTTCAAAGATAGTACCTACAACATGTTCATCACTCATTCAAGTTCATTACGTGTACGGCAGAAAAGTGTTAACAGTACTAACAGAAATCACACGGATTAAAACCAAACCAAAACCAAAACAAAACAAAGCAAAACAAAACAAAACAAAAAACCAAAGCTGCAAAATGTTACCAATTTCAAATGGATTGATATCTCTTTCAATAAGATGATCAACCACAGACACGTCAACAATCTACATACGGACTAGCGCGTTATAAGAAAAGAAGCCATTTCTATATTTTATCATTATCATAATTATGCATAAATTTACCCTTTAGAACGCTTCTACGAGATCGAAACGTGTTGGGCACCGGGGTTCCTGGCTCAGCTCCAGGCTATCTTGGCTTTCTGTCTTACAATCATGAAATCATCTGTATTTCCCGTTTTGTTCCCTGTTGTAAGGAAAAGGATGGTAAGAGTACGACTTAAATGTCTTCCAACTGTATGGCTTTGACTCTACGACTACTTTGGAAAAAAAAAAAAAAAAGAAATAAAAAAAACCCCGACATTTATTCCTATTTTCATTACATTTTAAACCGAGCTATCTAGCTAAGAGTTGTCGCCCCAAAGACATGTTCAGTCAATGCCGGGACAGCCAGGACAATGCCGCCCACGACCGTCAACGTGTTATTTGTGTCACTGCAATGCAAGACGTTACGGCAAAACGACACACCTGTCATCACAGCCCTCACTCGGGCCACTCTACTTTGGCAGTGCTTGCCTTCGGTTCTTTGGCGTGGTGCATGTGTGTGAGTTTTGAAATTTTTTGTTTTGTTTTTTGGGTTGTTGGTTGGTTAGTTGGTTGTTTTTATTATTATTATTATTATTATTATTATTATTATTATTATTATTATTATTGTTATTATCATTATCATCATTATCATCATTATTATTATTATTATTATTATCATCATCATTATTATTATTATTATCATTATTATTATTATTATTATTGCTCTAATCGTGTTGGGCTGAGAGAGACGAGGAGAGTAAGTATTCATTTTCTGTTCAGTGATTTTTGTGTTTTAAGAAGATGATGTTGATGATGATGATGACGACCACGGCGACGACGATGATGATGTCGATGATAACTCCGTGTGGGCCGAGTAAGAAAGGAAGTACGTGCGTACTTGTTTTCTCTTTTGAACGAACTTCTGTGTCTAATAATAATAGTAATAATGATAATAATAACAATAACAATAATACAGCAATGATTATGATGATGATGATGATGATGATAATACTAGTAATAATAATAATGACAACAATAATAATCGTATATCAATGACGTTGCTGCTGCTGATAATAATAATAATAAAGATAAATAATAATAATAATAATAATGATAATGATGATAATAATAATAACAATAATAATAATAATATTAATAATAATAATAATAAAGGAAAGGAGTTTTCCAAAGTTATACAGAATTGGG
>JAPXFY010000035.1:28901634-28904134 GCA_030674185.1 Monoplex corrugatus
AATGCTAAAAGACGAAATGAGACTGTAGGATTTGATGCCCACTCAAATTTTCAGATATGAATAGATATAAATAGACTTAATTCATACTTCATCTGCATACATTTTTTCCCCATCAAAAGGCTGAAAATGTACATTAGCGAAACAAAACAACCAATCCACATATGCTTTTAACTACTCACGTAATTACAAAATAAACACGACCACATCAGTGGATTTGTTATCAGCTGGCAATTATAGGATTTACTTCTTTCATGATAATCCTTCAAATACAGGAAATCCTGGGCACAAAAAGGTTTGATATGATTGAAATCAAACCTATGTCTTCAGAAATACGATGAAATAAAAATCTATTGTAGTACAAGGCCAATTGTAGCTTTTATGTTTAGTTTTCTCTGGTAATCTGGATTTATAGTGAATAGTTTTCCTTCCTGTCCAAATTTTGGTTTTCTCTGCTAATCTTGGTCTGCAGTGAACAGTTTTCCTTCCCGTCCAAATTTTGGTTTTCTCTGGTAATATGGGTCTGTAGTGAATAGTTCTCCTTCCTGTCCATAAATTCACGTCGCATTTCCTGCTTCAGCCACTGAGATCACAAACATTTTGATGCAGTGGAGCTGACGGGGCATGTATCAGCGGCTACCATCAAGAACGAGGTCGCCGACACATTAACAAGAGTCAGTATCCATACAACATACTTCACACACAGGTTAATCCAAACCGCATGCCTTTACCGCATCTTTCTAGCGTTTGCGCACAACACTGCATACGCACGAACAGTTACCGACATAACAGAAAAAAAAAAAAAAAAAAAAAAAAAAAATCTTTTTACCATCAATGTCTCCCTCATACTAACACAGAAACCAATCAGATGACACAATGCAGGAGCATCAGCGCAGGCTATCTCCCACCCCTATCCCCCAAAACTGACGAAGAACACACACACTATGCCCACACACATTCACTGCCACAAAGTCCTCACACATCAGACACTTCCACCAAAAGAAACGTCCAATATATCCCAGACCGCCAAAAGGGCGAGTGTCTGGCACTACTTATTGGAACCGTCTGATGCAGGCATCGAACTGACCGTTCCGGATCCAGCGAGAACAACCCTCTCTTGAAAACCTCGCAGGGACAAATCGTTACTTCGAAAACTCTGTCCCGCCTCAGGTCTTCGCGAAGTAAGATCTTTGAAGCGCTGTTCCAACACAGTAAGTAGGCTGCATCCTGATTAGAATAATCACATTCTAATTTCTGACACCCTCACCACGATCGCTTTCCTGTAAGTTCTCCGCTTGGACGGGCTGCCAAGTCAAGCAGTGAGGCAAGGCAAGAATGCGTGTAACACAGTGTAACCATCATAGGCAAACGGTGGGGAATGGGGGGGGGGGGGGGGATGCAAACCGTCACTGAGACAGAGATATGAAGAGAGAGAGAGAGGGAGGAAAAGAGAGAGAGAGAGTAGCCAAACCAACGGCAAACAATACCCCCACCCTCCCACAAAGAGACAGAGGGAGAGAGAGAGAGGAAGAGAGAGAGAGAAAGAGAGGAGAGAGGGAGAGAGTTGCCAAACCAACGGCAAACAATACCCCCACCCTCCCATCAAAGAGTACAGAGAGAGAGAGAGAGAGAGGAGAGAGAGAACAGAGGGAGAAGAGAGTGAACACAAGATCAAGAGAGAGACAGAGGACGAGAGAGAGAGAGAGAAGAGCAGAGAGAGAGAGAGAGAGAGAGAGAGAGAGAGAGAGAGAGAGAGAGAGGAAGAAGGCCAACCACGGCAAACAACACCCCCACCCTCCCATCAAAGAGAGACGAGAGACAGAGACAGATAGACAGAGAGAAGAAGAGAGAGAGAGAGAGAGTTGCCAAACCAACGGCAAACACCCACACCCTCCCATCAAAGAGAGAGAGACAGAGACAGAGAGAGAGAGGGAGAGACAGAGACAGAGAGACAGAGAGTTGCCAAACCAACGGCAAACAATACCCCCACCCTCCCACCAACAAACACCGAAGCAAACCAACTCCATACACTCACTAGCCACACTTCACCACCACACCTGGTTACACTTGCTCTCAGCTCGCACAGAAAAACGGCTGACCACGCAGCAGACTCAATGTCATACGCTTACGACAAACACACACTCACACAACGAGGGCCTACTTGTTTACTTTGGCTAAAACGGCCCAATATTGACTGACCACGACCAATCTCCGGTCAGGGGCCAAGGGTTAAAAGACTTCACTAATGGCAACCATGGGGACTGGGGTTCAATACTTCCCTTCCTTCCCACCTACCCCCTTCCCAACCTTTCACTCACTTCTCGACTCTTGTCACAGTTTCTTCTTTTAGAGCACAAAAAGACTGAGAGGGGAGAACGAGAGAGCACATGAACATACGAATATGAATACCAAATTTATTCCAGAAAATAAAAAAAGGCCATGCCCCATTTGAAAGGTGTAAACATGATGACTAGCACTGTAAGCAGTGAACAAAAGAAATTTC
>JAPXFY010000035.1:28909134-28921634 GCA_030674185.1 Monoplex corrugatus
TCAGGTATCAAGTTGTACAGACAATCGCTGAGGGGAACGCAAAGTAGAGCAGATAGGAAGAAAAAAAAAATTGACAGTTTAAAGACTTCTAGGAAGAAATGTTACAGACAATTGCTGTGAAGGGAAGACAAAGTAGAGTGGGTAGGAAAAAAGAGAGAGTGAGTGAGAGAGGAGAGAGGAGGGAGGAGAGAGAGAGAGGAGGGGAGAGAGAGAGAGAGAGAGAGAGAGAGAGAGAGAGAGAGAGAGAGAGAGAGAGAGAGAGAGAAGAGATGAAACTGAAACTGAAAATGGTTTATTGCCATTGACATTTTTGTCCTTGTGGCAAGGAGCATAAAACAAAGTCATTAAATTTTTCGGCGACGTTTTCTCGAAACAAAGATTTATAAATATAGTCATGACTGACATTACATCATTTGAATTTTTTCCCTAAAGATGAAGAAAAAATTGAACGGAAAAAGTTGAACAAAATGTTGAACAAAAAGTTGAGAGAGAGAGAGAGAGAGAAGAGAGAGAGAGAGAGAGAGAGAGAGAGAGGAGAGAGAGAGAGAGAGAGAGAGAGAGAGAGAGAGAGAATGACGGTTTACGGAAGAATGTCTTGGAAGAAATATTAATCTGACGCTTGGTTGGTTACATGTGCAGTCCTTGCCTTCCAGTCTAAGTGCACAGGTTCGAGTCTGACTTGGGGGGGAAAAAACTGTGCCTGTGTGGCCACCAGTCTGATAGCTGTGAACGGATGTCTGACCCTGTTCTGGGTTGGGGATGGACAGAGGTGATGGGCACCTCCTTCATAACGATGGCCCATCCATTGAAAAGTTTAGATCTCTATGACATCATTTCCCTACGACTTCAGGCGTATGGTACTACACTGCCTGACTTTACCTGGTAGTTACCTTTTCTGGGGACAAGCGTGGTTACCATCCACAGGAAGAAGCACTAGGGTTCATGCCCCATCTCCTTGATACTAAGGGAATGGGGAACGGTAAGTTCCCTATCTTACCCCTCACACAACACCTCACACACACACACACCACACACACACACACACACACACACACACACACATATCCGTCTAATATCACTCATAGTGAACAGACGTTAAATCAAAAAACGAACACACACACACTCACACACAGACACACTCACACACACAACACACTCACACACACACACTCTCTCTCTTTTCTCTTGTTCGTTAGACTGCTTGATTTTTACATTATATGATACAATGCCTTTATAATTTCATAGGTTCTTCCACCCCACAGACAACTCTATCTTATCTTATGTATTCATTTCTTCATTTCTATATTTCTTATTTACTTATTTATTTATTCATTCATTACTATTTATTTGTCTTTTTCTTCGTGTAAAACACATATATGAATAGCGATAAAAAAAATAACTCTCTCTCTTCTCTCTCTTATCTTACTCAACCAAAGGCATTCAGGAAGACCTTACCTAACAGTATGACTCCAACCTGCTTCCTCTTCATCTCTCCCCACTTGGACCTGGCGGGGCTGGGGTCCCCCGTGGACACATTTTCCCCACCTGTGGCGCCACCCTCTGACGGCCCTCCACCTGACAGCGCAGACTTCAGGGCTTTGAGCTTGAGGCTCACAGATCCTCTCTTCTGGTTCCCTGCTGATTCCTGCTTCTTGGAGGAATCAGGAGGAGCGTCTGGTCCACCGGAATCCTTCATTCTCGACAATAAGGATTTGAACGTTTTCTGGGTTGTGGGTGTAGGTTTGGTATTGCTAGCTTCCATCGTCTGTCGTAATGGTCGTTTCTGTTTAAAAGCCCTTTTTTTTTTAGGTTAGTTTGTTTCTTGTTTACTGTATTTGTTCTGTCCTTATCTTAGTACCGGGTCGACCTGGCTTATCGGCGATGTCTTCCGCCTTGCTCTTTGACAAAACGCCTCCATGTTAGGTTAGGGCTTTTTGTTTCATGTCTATTTTATTCATTTTTGTATCAGGAACAGGCTGACCTTATCAGTGATGTCTTCCGCGTCTCTTTGAAGAAGATCTCCACATCAGTCACGTGATCCTTTTTTTAATTTTATAAAATAAATTTTTTTTTTTAGTTTCTGAAGTCTGTTGGATATAGATCGTGGCTTCCGGTTCTGTTTTGCAGAATACGACACAACCCACGCTTGGATTCTTGGTGATGCACCACTGTGATGAGGGTTCTGATGAAGCTGGAACTTTTAGGGTAAGCCGGTTTTGTCGTTCTATGCGTTTTAGGGTAAGCCCGTTTTGTGGTTCTATCTATTTTTAGGGTAATCTCTATTTGTGGTTCCATCTATAGCCCGTTTTGTGGTTCTATTATTTTCAGGGTAATCTCTGTTTTTGGTTCCATCTATAGCCCGTTTTGTGGTTCTATTTATTTTCAGGGTAATCTCTATTTGTGGTTCCTTCTATAGCCCGTTTTTTTGTGGTTCTATTTATTTTCAGGAGAAGCCCGTCTTGCGGTTGTATCTATAGCCCGTTTTGTGGTTCTATTTTTAGAGTAAACCTGTTTTGTGGTTCTATTCTGTTCTTTCTTGTCCATAATTATACCAAAATGATAGGTCCATTTACACTGGCTTCTTGAAAAATTACGACAATCCAGTTTCACTCACGTAAAAAAAAAAATCTTGTTTACCGCGGAAAGACCAAAGAATCAAGCTGGAATGGGCAACAACCAAACCATTTCTCATGGAAGTTTTCAAAACTTTCTTTTAATCTAATGCAGACAGTTTCCTTTACGATACTTACTTTGGTGCCCGTGTTTTAAGTAGGCCTACAGATTTTCTTTTCTATCTCCTTGCAACATGTTGACATTACGTTTAAAGACATAATTATCAATATCAATATAACGATCCATACCATCTACCTCGCAGGGTCCAAAACAACAACAACAAAACAAAACAAACAAACAAACAAACTAACCAAAACAAAATAAACAAAAAACAGACCCCTAACAAAAGACAAGCTAGCCAAAGGGCGCTTGCTGGTGAAACTACATCATCTCCGATGGGAGTTACAATCGTAGTCAACTCATCATCATGAACACAACGTCAAACATTGAGTAGCTAAACATGCTTGCCCCTTTCACTCACCGTCTCACCCCATCTCTACAGCTTCCTGAAGAACGCTGGTGGCCAGGGTGAGACAATGAAAAGGGTTAATCCAATGAACGGTATATACTTGAGATATCAAATGTGATATTACCAGTCACTCTTGTGCTCTAATTAAAAAAAAAAAAAAAAAAAAAAAAAAAAAAAAAAAAAAAAGCTAATCTGCCTGGTCAAACTTTCGTTCATCAACACAGCACATCAAGAACTAAACGACTGGTACGACGAGAGAAGTACCTGTTAAAGAAACCCAACAACAATCATCAAAGAAGGTAAACAAAGAGAAAAATCAAGGTTTCATCTACAGCACTTGGTCAGGTGTTTCCAGAACAGAACAGAATAGAAAAACACGAAAAATCAAATTATAAGCTAGCTCGACTCAATAAATTATATCAACTGATAATCTCAAAATCAGTTTCCATGCCAGAAACACAAACAAACAAACAAACCAACAACAAAAAAATCACTCATGGAACGTAAACACATCACTTAGCGATTTACCACTGCAAGCCACTCTGCACAACTTTCCAGCCAAAAGTCGATCGAGTTACTTTCTCTTGCCAATCAAAAAAATCATCAGAGTTTCTTTCTCCACTAAACACAGCGAGGTAGTTACTAGTTGGGAAAAGTATTTTTTCCTCCTTTTTTTTTTTTTTCTCTTTTTCTCTCTCTCTCTCTCTCCTTTTCTTTTCTTTTTTCCCCCGAAAGCAGACGACAGAAATCAAAACGTTTCCAACACCAGAGCTGGTTACCCACAATGCACAGGAAATGTCGACGTCATGTAAAAAAAAAAAAAAAAAAAAAAAAAAAGGTTCCCCCAAGTAGACATAAGCTGGGCTATAACTGTTTTCGTTCAGTCCATTACCGACCATAGCTTACAACAGTACCAACACAATTGCTGACGACCACAATAGGCTGTACCCCAATCCTAAAAACACGCGAAATTGGATACGCACACACATACACGTGCTACAGGCTCTGTAATTAGTACATTAACACACAGCTATAGCGGTACAGTTCGGTCCTGGCACTTTAGTTGTGAAGGCAACCCTCTCTCTCTCTCTCTCTCTCTCTCTCCACACACACACACACATACACACACACACACAAACACACTCAAAATACACAAGGCATATTGTGTATCTGTGTAGACAGAAGGTAACAACTAGTCATGTTCTTTCTTGTTTTAAGCTATACCAGCATACATGTATTTCTACATTTTCTTAGTAACACAGTTTCCGCCTTATTTGACCCTACATCATAAACGTACGATTTATTTGTATCAACATGTCAAAAAGTCCTATAGCTACTTATACTTACCTCGTTGTTATTTAACCCTTTGACCCCTGCAACCTGTTCAACAGCGTCCTGCATTGTCAAACATGCCAGCAAAGCAAAACTTAACCCTTTGGTTTCCTCACCCCATCCACCAGCTTCTTGAAGCTGACTAGGTGAGGGAGTCAAAGGGTTAAGTTTTTGCAATTGGTGGGTAGGACGTGGGAGTCAAAGGGTAAAATGTTCATTGTTATGGTTAGCCAGTTTTGTTGTTGAAATACTTATTCACGATCAGCAGCTTCCATGCTGAGTTTTTCCATCCTCTCTTTGAAGCAGTTGTTTTTTGTTTTAATTTCCGTCTTTTTCTCAAGAGTGACTCTATACACGTATTTCCTTTACCCTTGCGTTTTGTTGCAGCTGGTAGATAGGGTGCAGGAGTCACAGGGCTAAAGTATCCGGTAGCTATCCTGACAGAAGATGGCAGCTGTAATGCAGAAATGCCCGTCAGAATTGCACAACAATGGCAGCAGTGGACCCAGAATGATCGAGATCTGGAGAAGCAGCACCGTGTGTGCTCTCCCACCAAGCTCTAGACCTCAAACACTGAGTCGCTCGTAGCCTTCTCATCTTCCTCTAAAGACACTGCTTGCTGGCTCAGAGAAAAGATTAGGAACTTTCTGGCCAAGCTGGGGAAACTTGCTTTATATCATTGTAAATGTATCCTTCTTAGATCATAAGGTCTGCTGCCCACTGCCCACCACTAAAGTCACAGTTAAAGATTCATCCGTTCTGCTAGGCCTTCCATTGTCGATATAATAATTATTCCTTCCCGATCACAGACTGTCAATTCTAGCCACCGATCATGTGACATTACGTAATCAGTCATGTTGTTCCCGTACGTTCATTATCACTGTGTAAGTACGTATGGTTAGACTCGGTTCATATGCACTAATTTGTGTATGCCCCTACTTGAATGAGTATGTATGTTCTGATATGTGCGCGCACATGAGACAGACACACAGAAAAAGAGAAGAGAAGAGAGACAGAGAGAAAGAAAGAAAGAGAGAGAGAGAGAGAGAGAGAGAGAGAGAGATAGAGACAGACAGAGTGAGACAGACAGAGATACAGAGAGAGAGACAGAGAGAGACAGACACAGACAGACAGACAGAGAGAGAGGGGGGAGAAACAGAGAGAGAGAGAGAGAGACAGAGAGACAGAGAGACAGAGAGAGATAGAGACAGACAGAGTGAGACAGACAGAGATACAGAGAGAGAGACAGAGAGAGACAGACACAGACAGACAGAGAGAGAGGGGGGAGAAACAGAGAGAGAGAGAGAGACAGACAGACAGACAGAGAGAGAGAGAGGGGGGAGAAACAGAGAGAGACAGACAGACAGACACAGAGAGAGGGAGAGGGAGAGAGAGAGAGAGAGGGAGGGAGAGAGAGAGAGAGAGAGAGAGAGAGACAGACAGACAGACAGAGAGATGTCAGTCCTCCTAAATGTATTTAAATTTCTGTCTCGTGTGATGCGTAGTGAATCCAAATAAGTTTAAAAGAATACTGGTGCTAAGATTTTCTCTAACTGGTAAGATTTCAACTGAATTTCACGGTAATCACAAATACCTTGAAAATTATGCGTACATGCATAAGTGTTTACATACGTGTGTGCATACATGTGTGTCCGTGAGCGCACAGTTTCTACGTGTGTCTGTGTGCGTGTATATCTGCATTAGTGTCTGTAAATGCATTTGTTAGGGTTCGTTCGTTCGTTATTTCTTTTAACGTCTAATCACATATGTGCTTTTAGACGAAAAATAAATAAATAAATAGATAACTAACTAAATAAAGAAATAAAATAAAATAAAATAAAACAAAAATGAATGGACAAACAAACAGATAAATAGATAAATATTTAAACAAGTAAGGAAGAGGTGACTATAGGATGAATGAATCTATGAAGTCATATTGGCATTGTACCATATAAGGTATCATCATACGATATAACGAGCAACAGAAAAGCATTCAGAACGTTAAAACAGTCAGGCTGCATTAGTTTGTACAGGACGTGCAGGCGAGGTAAAAGCGTTGTGCCAGTCAAGGAATAAGGAAAAATCTAACAAGCAAATAAACAGGGATAGGTGAGTTACAAGTATAAAACAATCGGGTTTAATCAAAGGAAACGACTTACGGGACTGTGCAGTAAATCCCTAGCAATGTGTAAATACAGAGTGAAATCAGTATGTTTCTGTTTTAAATTTGTAACTGATTCAGGGAAATAAGGTAACAATTGCTGACAATACAAAAGATCTATGTGTCTCCCTCTCTCTCTCTGTCTGTCTGTCTGTCTCTCTCTGTTTCTCCCCCTCTCTCTCTCTTTGTCTGTCTGTCTGTCTCTGTTTCTCTGTGTCTGTCTCACTTTCTCTCTTGTTAGGGTGATGAGTGACAGATGGTAGGGGAGGGGGGCGGTCAGAAAGAGCTTTTCATTTTCAAAAGCATTGAAGTCTGTTTGTTTCCCAGCCCTAGAGCCCCATTGTGGACTACAACAGGCCCGGGCGATATAATTACCGAGAAAATCACTGACACTAACCGTGAACACACACTCATACACACACGCAACCTTAAAAACACACATACGCATACCTATGTACATATGAGCATACATATCAACAAACTGACAGACAGAGGTACGTACAGACGCACATACACCCCTACACACTTTAATGAACACGTATATACACTAACTCTACCCAAATACAAATACGTGCATACGCATTCAAATACACAGTACATGTAGTCATACAGTCATACATACTTAAAAAAACCCATACATAACTGTATGCAAATATATTACATATAATCATACATACTTAAAAAAACCCATACATAACTGTATGCAAATATATTACATATAATCATACATACTTAAAAAAAACATACATAACTGTATGCAAATATATTGCATATAGTCATACATACTTTAAAAAAAACCCATATGTAACTGTATGCAAACGTACACGAAGTACATACTTCATACATATCTACACATATAAAAGAGTTTGTGTATGGTAGGCCCATATCAGACACTGGGGACTACCTGGTCAATACTCAGGACCCTGAGCAGTTTGTAAGCACCTTCAAATAGCCGGAGGTGTGCAGCTATTTCTATAACATGTACGCCTAAATACTGGACCATTCCTGTTTATACATATACATCAAAGACTCGGCCACACACTGAAAAGGATCTGCAGCTCAAATCTGGTACAAACGTATAACTTACAGTTCACAAGTAGGCCTATCTTCTCACACAGTTGAATTCACATACACAGAAACGAAATGAAATCAAAATGAAATGAATGTTTACTTTCCAACGGCACAGATATCGACAGAGAGGGGAGACAGACAGACACACAGACGGGCAGACAGAAGGAGAAAGACACAAAAAACAAAAACAAACAAAAAACAGACAGAAACAGTGCACAGACCAAGAGAAGATGCCTGAGACAGAAAGGACTATATCCACAAGCTCAGGCCTGACCCTGTTTGCCATCTCAACACAAACACACCCACGGACCATTATTTTCCCCCAGGGACCCCGACCTTCCTCGCCCCCTCAAGGCAGGCCGGTGTATGGACAGTCAACAGTCGCTTGACACAAAGTGGTGTGTGCCAAGGAAACCCAAATAACAAGCTGGACAGCCCTCAACAGCTCTTTTCCTCTCACTGGACGAACCAACAGGGAGGTTTCAGTCTTTTTCTCCTAATTTTTGTTATTTGGTGTTTGTTTACTTGTGATCTTACGTCTATGCTTGAAAAAGACCAGTTGGCCGAAAATTTGCGCCTGTCTTGTCTGGTTGTGTTAAATATGCGTTCTGATTTTTCGTGTTTTTTTTTTTTCTAGTTACTGTGGATTTGAACGCGGGCAGTCACACTTGCTTTGGATTTCTCAAGCGCTGTGTAAACATCATGTTGCTTGACCACCTTGGTCAGTACGGGACCTGGTTGGTTTAGAAACACAGCCTCTGCTAACTCTGTGGCTTCCATCCTGGCTCAGGAAATCCTTCTGTATCCCAGCCTTCAGTACACCCGGTTGTAAATGGCTGTCTGACCCTCTTCAGGGTTGGAGAAGGTAAAGCACCGAGGAGGAGAAATGGGACCCCGCCCTCAAAAAGTTCTTCATCTATTTGCTTTCTGAGCCTGCGAGGTCAGTGTCTGTACGACGGTCAGTGTCTGTACATTCTCCTACATGAATTCCGTGTAAAGGTCCCTGTCTGTTTACGTTCATGCGTAGTGCATATCCCTATCTTTACGTCTAACTGTGTGGACCTGTATGTTCGCGTATGTTTCGTCGATGTTAAGAAGATTGACGTCATGTCATACGCTTACGATACCGGCAATTTCTGTTCCTGTTCTATGTCATATCATTCTTATATCATTCATTTATTGTTGATTTCCATTTTATGTATACACTTTCCGCAAAGCACTTAGGAGCTTGTTTCCAGAAGTTGTTCTATATAAATCTTTTCTTCTTCTTATCATTATCATAATAATAATTAAAATGTAATGTGATGTGTTGATATATCGTACAGTATTGGTTTAAATCACATTTAACAATAACTGTAATAATGAAGATTTACACAGCTCAACATCCTGGGAAATAAGCTTGATGTGCATTTTTTTTCATGTTATGCAATAAAAACATAAATCAACAAAAATTCAATGCAATAAAAACAAATCAACAATAAGTCAATCCTACAAAACAATGGACTGGACAAGGTTCTGTAAACACAAAGAATGAGTTCCATCGGGGAAGTTGTCTCACCTTCTCAAGTTTCCTCCCCCCCCCCCCCCCCCCCCTACACACACACACACCGCACTTACGCAGCGCTGAAATGGCACGCACAGAACTTTTCAGGCGAGACGGTGCAAGGGCCGCAACTCGGGCGAAGTTCTTGCGCGGGCGCCGACACGACTGTCTCTGATATGACCATCTGACGGCACCACATGGGTTGTTGTGGGCCCTGGGGACTGTTCTTTTGGAGTAACACTTCTTGAAGTTGAACTCATATTTCTTCTACTTGTTTTCTGTGTTTTTTGTTCGTTTGTTTGTTTTTGTTTTTGTTGGTTTTTTGTTTTTGTTTTTTTGGTTACAGTTTCTGCTCAAATGCCCCAACAAACCTTCATGTCTGTGTTTAAATTTGATGAACCTACACTGAAAACACGAAACAGCGCTGATAATGCTGCACTGGAGCAAAACCAAAGAATCAAATGTACTATTTGACAATTCTGCCAAATGTATTATTCGCTGTACACAGGCCTCTTTTCTGCAGACTCCGTAGATTACCCACAAATTTTCATGTTATTACGTGCTGTGGCAAACCGAGCGACGATTTACAAAACACGTTTTGAACGCTTTGTGAACTCACAGCTTTCTTCAAGGCAGATTCTTAAAAATACACAACCATTGACACCTTTTAATGACAGTAAACATCCACAATCTTATTCTCACTTCATAGGCTGCATTTTTTTCTATACTCTCATTAGATCTGGTAAAGGCCTACATTCCAAGTTTGAATATCTGCAAGCAGACTATCCAACCACAAAATATATACACACTGCCACATTCACAATGACACCACACGAATCAGCCAAAGTCTGGTCCAGTGCACAAACAATCCCAAATGAAAATGACGAATACAACATTAACATTCAAAGCAGCAACACAACAGTGAACCGTCTTTAAACTTCATGAACCTACCCTGAGAACACGAAACAACACTAATATGATTGCACTGGAGCAAAACCGAAGAATCTATTGTATTACTTGACGATTCTGCAAAACGTATTATTCGCTATACACAGACCTCTTTTCAGCAAACTCCGTAGATGCTAAGATTGTTATTATCATTGTTACTGAGATACAAAACAATACAATACATCACTGGGGAAACCGCCAGTACTATCTATACCCGTACAAGCTTTCAACTCTAACCTGGAGCAATCACCACACTACGTGTACCAACCCATAATACATTAACGACAGAGTCACAGAGGACGCCAGCAGAAACCAATAAGAGCATGTCATCTTTCAGACCACCGCCCCTCGAACACTCTCACCCAATCCAACCAATGAAGATGATATAAATCCCTGGGGGTCCTTTGTCCGTTATTGACAAACGCCCAGAGCCAATTGATCATAAAGGACGAGGCGGATGGAGAGCGGCTGCTGTGGTGTGAAAAGAGAAGTGACACTTACTGTCTGGTTGTATTTGATGAGTGGCCAGTTGAAGTATTGTCACTCGCTCCACAAGTCCTACCTTCCTCATAAAACCTCACCGACCTCGGACCTAATCTGCACTTCACCGATAGATTACTAGGAGCTCCTTCCGTTGGCTTTCCTGGCCTCTTCCCTCTCCATCTTTGATTACTTTCCTCGCCCTGCTGCCATCCCCCCCCCCTTTTTTTTTTTTTTCCTTTGCGGGTAGGAGGGTGGTGGCGGTGGTGGTGAGGTTGTGGAGTTTTTTATCAAATTCAGCAACAGAATCTTTCTTTCAATTCCTGGCACAGTGGAAGTGGGACCACCCACCCGGCACAGTGGGAGTGGGACCACCCATCCACCCACCCACAAACCCACACACTCACTGTTTCTTTCTCTCTCTCTGACCAAAAAATTATGTTCACACAAGCAAACTATTCTGAAACTCATCTTAAAGACGTAACATCAGATCAAAATCTTTGATAGTTGAAACTTCAGAATCATTGGTTCACAGTCCTATTAATAATGCATTACTTTTAGTTTAAAGTTTATGAAGTTTGTATTTTAGTGTTAAATTTTCCCTTCACATTATTGATGTTAGTGTTGAGTTCTTGTTCCATTTTCCTACTCTCCCACCTACTTCTGTATCTTACTTTTGTCTTCCTTCTGCCCCCAATCCAACCTGCTGAACTCTCATCCCCCATGTTTTTGTTGTTGTTGTTGTTTTCATCTAATATCACTCATAGTGAAAAGACAATAAATCAAACAACTCTCTCTCTCTCTCCCTCCTCATTTCATGTTATCACTTCCAATAATGTTTTCACCAGTCCATGTTTTCTGCGATTATTCTCTATTTTCCTCCCCTGTGCCTCCCCCACCCCAACTACCCAAACACTACGATAGACATGGAGCTCAACTATATCATACATGTAATGAGTTTTTTTGTTTTGTTTTGTTTCATTTTGTTTTGTTTTGTTAGTTTGCTTACTTGCTTGTATGTTTGTTTGTTTAAATCCAGTTCACACAATGATGGATAGTAATTCTTTTCTCTCATTCTTCTTTTCTGTGTCACCTCCCCTCCTTCTGAATAAACCGACACTCAACAATATGACAAACATCCACAATTCATTCTACAGCTTTTAATTATGAAAAAAAAAAACAACAAAAAAACATTACTAATAGTTTGAAAAATGTTACTGGTTGCCACTTGATTCCAACATAATATTTGAAGAACAAAGCCGTCATATTTGATAAATGCTTTCAAGAACAACTTTCATGAACTGAACCCGTTGGAAGGAACGGAAACTGACTCTTCTGTGTATCCTTGGCTTTATTCATCAATAATGATAATACTAATAATATTAATGATACTAATAATGATACTACTACTACAACTAATAATAATAATAATAATGATAAACATAACAATAATGATGGAAACTTTACAAAATATCAGATACGCATGTTAAAGATCCTGCAAGTTATGTCAGCGGCTGTCTTATGACTGACTCTTCTATGTCTCCTTTATTCATCAATAATATACTACTAATAAATTGATAATACTAACAATGATACTAATACTACTACTACAACTAATAATATAAATCAATAATGATGATAAACATAATAAATTAATGATGGACACTTTACAGAATATCAGATACACATGTTAAAGATCCTGTAAGTCATGTCAGAGGCTGTCTTATGGAAATACAGAACACTTTCCATGCATGCCCACCAAAGATGCTGACTGCGCACAACAACTTTGGAATGTGGTCAGCTTGCCTGAAAGCTTATAGAAGTTCTGCATACTCCACTAAATGTCTGATTGTGTGTAATACAAAGTGAGTCCACTTGAGTTT
>JAPXFY010000035.1:28934134-28944134 GCA_030674185.1 Monoplex corrugatus
CCTAAGAGAAAGTATGTAAAACTTTATAGAACACATACAGGTGAAAGGACCAGCAAGGCAGAAAATGATAGGAAGAAATGACAGAAAGCAAAGGAGGAAGAAAGAAACAAAGACAGCGACAGAAAAGAGAAAATTTCTATCACAGAATTTCCAGAAGGGTGGGGGGGGGGGGGGGGGGGATACTATTTGTACTGAAAGAGCCCGCGGCATCCCCACGGTAGATGGCACGCGACTAGACATCCAAGTAATGTCATTAATTGCAAGAACAATAATAAAAAAAATTTAAAAAAGAAACAACAACAACAGCAACAAAACTTTCAGAATGTTCACATTGACATACACGCAATATGTGTTTGCTCAATATTTCGTTATCATCATCATCAGGTGCCCTGCCGCGTGGCTTTGGCGATCATGGACTTCCATCAAAGAGTATAGTACCTACTCTTTGCTTCCATCTGTCTCTATCTCTATCTCTCTATCTCTCGTTGCCCCTAGCATCTCCCCCACCCCCCCGTCCCCAGCCACTCTGCAAGTCCGTCCAGCATTTTCTCCCTGGGTCTACCCTAGTGCTCTCTTTCCCTCCAGTTTTATATTTCGTTATAAGAGCGACAAATGTTCAACAAGTCTGTATACACTGGCAATAGCTGTATTGCTGGATGTTGTTAATTCATGACTGCGGTCTCATTTGCCATAATGACGACATTCTTTTATTTGGCGCATTCAGTAATATTCCTTGTTTTGTCTGGCCATGACTTTTCTTGGGGAAAGTACGATGGTGGTGTCCCGTTGCCTTCCATCGGTTTGTGTACGGTCTCTCCGTTAGCCTTTGTCGTTCCCACGACAACCTACAAGGCAGTAGGGGTGATTTTTTTTCAAGGTTTACTCCCTTAGCCTTATTCTCTCCCCAGATAATCACCAGGCAGTGGTGCTGTTTACCCATAGCTGGGGGTCTGGTTCGTGGGCACCAGGGCATATCCACACGCCAGTGGGCCTGCGTGCCACATAGTCTGGGGGCCAGACCTCCTCCTAGTCCCTCCGAGTTCCATGGACAGCAAAGAAAACAACCGAGACAGTCTTGATGGAGGCAGACACAAGAAGATCATTCATAAGGAAGATTAGAAAAAGACAGGCAACATTTGTAAGCCACTTTATGAGGCAAGGGGAATTGGAGCACCCGGTCACAACAGGAAAGCTGGAGGGAAAGAGAGCACCAGGGAGACCCATGGAAAAATATTGGACGGACTTGCAGAGAGGCTGAGGACAGAGAGGGTAGAAGATGTGATTGTGGCAATAGGGATAGATGTATATGGAGGGCCATGATCGCCAACGCCATGCGGCAGGGCACTTGATGATGTTGCGCTGATGTCAAAGATGCGCCTGAGGTTGCGGATATGAACAGTGCTGAGCTTCGTCTCTTGTCTGGAGTAGAATGTCCACGTTTCACTTGCCGAATAGCAAGGTGTTGACGATGCAGGGGCTGTACACCGCCATCTTTATGCCAACTGTCAACTCGTTGTTTGACCACACATACAGAGTCAGTCTGGCAAAGCTTGTTGTTTTCAGCAGCTCTTCGACAATTCACCAAGTCTTCAGTCACTGTGCACACTTCTTCCATCTCACTAGTATCAGAGTGATTTTCCCAGTGGAGGAGGGTGAAGAGAGAGAGAGAGAGAGAGAGAAGAGAGAGAGAGAGAGAGAGAGAGAGAGAGAGAGAGAGAGAGAGAGAGAGAGAAGAGAGAGAGAGAGAAGAGAGAGAAGAGAAGAGAGAGAGAGACAGACAGACAGAGGGCAAAAAGACAGAGAGACAGACAGATAGACAGACATAGACAGAGTGTCACACTGTGTGTGTGTGTGTGTTCGTTCGTTCGTTGCTTGATTTAACGTCTTTTCACTATAAGTGATATTAGACGGTTGTGTGTGTGTGTGTGTGTGTGTGTGTGTGTGTGTGTGCGTGCGTGCGTGTGTGTGTGTGTGTGTATGCGCGCGTGTGCGTGCCTGCGTGTGTGTGGTGCAGATATCAATGCATGTACGAATGTATGTATGCATGTATGTTTGTAGCATGCATGTGTCCATAATCGTGTTTGATACATTCAAACATACAATTATTATGTTCTGCTCTTCGTGTTTGTACACATGTATATGTTGCCTTCGTGAGCGCCTAGGGGCTATAAAGACACATTGTAAAGCGTGTGAGAAATGCTCATTATTATTGTTATGTACTATCATTAATTATCAAAATAAGTGAAATGCGACACACACACACACACACACACACACACACACACACACACACACACACACACACACACACACACACACACACACACACACACACACCAAACATACACACACATTACCATTATCAAAATAAGTTGAACACGAACACACACGCACACACACACACACACACACACAGACAGCAGAGAGAGAGAGAGAGAGAGAGAGTGTGTGTGTGTGTGTGTGTGAGAGAGAGAGGGGAGAGAGAGAGAGAAGAGAGATAAGTGAGAGAGAGAGAGAAGAGAGAGACAGAAAGAGGCAGAAGGCAGACAAGGACAGAAGACAGAGGACAGACGGAAGACGGACAGACAGACAGAGCACAGAGACAGAACAGACAGACAAACAGAGACAAAGAGAGAGAAAGGGTGAGTGTGAGGAAATTGGGAGAAGAAGAAGAAGAAAAAAAAAAAAAAGAGAGAGAGAGAGAGAAGACAGACGACAGAGACAGAGACAGACAGACAGACGGAAGACAGACAGACAGACAGACAGACAGACAGAGACAGAGACAGACAGACAGCAGAAAGACGAACAGAGAGAGAGAGAGATACAGACAGACAGACAAAGACACAGACAGACTCATCTCATCATCATCATCAGGTGCCCTGCCGCATGGCGTTGGCGACCATGGACTTCCAACCATCTCTATCTCTCGTTGCCCCCAGCATCTCCCCCACCCTCCTCATCCTCAGCCACTCTGCAAGTCCGTCCAGCATTCTCTCCCTGGGTCTACCTGGTGCTCTCTTTCCCTCCAGCTTTCCCGTTGTGACCAGGTGTCCAAATCCCCCTTCCTCATAAAATGCCTATAAATGTTGCTTACAGACAGACTAGACAGCAACAACAACAACAACAACAACAACAACAACAGAGAACAACAACAACAACTAGCAGAAAAACCAGCACAATACTCAAAAAAAAAAAAAAATCAACAACAAAAAATAAACCTACCTGTATCAGACGATCGGTACGTTATTACGGATCCAGAAGGACGTACCACACACACACACACACACACATACACACACAACCCAGAATACACCAAGACCAGACCAGACAGCGTACTACCCGCTCCACTAACCCTCAGTTCGCTAAGCTGAATGGGGTGGGGGGGGGGGGGAGGAAGGAGGGGGAAAGGAGGGGAGGGCCTTGCCAACGTTAGTGTCAGTCTTATTTGAATGCAGACGGCCCCCGTCTAATTAAGCTCTTCCATAATTCCTTCACGACAAGTTAAACACATGGTCATAAGAATGTCGCCCTCTCTCTCTTCTCTCTGCGTTTTCCTCTTCCAAGCCCATTTATCATAGGAACTTGTATGTCTGTAAGGGATTAGGGAACTTTGCGCGCGCGCGCGCGCGCGTGTGAGAGAGAGAGAAAGAGAGAGAGAGGGAGAGAGAGAAAGAAGAAGAGAGAGAGAGAAGAGAAAGAGAGGAGAGAGAGACTGTGGTGTGGTGTGTGTGTGTGTGTGGGGGGTTGTGTGTGTGTGTGTGTGTGTGTGTGTGTGTGTGTGTGTGTGGCGCGTGTGTGCGTGTGTGTATGCATGAGAGTTAGTTGTTGTGTGTGTGTGTGTGTGTGTGTGTGTGTATATTATGTGTGTGAGTGCTCGCGCGCGTATGTGTGTTTGTAGTGAGTGACTGATAGGAGAGATAATGAGGGGAGCGGAGACCGGTGGAGTGAGTGAGTGAGAGAGAGAGAGAGAGGAGGAGAGGAGAGAGAGAGAGAGAGAGAGGAGAGAGAGAGAGAGAGAGAGTGGTGTTGTGATGTGTGTGGGTACACGTGTGTATGTGTATGTACGTGTGTGGGCATGTGTTGTGCGTGCGTGCGTGTGCGAGTGTGTGTACACATGCAAGTTGTGTTGTGGTGTGTGTGTGTATGTGTGTGTACGTGTGTATTGTGATTATGTGTATGTGTGCGTATGTGTTGTGTGTGTGTGCGTGTGTGTTGTGTGTGCGTGCGTGCATGTGTGTGTTGTATGTACGTGTGTGTATATGTATGCGTATCTGAGTTGTGTTGTGTGTGAATGTGTGCGCGTGTGTGTGAGTGAGAGAGAAGAGAGAAAGAGAGAGAGAGAGAGAGAGACAGACAGACAGACAGGCAGGCAGACAGAGACACAGAGAGAGACTTGTGTTGTGTATGCGTGCAATTTGTGTTGTGTGTGTGTACGTGTGTGTGTGTGTGTGTTGTGTGTGTGTGTGTGTGTGTGTGTGTGTGTGTGTGGTGTGTGTGTGGTGTGTGTGTGTGTACGTGTGTGTGTGTCTGAGCGTGTGCGGGCGCGCGCGCTGTGTGTATATGTGCGTGTGCGTGTACGTAAGTTCGGTGTGTGTGTGTGTTTGCGCGCGCGTGCGCGTGTGTGTATGCGTATATGTGTGTGTACATTTCGTGACCGTGCCTAGTATATCGGGGTGGGGTGGGTGGGAGGTAGAGCAGGGGGCGGGGTAACCCTGAAAGATAAGATAACACACAGTATATTATAACAACGAACATGATAGATGGGTTGACAGAGAGAACGAGAAATGAAATGAATCCATTATTTTCCTGCGATACAGACTCTAGCCCATTGACCAACCTCGGGATCGATGTGTCTGCCGTGACAGATAGACACACAGGCAGAGAAAGGACAGAGAGCGTGAGTGAAAGAGAAAGCAAGTATGAATGGGAGAGAGAGAGAGAGAGAGAGAGAGAGAGAGAGACAGAGAGAGAGAGAGAGAGAGAGAAGAGAGAGAGCACAGAGAGAAAGAGAGAGTGAGTGTGTGTGTGTGAGTGAGCGTGTGTGTGTGTGTGTGTGTGTGTGTGTGTGTGCGCGCGCGGCGCGCGTGCACACGCGCAGGCGTGCCATGGTGTGTGTATTCTTGCATACTTGCATGCGTGCATGTGCATGCCTATGCTTCCATGTGTTTACGACCTAGAGAGAGAGAGAGAGAGAGAGAGAGAGAGAGAGAGAGAGAGAGAGAGAGAGACAGAGGCAGAGACAGAGACAGAGAGTCAGAGACAGACAGACAGACAGACAGAGACAGACAGAGAGACAGACAGAGACAGAGAGAGAGACAGACAGACAGAGAGACAGACAGAGACAGAGAGAGACACAGAGACAGAGAGAGAGACAGAGAGAGAGAGAGAGAGAGAGAGAGACAGGTAGACAAACAGACAGACACAGATAAGACAGACAGACACGCAGGCAGAGAGAGAGAGAGAAAGAGAGAGACAGACAGAGAGAGAGACAGACAGACAGACAGAGAGACAGACAGACAGATAAGACAGACAGACAGGCAGAGAGAGAGAGAGAGACAGACAGACAGACAGACAGAGAGAGAAAGACAGAGAGAGAGAGAGAGACAGAGAGAGAGGGAGAGAGAGAGAGAGACAAAGACAGAGACAAGAGACAGATCAATTGCTGGCTTGCTTGCAGAGACGCTGACTAGGTAACGGCATATTGTGAAACAGTTTAGCGGCAGCACTACAAAATATCATGTAGGCCTAAACATGTGTCTGTACATGCGTATCTTCGAGACAGCGTGAGGGGGGAGGAAGGGGAGGATTGGAGCGCGGGAGGGGGGGGGAGGAGGAGGAGGAGGGAGGAACGGCCGTGCGGTTTGACAGGACACGGACAATTAACCTGACGAAGGCGCTAACTTCAACATTGACAGAACCGCGCTAAGCAAGCCACTTGACACCTTGGGCCTTAATTGAAACATGCAGCTATGTCCTGCCTGGGTGACCGACCCCACGTGACTTTTTTTTTTACAACAACAACAACAACAACAACAACAACGACAAAACAAGACTAATGTTGATGATGATAACAACAATAATGAAATTTTTTTGTTTATGGGGCGCTCACTTCTTACAACACCAAAGCACAGCGCTCTTCACAATTTTGATTGAGAGAAATACACTATGTAGCCTACAAAAGAGCTAAAACGTGCAGAGACAGTACCTGAAGCATAATTGTTTTCCCTGAATAGGTAATAGTGATACTGGTCTCTAATTTTGTACAGTACTTTTGTCCTTTTCTTTGGTAAAAGATTTTTTTTTCTTTCCGTTTCATAGCTGCTAAAACTATCCTCTAAAAGATTTATTTTACCTTTTTCGTTTTTTTAGCTGCTAAAAATACCCCCCCCCCCTTTTTTTTTTTTTTTTTTACACATTTCTATGTCTAAGTTCAAGCAGCTAAAAGTAAGATTACATGTCAATTTGTGTCAGTACAACTGTTTGAACATAACCAACATCAGTGGCCCAAATATTCAAGAAATTATCCACAAAAGTCAAGACAGAGCGGCCTGGAGGGAGATGGTGTTGTCCAGATGTGCAGTGGCCAACACCGACAGGTGAGACAGGTGAGACAGGTGAGACTACTGTTTGATAATGAGACAGCATGTCTGCCGTTCAAATGCCAAATTGTCACACAACACACACACACAGGCACACGCACACACACACACACACACACACACACACACACACACACACACACACACACACACACACACACACACACACACACACACACACACACACACCACACACACACACACAAAACACACACACACACACACAACACAACACACACAACACACACACACACACACACAAACACACACACACACAAAATCAAAGTTGACTAGGAAATGAACTTGTGACTAACACGAGCCCTTGCACCAGACCTAGGCTGTACTTTATGTCATGTGCATGTCTTCGTTTTTCCAGAACAAACTATGTCACGCGGGGCCGGTCCTCAGGGCAGGATGTAGCTGCAATACTTAACTCTGGGTTCTGGCGCTGGTGATTACGGCAGGTGGCTTATTGATAATCGGGATTTGGAATGGTATTCGGGAGAGAGTTACGGCAAAGTTACATACACGCTGGAACCTAACAAAGTAGTTGGAAGACTGTACAAAACCCACACATGACAACAACAAAAAAATGTTCTCCCAGTATTGATGTTCTCACCACACGATTCCTTTCACTTTGTATTTGTGTAATCTGTGGTACAGAAATTTATATGAGTGGATGGAAACTTACTGCAGTAGTGAATGTTTTTTGTTGTTGTTTTTGTTGTTGTTGTTTTTTTGCTGTTGTAACAAGGTGAAGTCGCAGTAGTTTCCTTTTACAGATAAACGCTGGGTTACGTACCTTTAACGTTGGTAGTGTCTTAACATCAAATCTTAGTCAAAAGAATAAGTTATTCTTTTCGTTTGAATTAGAGAGTAAGGTTGATCTGTATCAGACAGACAGCTGACACGGGTTAACTTTCTGAACTCCCAACAGACCTGTATGCGCTCCACACAAACGTTCTGGGAAACTCTCTCTCTTTCTCTCTCTCTCTCTTTTCCTTTCTTTCTCTCTCTTCCTCCCTCCCCCTCTCTGTCTGTGTCTGTCTGTCTGTCTGCCTGTCTCTCTCTTTCTCCCTCTGTCTCTCTCTCTCTGTCTCTCTTTTCTTTATCTCTGTTCCCTTCCCTTCCACTCTCTCTCTGTCTGTGTCTGTCTGTCTCTTTCCTTCTCTCTCTCTCTCTCCCTCTCTCTCTTTCTCTCCCCTCTATCTCCCTCCCACTTCTCTCTCTGGATCACTCGCTCGTGTGCACTCTTCCTAATCTCTCAGATCTAGAGAAATGGAACACTTCTAATTCATGGGGTGAACAGTTTTTTTTTTATTATTGAGTCTCTCAGATCTAGAGAAATGGAACACTTCTAATTCATGGGGTGAAGAGTTTTCTTGTTATTGAATCTCTCAGATCTAGAGGAATGGAACACTTCTAATTCATGGGGTGAACAGTTTTCTTATTATTGAATCTTTCAGATCTAGAGAAATGGAACACTTGTAATTCATGGGGTGAACAGTTTTTCTTATTACTGAGTCTCTCTGCTCCAAGTATGTAACCGTCACTCTGATCAAAGAATGGAATGGAAACAGTAGAGTGAACGTTCAGTCCTCCTAGTGAAGATCTTGGAACTGATGGAAGACACACAGAGACCCTCATTCTGTATCAAACGCTATTTGCCCCCTGATTACGACAAAACTTTTAAGGATTTTGGGTTCTGGGATTTTTCTTTTAAAGAATGATTAGCCGCATGCGCTGCACCCGAGTCTGCTAATCGTGACCTGGGAAACCATCTGAGTGTGTTGTTTCTATTACATTAAAGTGGAATGTTTCATTTTAATTTCAATTTCTCAAGATGACGTTTCCGCGCTCGGAATGAATTCCGTATGGAACTAACGTCACAGTTGCCATGTGATGGAGAAGATCCAGAATGATCACGGCACAAGCCTTAGGCCTGCACACAAATAAACCCACGAGCTGGCCAGGGCCTGAGGTCCTACTTAGACAAATCCATAACTCTGGGGTCGTATAGGGGAATGAGGTGGCAGAGACCTCAACTTTTCCAGGGGCCAGCACCACGAGGGCAGCACCCATCCCCTCTAAAGTGAGGAAAGAAGGACAAGAAACTAACTGAAGAGCATCTATCAACTAAGTAACATAACTCTTGAAAGTCACGGAGTTATCTCCCATGTAGAATTTCTCAAACCCAACACAGTTTGCGCTACCCATTCATATTTAAAAATTCTCCCTGCTTCCCTCTTATTTCCTATTTAATTTAAAAATTCTTACTGCTTCCCTCTTATTTCCTTTGAAGAGCATCTAGCTTAAGCTAACAGAAGGGGATAAGTGAACAACACTGGTGACGCTACTCTGTGTTCATTTATACTCCATCCATCCATCCATCCATCCATCCATCCATCCATCCATCCATCCATCCATCCATCCATCCATCCATCCATCCATCCATCCATCCAAGGAGAACCGAATGAAGCATCGGTATCTCACAATGCTACTAAAAATTTTTAAAGGCTTCTTCGAACATTCTTTTTTACTAGTCGTCATATACTATAAGAGTGGTAGGACTTTAAGATCTACAGAACAACAACAACGCTGTTCTGTGATGATACAGACTTCCTAGCGGTGAGGACAGTCCAGATTTGACACGGACAATCTGTTGTGACAAAATAGGAACAAACACTAACGCATATTATACTGCAGCGAAAGGGGTGAATGAAACTAGTCAGCGAAAAGTACTGGGTCAAAGTCAACACGAACCAACGGATCAACCAACCGGTTCAGCGGTTCATGCCGGGGGGGGGGGGGGGGGGGGGGCTCTTTCAGTATAAATGGTATCCCCACCTTCTGGGAATTCTGAGCTAGAAATTTCCTCTTTTCTGTCACTCTCTTTGTTTCTGCAGTCTTCCTTTGCTTTCTGTCATTTCCTCCTATTATTTTCTGTCTTGCTGGTTCATTCACCTGTATGTGTTCGATAAAATCTTACGTACTTTTTTCCTAGGATTGATAATTGAGTTACATGTATTAAGTGCATTTTTGGCTCCAGGGAGGGGAGGTATATAGAAGCAATTTCAGGTAATTTAGGCCCGTTTTTGCATATATTTTTGGTGTCCTTAGGTATGCTTATATTTGTATGCAGATGTGTTTTTTAAATCTTGTGTGCGATAAATTGGACGGAGTGGTCAACTCCAGGGGCATATCCTTAGATTATGTGCGTGAATGCATTGATATGTGTACTTGATTTTCTTTTCCTTTTTTTTTTTCCTGTTGAAGTTTTGTGTGTTTTCAAATGGTTATAGCCCTGGTATGGCTCTGCGCAGTCGGCTGGGCTTAAAACAACAATAACAATAAGCGGTTCAGACTGTTTATAGCCCAGCTGACTACTAGAGCCATATCAG
>JAPXFY010000035.1:28946634-28949134 GCA_030674185.1 Monoplex corrugatus
AAAAAACCCTCCGCTGCCTAACAAGAAGATGAAAAACAATATTTCTTTAACCATAGCCCCTCCAGTCTGTCATCCATTGCCGATGGGAAAACCCCCAAAGACAAACAAACAAACAAACAAACAAACAAACAAACAAACAGCGATGAAAAGAACTGGAGTTCAGATCCGAGTCTATTTTAAAACTTCGGTTATTCCACAAATCGCCTCTATGTTCTGTACGTTTAACCGTTGAGTCTGATGATTCATAGACTTGTTAGGAGCCAATATAAACGGGCACAGATATCAAATGAAGATGTACTTAGGACAGTCCTGGAAAAAAAGAAGAAAAAAAAGAAAGAAATCTTTTAAGGACGATAAGAAAAAGACAAATGAAATTTTTGGGTCACATTTATAGACATAACATTCTTGCAGTCAGCAGAACGATACAGGGTTCTACAGACCGAGGGAGACAAAGAACTACACATGTCTGGAGTCTACGTGCAGCAACAAGCAGCGATTCCAGCAACAACAAAGCCTTTGTCAGAAGAACGAAAGACAGAAATGAATGGTGACACATGATCGCCTATGTCCTGAACGGGACACGCCACGCCTAAGTAGACGATTGGCGGGAGTCGCTGAATAGATCTGCCTGAAGACTGGGTAAGATATAGACCAGATAATGCATAGGTTAGTACGACCTCAGGACCTGGCCAGCTCATGGGTTTATTGCAGGCTTAATTAAGGCTTGTGCCATGACACCATACGCACGGTACCTGTGATGTTAGTGCATATAGAATTCGAAACTGAAACTGAAACAGAAACGGGATAAACACGAGACAAACGCTGTAATTATACTCAGCCCCAAATGCCGCCGAGATAAAGTCGGATCGAGCGTGGTTGCCAAACGGATGAGTGACCAGGTTCCTGTTATGGCTTTAAACACACCGCCCGAGTCCCTCCAGCTGTAAACTGGATATCTGTTCCTCTTTAGAAACGGGGAAGGTAAAGCAACGAGGGGAAGGAGATGGACACCGCCCCGTTCAGAACGCTGACCCTCACAGAGTGCAAGGTCCCTAATGACCGCTCAGGTTCTCTCCCCCACCCCTTTTTCCCCGTGGGGATGCCGGAGGCTCTTTCAGTATAAGTAGTATACCCCACCTTCTGAAATTCTGAGCCAGGAATTTCTTCTTTTCTGTCACTCTCTTTGTTTCTTTCTTCCTTGCTCCTTTGCTTTCTGTCATTTCTTCCTGTCGTCTTCTGTCTTGCTAGTCCATTCACGTCTTTGTGTTCAGGTTCACGTTCATATTGCTTATAGCCCAGCCGACTACTACAGCCATATCAGGGCTAAAACCACGTTAAAAACTACACCCAGTTTAAAATAAAAGATTCGATAAAGTCTTACATACTTTCTCTTAGGATAGATTAATTGGGTACACGTAATAAGTGCATTAATGGCTCTACGGAAATGTAATATAAAGAAGCAGTTTTAGGTAATTTAAGCTGCTTTTTATACATGTTTTAGTATCCTTAGTTATATTTGTAGTCAGATTTGATTTTTTAAATTCCCTTGGTGATAAACTGGACGGAGTGGTCAACGCCAGGGGCATCATCATCATCATCATCATCATCATCATCATCATCATCATCATCATCAGGTACCGGCCGCATGGCGTTGGTGACCATGGACTTCCAACCATCTCTATCTCTCGTTGCCCCTAGCATCTCCCCACCCTCCTCATCCCCAGCCACTCTGCAAGTCCGTCCAGCATTCTCTCCCTGGGTCTACCTGGTGCTCTCTCTTTCCCTCCAGATTTCCTGTTGTAACCAGGTGCTCCAAATCCCCCTTCCTCATAAAATGGCCTATAAATGTTGCCTGTCTTTTCCTAATCTTCCTTATGAGTGATCTACTTGTGTCTGCCTCCATCAAGACTGTCTCGTTTGTTTTCTTTGCTGTCCATGGAACTCTCAACATTCTTCTGAGAAACCACATCTCGGCTGCCTCGATCCTGCTCTGGCTTTGCTTGTTGACTGTCACGCATCACATCCGTACAACAGTATTGGTTCTATATAACATTCAAGGACTCTCTTCCTGATGTTAATTGATAGGCATTTGTTGGTAAGAATGCTTGTCATCTTCTTGAATGCTGTTTTGGCTTGGCCGATTCTGCCGGCTATTTCTGATGTGCATCTGCCGTCTGATGAAATGACCGTTCCCAGGTATTTGAACTTATTAACCTGTAATGCCAGGGGAATATCCTTAAATAATGTGCGCGAATGTATTGATATGTGTACTTGTACTTATTTCTTTCCCAGGTGTACTTATTTTTCTTCTGTGAGGTACGGTGTACAACAGTTTCATTTTCTCAAGATGACGTCTCTGGGGCTCGGAATGAATTCCATATGCACCAACGTCACAGGTGCCATGTGATAGAGAAGATCCAGAATGATCACGACACAAGCCTTAAGCCAGCACATAAACCCATGAGCTGGCCATGGTCCTGAGGTCCTACCTGGATAGTTC
>JAPXFY010000035.1:28956634-28966634 GCA_030674185.1 Monoplex corrugatus
TCTGTCTCATCCATCCATTTCTCTCTCCGCCCCCCCCCCCCCCCCCCCCGGTCCAACAGTTTCCCAGTCATTGTTTCCACCTTGGTCCCAGATTCCTCTCACAAGCCCTATTTCCCCCCCCCCACCCTTGTTCCCTCCGCACATGCTCCGTCTTGTCCATGATTCTCTAATCATTGTTCTCCTTTGTCCCAGAACACCCCATCATTGTTCTCTTTGTCCAGAGCCCTCATTCATTGTTCTCTTTGTCCAGAGCCCTCATCACTGTTCTCTTTGTCCAGAGCCCTCATCACTGTTCTCTTTGTCCAGAGCCCTCATCACTGTTCTCTTTGTCCAGAGCCCTCATCACTGTTCTCTTTGTCACACCCTCCTTTACAGTTCTCTTTGTCCAGAGCCCTTATCATAGTTCTCTTTGTCAGACCCTCCTTTACTGTTCTCTTTGTCCAGAGCCCTTATCACTGTTCTCTTTGTCAGACCCTCCTTTACTGTTCTCTTTGTCCAGAGCCCTTATCACTGTTCTCTTCGTCCATACCCCCATTACTATTCTCTTTGTCCAGAGCCCCCATTACTGTTCTCTTTGTCCATAGCCCCCAATTACTGTTCTCTTTGTCCAGAGCCCCCAATTACTGTTTTTGTCCATAGCCCCCAATTACTGTTATCTTTGTCCAGAGCCCCCAATGACTGTTTTTGTCCATAGCCCCCAATTACTGTTCTCTTTGTCCAGAGCCCCCAATTACTGTTCTCTTTGTCCAGAGCCCCCAAATACTGTTCTCTTTGTCCAGAGCCCCAATTACTGTTCTCTTTGTCCAGAGCCCCCAATTACTGTTATCTTTGTCCAGAGCCCCCAATTACTGTTCTCTTTGTCCAGAGCCCCCAATTACTGTTCTCTTTGTCCAGAGCCCCCAATCACTGTTTTTGTCCATAGCCCCCAATTACTGTTCTCTTTGTCCAGAGCCCCCAATCACTGTTTTTGTCCATAGCCCCCAATGACTGTTTTTGTCCATAGCCCCCAATTACTGTTCTCTTTGTCCAGAGCGCCCAATGACTGTTTTTGTCCAGAGCCCCCAATGACTGTTATCTTTGTCCAGAGCCCCCAATTACTGTTTTTGTCCAGAGCCCCCAATTACTGTTCTCTTTGTCCAGAGCCCCCAATTTCTGTTTTTGTCCAGAGCCCCCAATTACTGTTTTTGTCCAGAGCCTCTAATTACTGTTCTCTTTGTCCAGAGCCCCCAATTACTGTTTTTGTCCAGAGCCCCCAATTACTGTTCTCTTTGTCCAGAGCTCCCAATTACTGTTTTTGTCCAGAGCCCCCAATTACTGTTTTTGTCCAGAGCCCCCAATTACTGTTCTCTTTGTCCAGAGCTCCCAATTACTGTTTTTGTCCAGAGCCCCCAATTACTGTTTTTGTCCAGAGCCTCTAATTACTGTTCTCTTTGTCCAGAGCTCCCAATTACTGTTTTTGTCCAGAGCCCCCAATTACTGTTCTCTTTGTCCAGAGCCCCCAATTACTGTTTTTTGTCCAGAGCCCCCAATTACTGTTTTTGTCCATAGCCCCTAATTACTGTTCTCTTTGTCCAGAGCCCCCAATTACTGTTTTTGTCCATAGCCCCTAATTACTGTTATCTTTGTCCAGAGCCCCCAATTACTGTTCTCTTTGTCCAGAGCTCCCAATGACTGTTTTTGTCCATAGCCCCTAATTACTGTTATCTTTGTCCAGAGCCCCCAAATACTGTTTTCTTTGTCCAGAGCCCCCAATGACTGTTCTCTTTGTCCAGAGCCCCCAATTACTGTTTTTGTCCAGAGCCCCCAATTACTGTTCTCTTTGTCCAGAGCTCCCGATGACTGTTTTTGTCCAGAGCCCCTAATTACTGTTCTCTTTGTCCAGAGCCCCCAATTACTGTTCTCTTTGTCCAGAGCCCCCAATTACTGTTCTCTTTGTCCAGAGCCCCCAATTACTGTTCTCTTTGTCCAGAGCTCCCAATGACTGTTTTTGTCCAGAGCCCCCAATTACTGTTTTTGTCCAGAGCCCCTAATTACTGTTTTTGTCCAGAGCCCCCACTTACTGTTTTTGTCCAGAGCCCCCAATTACTGTTTTTGTCCAGAGCCCCCAATTACTGTTCTCTTTGTCCAGAGCTCCCAATTACTGTTTTTGTCCAGAGCCCCCAATTACTGTTTTTGTCCAGAGCCCCCAATTACTGTTCTCTTTGTCCAGAGCTCCCAATTACTGTTTTTGTCCAGAGCCCCCAATTACTGTTTTTGTCCAGAGCCTCTAATTACTGTTCTCTTTGTCCAGAGCCCCCAATTACTGTTTTTGTCCATAGCCCCTAATTACTGTTATCTTTGTCCAGAGCCCCCAATTACTGTTTTTGTCCATAGCCCCTAATTACTGTTCTCTTTGTCCAGAGCCCCCAATTACTGTTTTTGTCCATAGCCCCTAATTACTGTTATCTTTGTCCAGAGCCCCCAATTACTGTTTTCTCTTGTCCAGAGCTCCCAATGACTGTTTTTGTCCATAGCCCCTAATTACTGTTATCTTTGTCCAGAGCCCCCAATTACTGTTTTTGTCCATAGCCCCTAATTACTGTTATCTTTGTCCAGAGCCCCCAAATACTGTTTTCTTTGTCCAGAGCCCCCAATGACTGTTCTCTTTGTCCAGAGCCCCCAATTACTGTTTTTGTCCAGAGCCCCCAATTACTGTTCTCTTTGTCCAGAGCTCCCAATGACTGTTTTTGTCCAGAGCCCCTAATTACTGTTCTCTTTGTCCAGAGCCCCCAATTACTGTTCTCTTTGTCCAGAGCCCCCTGTTCTTTGTCCAGACCTTCCTGTTCTTTGTCCATACCAACCTGTTCTTTGTCCAGACCTTCCTGTTCTTTGTCCAGACCTTCCTGTTCTTTGTCCAGACCAACCTGTTCTTTGTCCAGACCTTCCTGTTCTTTGTCCAGACCTACCTGTTCTTTGTCCAGACCAACCTGTTCTTTGTCCAGAGCCCCCATTACTGTTCTCTTTGTCCAGAGCCTACTCCTCACTCCGCCCAATTACTGTTTTTGTCCAGAGCCCCCACTGTTCCCTTTGTCCCAGAGTGTTTCATCATTGTTCTCTTTGTTCCAGCCACACACACACACACTCTCTCTCAGACACAGACACAGACAGACACAGGTACAGACACATGCATACAAGCACACACTCACACACACTCACAAGCACACATACACTTTAGTCAATAGACATTAGATGAAAGACCACCACCACACACATACACACACACATGCACAGACACACTCACAAACACACACACACACATACATACACACTCTCACACACACTCACACACACACAAACACTCACACACACACACACACACACACTCACACACGCCAAGATGGCGGCTTTCTAACAGAACGTTTTCAGAGAGGAATCGTCTAGGCTGAAAATGACACGGTCCAAACGTTGTGTCATCAAAGAAAAAGTAAAGAAAACCACCCGTGGGACAGACAACACCAGGGCAGAGACATCACCACCTTCAGAGACCCCAGAACTCGAAGAACATCAAAAAGAACAGACCTCCGGTCGCACCCTTTCACCATCCGGAGTCAGCCACACATCGCACAGCTACAATCAAGATCATCATGTGGCTGCCGCTGTCAAGAGGCGGTAAGGGAGATAGACATTTTAAACAACACCATTCAAGAAATGTCTAAACAAATCCACATTCTCACAACCATGCTACATTCAGACAGAAAACTTTTATTGGAAAACAATACAACGTTAAAAGAGCTGCGCGACGTCAATAAGTGCACCAAACTTACGACCACCGTTGCGTGCCAGACGGATTCCGCAGTCCACGGTGACTTCACCACCATGTCACCGATGGACAAATTCTCCACCTACGCGGAATGCGCAGCTCAACCCCCCAAACTGGAAGATCGGGCGAGGACACAAAATGGCAGGAGAAATGTCGTCAAACATAGACCAGACGTCTCCACAAAACCTAACCGTGACGTCAAAACTGCGCTATCGTCAACACGTTCCAGACCACAATCAAATGTTCTTCCCCGTGTCCTTATCGTTCACGACTCAGTCCTCAATAAGGTGGATGGAAAAAGACTGGGCTCTTCATACGGTTTTCAGGTGGCCACGAGAAAGATCCATACCATCGAGGACTGTAAGATTGCAATTGAAAAATCAAAAGAAGAGCTGACACCTGAACCTGACTGTGTAGTTTTACATGTGGGGATCACAGATTTAAAAACAAAGGAGCCCACTGAATGTAGCACAACTCTTGACACCTGTGTGAAAACTATCAACACCCAATTTCCAAAAGCCAGGGTAGTTTTAAGTCAGGTAGCTCCTGTGAGGGACAAACACCTAAACGCTAAAAGAGAGCTCCTAAATGCCCTAACAAAAGTGCGACTTCTTAAAGCAGCGAGTGTCGAATACGTCAACAATGACAACCTTCAAACTATCAGTCACACTCAAGTCAGCCAGGACGACGTCCATCCAACCATCAGAGGGGCGAGCGTTCTGGCCAGAAACTTAGGGAGGCAAATCCATCAGCTTTTCTGGGAAAAACCGAGGAGGAGATCAAACCGACAACGACATCAACAAAGACCCGGCTTTCAATCTCCGTTTTTCTTCTCTCCTTGGTCATTTTAGATTCAGCCCAGATTCAGTTTCTCTTCGTTCAGTTCTCAGCTATATTGTTTTACTTAATTATTTTCTTTTTCTCATGCTTCATTTTTATCCTATTTGTACCTTTTAATTCAAAGTTAAATGAAATCTATATAAACTTACCATATTGTTCTAAAGTTATTCAACCGTTCCTCATGAAGACGTGTGTAGTAAGTGATATCAACATTTTTCAGTGGAACGCACGTTCCATTGTTAAAAACATCTCATATTTGAGTAACTATCTCTCTTCTAAAAACGTCCATGTCATGCTCCTACAATCGCTGAATACCATCAAAACCAAATTACCTAAAATATCCGGTTTTTATTATCCACCAATATGTGACTCTGTAAATGACGGTGGCCGTATACAAACAGCTATATACATTCGTGAAGGACTGAACTATTGTGAACGATCATCGCCAGTACCTAAATCTACCGCATTTATTTCATCATGTGCAATCATTATAAAATTTTCCTCATCGTTAGTTGTGAATATGGCCTCTGTATACTTACCAAGAGGCCCAGACTCTGTGAACACTGAATGGTTAAAACACTTTCAAGATCAGGACGACAAGTAGATAATTGGAGGTGATTTTAATGCACATGCCCCATTTTGGGAAAAGTATTGTACAAACATAACAAGCAACAGGTTGATTGAAAATATTGTAGATTCCAATTTATATTTACTTAACAACGGACACGTTACCCGGATCCCCGATATACCAACCCACAGACCCACAGCTATCGACCTTACTTTAATCTCACCATCCCTAGCCCCAAACGCCACATGGCAAACAGAGGATGACTTGTTGGGATCAGATCACATCCCTATACGTCTTACCCTAAACCATACTACAGAAATAGAGGCCATACCACAAGATAGTTTACCCAAGTTTAATTATAAAAACGCTGACTGGATCAGTTTTAAGGCAATCCTTGAAAAGACAAGAACAGATCTATCTGAAGCAATGAACATAAACGAAACGTACGAAGTTTTCTGTAACTCACTCTTAAGGGCTGCTAACATTTCAATTCCAAAACTTACAGTGTCAAAAATAGGAAAACATCATGGAAATGTCTGGTGGAATGAGGACTGTCAAAAGGCAGTGAACGAAAAGAAAGAAAAATACAAAATTTATTTAGCAAACAGGTCACCTGAAAATCATACAGCGATGAAAAGTGCCAACATTAAGTGTAACAGAATCATAGAGCAAGCCAAAGAACAACACTGGACATCTTTTTGTAAATGTGAAGTAAATAACCACAAAGACACGATAAAGATTTGGGAAAAACTAAAATTAATGAAAAACGGGATTAAGTTGCCATCAATTCCAGTAAAGCTAGAAAATAACCCTATTCCTAGCTCATTGGAAAAAGCAGAAGCTTTTGCAGACGTGTTTGCTGAGGCCTGTCGTGTAGAAGGACTCCCTGTCTCTGATAGAAATTATAGGGAACGAGATGAAAAGAAAAATGTATATAAGGACCCTGCCTCTGACAATACTCACTACATAAATGCATCACTCACACTTCAAGAATTAAAAGATGCCATTCAGTCCCTTCCAAGTAAAAAAAACGTCAGTTGGACTAGATGCAATTTCCAATGAGATGCTGAAAAATTTACCAGAAAATTTTATAATCTTGCTACATGACATATTTCAAAAATGCTGGAATAGTGGGATAATGCCTAACAACTGGAAAGAAACAATAGTGGTTCCTGTATTAAAACCAGGTAAATGTAATACCGATTTGAAAAACTACAGGCCAATTGCATTAACATCACATGTATGTAAACTAATGGAGAAAATAATCTTAAAGAGACTGATGCACTATTGTGAAAAGAATAAAATAATACCAGTAAATCAGGCAGGATTTCGAAAAGGCAGGTCACCAGTAGAGATCCTAACAAAGCTAACTACTAATATAAAACAACAATTTGCAAGACGTCAATGTGTTTTAGCTACATTTTTTGATATAACGAAAGCATACGATCAAGTGTGGCACTCCCGATTGTTATTCAAATTTAAAAGTATTGGGCTGACAGGTCACATTTTTGGCTATGTTAAGTGTTTCTTAGAAAACAGAGTATTTCAAACGAGGATTGAAAATGTATATTCCACGAAACGAATTCTTCAAATGGGTATCCCTCAGGGATCCGTTATAGCTCCCCTTCTTTTCATGATATTAATGCATGACTTACCCAGTAAAGTATCTAAGCATGTAGTTTTAGCTCAATATGCTGACGATTTATGCATGTGGATGCAGGTAAATATGAAAAAGAAAACTCCTTTGCGCTGTATCAATTATACACGCAAATGCTACCAATTAGAACTTGATAAAATAGCGCGATACATGGTAGAAAATGGGTTACATCTATCCCTGGAAAAAACAAAAATAGTTTTATTTAATAATGGAGCTAACCCAGTAAATATTCCCACTTTCAAACTGGGAGATACTCTTCTTCAGTTTAACGAGTCGATTAAATTCTTAGGAGTTTTCCTTAGAGCAAAATTATCTTGGAATCAGCATATTGAATACTTATTAACCAAAGCTCAAAAAAGTTTAAATTTCATAAAAATAGTTCGCAAACAGACATGGGGTCAAGATTCATCAACACTTGTTCATCTTTGTAAATCGCTTGTTAGATCTAAATTAACCTATGCTCAAGAAATCATCTTCAGTGCACCGAAACACTTACTAAAAAAACTGCAGAGCATAGATTGTAAAGGTTTCAAACTTGCACTGGGTCTTCCAATGCATGCTTCCTGTCTTCGGACATATAATGAAATCAAACTGTTGCCACTTGATGAGCAAAGGAAAGTCGCTTCTACTAAATTTTTGTTAAGAAACACTACCGTAGAAAACATCTCAGAAACAGAAATTAAACTGAGATCAGATACCGACTTTCCAAAACGAGCTAAATCAATATCTTCACAGGTCACACTTGCAACATACACATCTGACGTCATGAAAGGCTCAGGAATTGATCTAGACGTAGATCCTGTATCTATACGACCTTCCTTTTCGCCAGTACCCAGTTGGGAACTCCAAAGAGCACGATTTGACGTACACCACACTAATTTAAAAAAAGGAGACAATATAAACTTACTGGCAAGTCAGGTTAAATGTCATATAAACGACGTATATTCTGATCATTTGAAAATTTACACTGATGGGTCAGTAATTGAAAGAAAAGCAGGCTCAGCGTTTTTAATACCTGCTCTCAAAATTGAAAATCTTTCTACATAGGACTTGATAAATCTATCTTTACAGCTGAACTCTTTGCAATATTAATGGCTTTAAACTTTCTGATAAGTCTTCCTAGGACAATTTTTCAGATACTTCTTTGCGTTGATTCAAAATCAGTACTTCAGGCTCTTGAATTATCAAAATTACAAACAAGATCAGAAATGATTCTGGAAATAAGTCACTTGATTCATAATTTATCTTTAAGAGGCACTGATATTACTTTCTGCTGGATACCTTCTCATAGTTCTTTTAGTTATAATAATAAAGTCGACAGGGCTGCCAAACGGGGTGCTAATAACTCACCAGATTCAAACAATATCCAGCTTTCTCTCTCGTTGCACGAGAATTACACTTTAGTGGACAACTACGTCTGGAAGCAGTTCCAATTAAAACAGAAAAAGTATGATAAATGTCACATGAACTTTGAAGTTAGCAAAATACTTAAGCAGCTTCATGCCAGCAGAACTATACAGTCCCTTATGTACAGATGGAAACTTGATGCATTCAAAACAAAATATACCAATAACATAGTGTGTCTGTGTGGAAAGAAGATAACACATAGTCATATTCTTTCTTGCGTTAGGGTAAAACGACATATTCCAACACTATCTGTGAGTACAGTTTCTGACATATTTGCCTCATCATCATTACTGTATGAATTTTTTGTTAGCCTGTCAAAAAGTCCTATAGCGAATTACCTTTAAAATGTTATTTGACTTGTTCATTGTTGTGGTTAGTCAATTATTAGTTTTACTTTTTATTCATTTCTTCCGGATATTTACTAATTTTGTTTGTCAGTTTGTTTGTTTAAATCGATAATTATGGTAATATTATTTGTTAGTTTTACCTTCCCCTCTTCAAAACAGTTGTTTCTGGATCATCTTTTCTCAATTTCAAAATTGACAATTTTCAAATATCTTCTTCACTCCTCCTCTATCACTCCCCCCCGCCCCCCCCCCCCTTTTTTTTTTTTTTTTTTTTTTTTTTTGGTCTAAAATCACTTTAGTGAATAGACATTAAATCAAAGACCACCACACTCACACACACACACACACTCACACACACACACACACACACACACACGACATACATACCTCTCAGCTTCACGTTGGCGCCTGTAGGGGCAGATAACTCCCTCTTTGAAGAGACATCGATGGGTACGAAGACGTTGCACATTTTCTGACATTTCTTCTAATATAATCAAAGGACACAACTCTTGAGAATTATCTCCCATGTTGTATAGAACTTCTCAAATCCAACACAGCTTACGCTACCCATTCAGCTAGCATAGAAGCAGACACATTGTACAAAAACAGCAAGCTCAGAACACTCCTCAAAAAAGGAGCGCCCAAGCCTACCTTTATACTCTGCAACTACCCTACACACAACTATGAGAGAGGAGAGAAATACATACAATATATTGGTCTTATGTTCAAGATTGACAAAGTCTTTTATTTTTGAACTGACCAAACACACACACACAGACAAGACAGAACATATACATGGTTGCTTCCAAGGCATATAGGTACGTAATACCAAAGAAATAAGAGGGAAGCAGGGAGAATTTTTATAATATAATCAAAGGACACAACTCTTCAGAATTATCTCCCATGTTGTATAGAACTTCTCAAATCCAACACAGCTTACGCTACCCATTCAGCTAGCATAGAAGCAGACACAACGTTTCTGTTACATAAAATTGAAAAAATATTATTGTATGAAAAAAAAAACACTTCGTGTGTATGAGGGGGGGAGGGTATGTATGGGGGATATATGGGAGAGTGGGAATGGGAGGGTTGGTGTGAGAGACACAGGGAGTGAGTGTGTGTGTATGTCTGTGTGTGTGTGTGTGTGTGTGTTCGTTCTTTAATTTAACGTCTTTTCACTATAAGTGATATTAGACGGGGGAGGGGGGGGGGGGGAAGGGGAAATTAAAAAAAAAAAAGTGAACAAAATAAAATGTAGAACGATAGTTGGACGGGTTGGATTTGGGCAGAGGGAAGACAGAGGAAAACGACATTAGCAGGTGGGGGAACAGTAAAATGGAACGAGAACTTAACACTAACAATTAACTTCAACAACGTGAAGG
>JAPXFY010000035.1:28974134-28981634 GCA_030674185.1 Monoplex corrugatus
CACTACACTACACGACACGACACGACACGACACGAACACAAGACACGACACGACACGACACGACACGACACTGCACTACACTACACTACACTACACTACACTACACTACACTACACTACACTACATTACACTGCACTACACTGCACTACACTACACTACACTACACTACACTACACTACACTACATTACACTGCACTACACTGCACTAACACTATACTAACAAGTTCAAGGTCATATTTCTTATAGCCCAGCCGACTAATAGAGCCATATCAGGGCTAATCACTTCAAATACAACACCCAGGTTTAGCTAAACAGACAACAGTTAAAAGTCACGGTTTTCCTTGCAAGTCTAAAATGCAATTCAAGAAAAACACACATAGTAAAATCATATCAGGTGAAATCTATTGATCTCTTGTAAAAATTGAAAAATTACATCATTGTGTGTGTGTGTGTGTGTGTGTGTGTGTGTGTGTGTGTGTGTGTGTGTGTGTGTGTGTGTGTGTGTGTGTGTGTGTGTTGTGTGTGTGTGTGTGAGTCTCTGTGTGTGTGTGTATGTGTGTGTTTGTGTGTGTCTAAGTGTGAGTCTGTGTGTGTGTATGTGTGTGTGTGTGTCTGTGTGTGTGTGTGTGTGTGTGTGTGCGAGTGTGTGTGTATGTGTGTGTGTGCGCGCGAGTGTGTGTGTGTGTGTGTGAATCTCTGTGTGTGTGTGTACATATGTGTGTATGTGTGAGACAGACAGACAGACAGACAGACAGACAGACAGAGACAGAGACAGAGGCAGCGACTGAGAGACAGAGAGAGGTAGTGAGGATGACATCTTGGGTCAAGGGTCACTTACCTATCAGGTTTGAGCGTACCCTATGTGTATGTGTATGTGTGTGTGTTTCGCGCGCGCGTGCACGTGTGTGTGTATGTGCGTGTGTGTGAGTGTGTGCGTGCGTGCGTGTGTGTGTATTGTGTGTGTGCGTGTCTTTTACATCGGCCAACTTTGGAACAAACAATGGTCCAAGCCCGGTACACTAAGTGTTAATGTGTAGTAAAAATTGACAGAGTAGAAAAAAAATATCTAAGTTAAAAAACAAAAGCAAAATCTTAAAAAGTTCATCTGTAAATGGTTTAGACATTATTTCTTGACCATGCGATAGCGCGCTTGCTTGCTCAAACACACACGCGCGCGTGCGTGCTCACTCACTCACACACACACAGACACACAGACACACAGACAGACAGACACACACACACACACACACACAGACACACACACACTCATTCATACACACACTCACACACACACACCACACACGCACACACACACACACACCACACACACACAGAGAAACACACAGGCACACACACGCATACACACCCATACATACACACACACATACACACACACACAAATACACACACATACACACACACAAATACACACACATACACGCACAAGGTCATCTCACACCAGGCACAATCAGTCTCATACACGCTCTTGTTAACGTGCGCGCAAGCGTGCAGACCTTGGAGGTGGGCAGTGGAAGTATTAAATTAATACACTGAAACACACACACACACACACACACACACACACACACACACACACACACACACACACACACACAGACACGCACACACACACACACACAACACACACCCCACACACACATGCACACACAACACAACACACACACACACAACACAACACACACACTACACACACACACACACACACAACACACACACACACACACACACACACACACACACACACACACACACACACACTCTCTCTCTCTCGCAAACAGGGAGTTGCCTTCCTTGTTCGGTTTCCGGCAAGACGCTTGTTCAAAAGTGAGACAAAAACATTGTGTTTTTTCGTATTAAAGTTGTCCAGCATGCCTGTTGAAGGACTTCCAGCATCATTAGAAAAAGTTTTTTGAACACAGTGCTGCAAGAAAAGATTCTCTCATCGTTTAATTTAAAATTGATGGTAGGGGCAACCAGACAGTGGTGGTGTTGCGCCTGACGAACACATGTGCCAGTCAACACACAGCGACACAAGAAGATGGCTACAGAGCTGTGTACAGAAGAAAATGTCCATCTCTGGTTTACAGGGACAGACGAAGGGCTGAGGCTCACAGAAGTACACTTCAGAATGATCAGGCAAGTCATGTTTACTCTCCATCTGGTTTGTTTCTTCCCACCCCACCAAGTTTGTTTTATTCAATGCCAACTGGTACAATATTACAGTGTGTGACACATTCCAGTACGACAGCCCTTACCCTGTCTGTGTACCTGAATCAGCACGAGAAACACGGCCTGTTGAACAAGGATTGTTTGCAGCCAAACACAACCGCGCAACTAGACACAGAATTCCACGATAAAAACGGGTCAGGCGGGGAAACATTGTCGACAACAGAAAATGTCTACAGTGTGTATGGTAAAGAGAAACAGTCAATAATGAAAGACAGTACTGTGGTTGACGTTCTTCTCTATCAGACGATCAAACTGATGGACAGAGCGAAGACAGTGTCAGCAGTGTAAACTGATGTCCTTGATACACACCAACAACACAGACCTACTGACAACTCCGATGTCGCAATCAGTGATATCATGGCAGCTCTCAATGAATTGAAAAAGAAAATGGACAGTCCTATCAGTAGTTCCAGCCAAGAAAAAGGAGAGAATTCCAATGCTGGGGCTGTCACAAGTGCAGACCTTCCAACTGAACAGAATAGAAACAGGACAGATTTATCGCCCACCTGACTGACTGACTGGAACAAGTGTTTTTTTTCCACCAGTGACTGTACGTACATAATGGTGATGAGTGATATATGACTTTAACATAACCGTGACATGGTTACCAGGTAACGATGTATGATCATGTTAAAAGTCGATCGTGTTTGTCAGTGTCAGTGTTTCACTGACCACCACTCACCGTCCCCCTGTGTTCCCTGTGTCCCCTGTGTCCCCTGTGTCCCCTGTGTTCCCTTGTCCCTGTGTCCCTGTGTCCCTGTGTGTCCCCTGTGAATGGGCTGACAGCCTAAAACAGTAAAACATTCGTATTCGTATTCTCTCGCGAACAACAACATAACACACTACAACACACACACAACACACACACACACACACACAACACAACACACACACACACACAACACACACACAACACACACAACACACACACAACAACACAACACACACACACACACACACACACAACACACACAACACAACACAACACACACAAACACACACACACACACAACACAACACACACACACACACAACACAACACAAACACACACACACACACACAACACACACAACACAACAAACACACACACAAACACACACACACAACACAACACAACACACACACACAACACAACACACAACACAACAAACACAACACAACACAACACAACACAACACACAACACAACACACACAACACAACACAAACACACACAACAAACAAAACACACAATACACAACACATACACACACACACACAACACACACACACACACACACACACACACACACAACACACAACAGAACACAACACAACACAACACAACACACACACACACACACACACACACACACACACAAACAACACAACACAACAGAACACAACACACACACACACACACACACAACACACACAACACACACACACACACACACACACACACACACACACACACACACACACAAACAACACAACAACACAACAGAACACAACACACACACACACACACACACACACACACACAACACACACAACACACACACACAACCACACAACACACACACAAAAGAAATCAAGACAAGAGATGGGGGACAGCGGGGTAACAGGGAAATGGGTGTACATGTACGGGCGGGAGGGAGGGAGGGGAGAAGGCGGCAGTTCCTAGTTGTTGGTTGTGGCTAACAATCACCTCCGTCAGTCATCATGATTACAATACATATTTTGCAATGTATGCAGACAAGCCAATAATCATCATTCTCATCCCTCTTGGCTGATGTGTGGACCAAACGTGCCCGTGGTTGAATTAACTGAGGTATTGACCAACAGGACACCAGCAGATGGAGACAGACGGCGGGACTGTACACGGCAGCTGGTTGTTAGCGTTGCACCAGACTGTTGCATAGAAATCGATGAGACTGTCTCATTGTGTTCATTGTCCTCTTTTTTTTAAATATGGCTCTAAAAGAGGTTAAAAGATCGATAACTATTAACTATATCTATCTATTTGTCTGTCTGTCTGTCCGTCCGTTTGTCCGTCTGTACGTCCATCCATCCATCCATCTATCCATCCATCCATCCATCCATCCACCCTTCCATCGATCATCCATCGATCGACCGATCTATCTATCTATCTATCTATCTATCTATCTGTCTATCTATCTATCTATCTATCTATCTATCTATCTATCTATCTATCTATCTATCTGTCTATCTATCTATCTATCTATCTATCTATCTATCATCTCATTCACCTTCTCGTATCTGATGGTCTATCTACTGTCTATCTATTGTCTGTCTTCTATTATTCTTTATATTATTCATCATATCTTGTTATTTCTATCTGTCGTATTGTCATATTATTATCTTTTCTATTGCGTTGTATTGTCATTGTCGTTGTGTGTAGTTGTCTGCTGTGTATGTGTCGTTTGCGTGTGTGATCATTATGTGTGCTGTGTATGCATGTGTGAGTGTGTGTGTGTGTGGTGTGTGGTGTGTGTGTGTGTGTGTGTGAGTGTGTGGTGTGTGTGTGTGCTGTGTGTGTGGTGTGTGTGTGATGTGTGTGTGTGTGTGTGGTGTGTGTGCGTGTGTGTGTGGTGTGTGTGTATGTGTGGTGTGTGTGATGTGTGTGAGTGGTGTGTGTGTGGTGTGTGTGTGTGGTGTTGTGTGTGTGTGGTGAGTTTTGTGGGTGTGTGATGTGTGTGTGTGTTTGTGTGGTGTGTGTGTATGCATGTGTGTGTGCGTGTGGTGGTGTGTGTGTGTGGTGTGAGTGTGTGTGTGAGTGTCATGTGTGTGTGTGTGTGTGTGTGAGTGTGTGCATGTGTGTGTGTGTGTGTGAGTGTGTGTGTATGCATGTGTGGTGCGTGTGTGTGTGTGAGTGTACATGTGTGTGTGTGTGTGTGTTGAGTGAGTGTGTGTGGTGTGTGTGTGCATGTTGTGTGTGTGGTGAGTGTGTGTGTGTGTGTGTATGTGAGTGTGTGAGTGTGTGAGTGGTGTTGTGTGTGTGTGTGTGTGTGTGTGTGTAACAGGAACAGACGGAAACAGATACAGATAAACAGATGGTGATAGTTTTGTGTATAGACACCCTGGCTGCTCCTGCTTCCAAAGAAGTGTTCAGACTAACAGGGCCATTCAGAACGGACCTGTGCAGGAGCACAGACACTCCTCCTGTTACTCCTCCGTCCTTGGATTGTGCTGCACATAAACCCATGAGCTGGCCAGGTCATGAGGCCCAACTTAGACTAAGTTTTACCTAGTCTATATTTTGTGCTGGTATTTTATCAGCCTACTTTACCTAGTCTATATTTTGTGCTGACATTTTATCAGCCTACTTTACCTAGTCTATATTTTGTGCTGACATTTTATCAGCCTTACTTTACCTAGTCTATATTTTGTGCTGATATTTTATCAGCCTACTTTACCTAGTCTATATTTTGTGCTGATATTTTATCAGCCTACTTTACCTAGTCTATATTTTGTGCTGATATTTTATCAGCCTACTTTACCTAGTCTATATTTTGTGCTGACATTTTATCAGCCTTACTTTACCTAGTCTATATTTTGTGCTGATATTTTATCAGCCTACTTTACCTAGTCTATATTTTGTGCTGGTATTTTATCAGCCTACTTTACCTAGTCTATATTTTGTGCTGATATTTTATCAGCCTACTTTACCTAGTCTATATTTTGTGCTGGTATTTTATCAGCCTACTTTACCTAGTCTATATTTTGTGCTGGTATTTTATCAGCCTACTTTACCTAGTCTATATTTTGTGCTGGTATTTTATCAGCCTACCGCTGGAATAATCTTGGTTATATGTAAATGACATGTGTATGTGAATATCTCACCTTCAAAAAAGAAACATACATTATATAGGAAATAAATAAACAACTAAAGGTCTGAATCATAACACAAGTAGCTATTCTGTATAAACTTGTCTCACATGACAGAAAGCGGTAAGTTTTTGAGGACAGCTGAACTTTTATACTATCTTCCACAGGCCTTTGTGGGTTAACAGTGTCAAACGCTTTGGTCAGATCTACATACACCACGAAGAGCTGTTGGTTTTATTCATGATATTTCTCTTGCAGCTGGCCTATGGCAAAGACCATGTTACTTGTACCTCTTCCATCATAAAAAAAACCACTCTTAGACTCAGGATTGATGGTCTTGGCAAAACACGGGTGTTGACTTTGTTAAGGACGATTCTGGCAAGGACTTTTCCCCGCAATGCAGGACGGTTACCCACGAAAATTATCGCATGAGGGCTCAACACCTTTTGACTGTATTCTTCAGGGCTTAACACCTTTTGACTGTATTCTTCAGGGCTTAACACCTTTTGACTGTATTCTTCAGGGCTTAACACCTTTTGACTGTATTCTTCAGGGCTTAACACCTTTTGACTGTATTCTTCAGGGCTTAACACCTTTTGATTGTATTCTTCATCTATCATGTACAAAGCCTATAATAGGAAGAAGACAGACCAACAGCCACAATTAGCCACGCGCCGTCACACTATGCATAATGTACGATCGAACGCAACAGATTGCCAGGCAGAAAATTGGATGACTTTTAATTAAAGTTTGGAGGATTGGGAAGAGGGTGGGGGGGGGGGGAGTAGGGAAGGAAGAGGAGGCCATGCACAAAGTAGAGACAAAACTAAGGGGCGGTAATAAGAAGAGAGGTGGACACATACAAGATAAATCTGTAATGTATTGTTCTATGGTGGGGGGGTGGGGGGGGGGGGTGGGCACAAAAAGTGATGATGAGGAGTGGGTGTAGTACAATAAAATATAATTGTGCTCTATCAAAGAGGACAGCTCTTAAGTCCCCAAACTCCGCGCTTGTTGCTGATCGGTGATTTTAGCTGCGTTCACAGGGAAACCGAGCCCGAGAGAAACGAGTTGTACAACCAGTTTAGCTCTGTGTATATCGCTGAACTGGGATTTGAGTAGGAAAAAAAAAAATCATCGTTTTTCTTGACACAGCTTCCGTGGACTGTTGATTACCAGGTGGACAGTGGTGTAGAAGTGGTAACATTGCCAGTAGTAATAACTAGTATTAGTAGTAATAACGTCTGCTTTAAAGCCAGTGTTCTTTCGAGTTCTTGCCGGCATCTTTCTTTTTTGAGGTATGGTATTACTATTCTTATTTCAATACATTAGTTTCATCTGACAACGAATGGACAGTTTATCGACGATTTTATTTTATCTCTGTCTCTGTCTGTCTGTCTGTCTCTCTTTCACTCTCCT
>JAPXFY010000035.1:28984134-28986634 GCA_030674185.1 Monoplex corrugatus
ATTCTACATGGGAGATAACTCCGGGACTCTCAAGAGTTATGTTACTTAGTTGTCTTCGTAGTCAGTTCAGGGATATGTCGTTTTACCCGAACGCAAGAAAGAATGTTGAAACTCCCTAACGCAAGAAAGAATAATGATTCCCTAACGCAAGAAAGAAAATGGGATTTCCCTAACGCAAGAAAGAATGTGACTCCCTAACGCAAGAAAGAATGTGACCCCTACGCAAGAAAGAATGTGACTCCCTAACGCAAGAAAGAATGTGACTCCCTAACGCAAGAAAGAATGTGACTCCCCTAACGCAAGAAAGAATGTGACTCCCTAACGCAAGAGAAAGAATGTGACTCCCTAACGCAAGAAAGAATGTGACTCCCTAACGCAAGAAAGAATATGACTCCCTACGCAAGAAAGAATGTGACTCCCTAACGCAAGAAAGAATGTGACTCCCTAACGCAAGAAAGAATATGACTCCCGAACGCAAGAAAGAATGTGACTCCCTAACGCAAGAAAGAATGTGACTCCCTAACGCAAGAAAGAATATGACTCCCTAACGCAAGAAAGAATGTGACTCCCTAACGCAAGAAAGAATGTGACTCCCTAACGCAAGAAAGAATATGACTCCCTAACGCAAGAAAGAATATGACTCCCTAACGCAAGAAAAATATGACTCCCTAACGCAAGAAAGAATGTGACTCCCCAAAGCAAGAAAGAATGTGACTCCCTAACGCAAGAAAGAATGTGAAAATGTGTTATCTTCTATCCACACAGACACACTATACATGTACAGTGGAAACCATTTACAACAGGACCGGTTATAACAGGAATCCGGATATAACAGGGCTTTTTTCAATCCCCATTTTTTCTTCCTCTTTGTCTCTATTAAAACTTATCGGCAATAACAGGGAGACAAGAGGGCTCGATCGGTTATAGCAGGGATGCCGAGACGGGCTCTGCAGCAGAAAGGCCTAGGCCTAGACTCAGCACGCCACGCAGTAGGCCTAGATCTAGATCTAGCCTAGCCTTGGTATACTGTGTACTGTACACTGAAAGAACGCTTCGCAATGCGAGCGTGATGCGCGCGCAAGCGTGTAGGCCTGAGGCCACTGAGTCAGTGACTGACTGCGCCATCATTCAGTTTGTAATCTTACTGCACACTTACACCAGACCAGATCTAGGCCTAGATCTACTGTTTATCAAAAGTTAGTTGATCAGTCCTTATTTCCCTTGATATCTGATATAACAGGGATCTGATATAACAGGGATTTTGATTTGGTCCCATCATCCCTGTTGTATCAGGTTTCCACTGTATATTCCTGGTGTATCTTGTTTTGAATGCATTAGGTTTCCACCTATACTTAAGGGATTGTATAGCCTAATTCTGCTGGCTGGAAGCTGCTTAGGTGTTTTGCTAATTTCAAAGTTCGTGTGACATGGATCATACTTTTTCTGTTTTTCTTGGAACTGCTCCCAGTCGTAGGTGTCCACTAAGGTGTCAGCGCTTAGATTTGATTTTATCAAGATTTTGCGCTATATAAATATTGTAATTATTAATTATTATTATAATACTCGTGCAACGAGAGAGAAAGCTGTATACTGTTTGAATCTGGTGAGCTCTTTGCCCTCCGTTCGGCAGCCCTGTCGACCTTATTATCATTATAACGAAAAGAACTATGAGATGGTATCCAGCAGAAAGTAATATCAGTGCCTCTTAAGGATAAACCACGAATCAAGTGATTAATTTCCAGTATCATTTCAGATCTTGTTTGTAACTTTGATAATTCAAGAGCTTGAAAGACAGATTTTCAATGAACGCAAAAAAGTATCTGAAGAATTGTCCAAGGAAGACTTATCATATAAGTATGTGTGTGTTTGAGTGGTGGTGTGTGTGTGTGTGTGTGGTGTGTGTGTGTGTGTGTGTGTGTGTGTGTGTGTGTGTGTTGTGTGTTGTGTGTGTGTGTTGTGTGTGTGTTGTGTGTGTGTGTGATGTGTGTTGTGTATGTGTGTGTGTGTTGTGTGTGTGTGATGTGTGTGTGTGTGTTGTGTGTGTGTGTGTGTTTGTGTGGTGTGTGTGTGTGTGTGTGTGGTGGTGGTCTTTGATTTAATGTCTATTCACTAAAGTGATTTTAGACAACAACAAAAAACAAAACAAACAAAAAACACTTGGAAATGGTTAATCTTCAGGAAAAAGAAATGAACAAGAAAAACAAGACAAGAAAGAAAAATTCACAAATGACGTTATCATAATTAACGATTGAAACAGTAAACTTAGCTAACCATAACACTGAACATGAGAAGTAATGGCGCGTTAAAGATAATTCGCTATAGGACTTTTTGACAGGTTAACAAAAAATTCATATGTTAAGGATGGTGAGGCAAATATGTCAGAAACTGTCTTCGTTGATAACGTAGGTATATGTCGTTTTACTCGAACGCATGAAAGAATATGACTATGTGTTATCTTCTTTCCACACAGGTACACTACATTCCTGGTGTATTTTGTTTT
>JAPXFY010000035.1:28989134-28996634 GCA_030674185.1 Monoplex corrugatus
CACTGACCGCACAACTCTGAAATTATTTTTTTTCACGCTCATAGCACGCCTGATATTGATTACGTATCTACAGTTTGGGATGGGTGTCGCGCAGTACACTTCAAACGTGTCAAATCCTTCTATAGGCCTGCTGTATCCATGATGTGTTGTACTGTCCCACACTAAAACCCTTCATAAGAAAGAAATAATATTTAAAACCACACCTGCTTTACTTCAAGAAACAAGCTACATCGTTAACCCTTTGACCCCCGCACCCTATCTCCCAACTGCAAAAGCTTAACCCTTTGATTCCATCACCCTATCCATCAACTGCGAAAAATTAACCCTTTGACGCCCTAACCCTATCCACCAACTACAAAAAAATTAACCCTTTGACGCCCTCGCCCCATCCACCAACTGCTAAAACTTAACCCCTTGACGCCCTCACCCTATCTACCAACTGCAAAAACTTAACCCTTTGACGCCCTCACCCTATCCACCAACTGCAAAAACATAACCCTTTGACGCCCTCACCCTATCCACCAACTGCAAAAACTTAACCCTTTGACGCCCACACCCTATCCACCAGCTGCAAAAACTTAACCCTTTGACGCCCTCACCCTATCCACCAACTGAAAAACTTAACCCTTTGACGCCCTCATCCTATCCACCAACTGCAAAAACTTAACCTTTGACGCCCTCACCTATCCACCACTGCAAAAATTAACCTTTGAGCCCTCACCCTATCCACCAGCTGCAAAAACTTAACCCTTTGACGCCCTCACCTATCCACCAGCTGCAAAAACTTAACCCTTTGACGCCTCACCTATCCACCACACTGACAAAAACTCTAGACCACATAGAGACCCTCATACCACACGACAAACACAACACTTAGACCACAGCACACACCACACACACACACAACACACACACGACCAGACACAGACACGACAACACACACACCACGACATACACAGACACAGACACAACACACACAAGACAGGACACAGAACAGACACAGACACACACACACACACACAGACATGGACACAGACACAGAACAGACACAACACACACACACACAACATGGACACAGACACGACACAGACACAGACACACACAGACAGACACAGACACGACACACAGACACAGACACACACACAACACAGACACACACACAGACACAGACACACAGACACAACACACACACACACATGCGACAACACACAGACACAGACAGACAAGACACAACAGACACACAGACCAACAGACACAGACACAGACACACACACACAGACACAGACACAGACCAGACACAGACCAGACACAGACACAGACACAACACACACAACACCACACACACAACACAGACACAGACACACAACACAACACAGACACAGACACAGACACAGACACAACACAGACACAGACACAGACAAACACACACACACACAACAGACACAGACACAAGACACAGACAGACACAGACACAACACAGACACAGACACAGACGACAGACCAGACACAGACACAACACAACACACACACAGACACACAGACACAGACACAGACAACACAGACCACACACACAGACACAGACACACACAGACACAGACAGACACAACACACACACACAGACACAGACACAGACACACACAGACACACACACAGACACAGACACAGACACAGACAGACACACACACAACACACAACACAGACACAGACACACAACACAGACACACAGACACAGACACAACACAACAACACACACAGACACAGACACAGACAGACAGACACGACACAGACACAGACACAACACACACAGACACAAGACACACACAGACAGCACACACACAACACACACCAGACACAGACACAACAGACACAACACAGACACACACGACACACACACAGCACACACAACGACAGACACAGACACACACAACACAGACACAGACACAGACACACAACACACACAGACACAGACACAGACACAGACACAACACACAACACAACAAACACACACACGACACACACAGACACGACACACGACACACACACACACACCACACACACACACACACACACACACACACAGACACACACACACACGACACACACAAAACACACACACACAGCACACAACACACACACACACACACACACACACAACAACACACACCACACACACACACACACACACACACACAACACACACACACACACACACACACACAACACACAACACACATACACAGACACACACACACACACACACACACACACACACACACACACACACACACACACACACACACACACCAACCACCTGTGCGACCAGTGAACCCACTATTCGCTTAACAGCATGGGCCTTACCAACTGACACACAGCTAACAGGAACACTTCACAAAGAAGGAAAGAAAGAAAGGAAGGAAGGAAGGAAGGAAGGAAGGAAGAAAAAAGAAAGAAAGAAAGAAACAATAAGTAAGTAAGTACGTAAGTAAGTAAATAAACAAATAAATAAATGAAAACCCACATTGATAGTGATGATGATCGATGTCACCTTGATAATAATAATGATGATCGATGTCACCTTGTAATGATTGATGATCGATGTCACTTGAATGATATATGATCGATGTCACCTTGATAATGATTGATGATCGATGTCACCTTGATAATGATGATGATCGATGTCACCTTGATAATGAATGATGATCGATGTCACCTTGATAATGATGATGAGTGTCACCTTGATAAGTGATGATGATCGTTGTCACCTTGATGAATGATGATGATCGATGTCACCTTGATAATGATGATGATCGATGTCACCTTGATAAGATGATGATCGATGTCACCTGATAATGATGATGATGATCGATGTCACCTTGATAATGATGATGATCGATGTCACCTTGATAATGATATGATGATAGTGATGTCACCTTGATAATGATGATGATGATCGATGTCACCTTGATAATGATGATGATGATCGATGTCACCTTGATATATGATGATGATCGATGTCACCTTGATAATGATGATGATGATCGATGTCACCTTGATAATGATGATGATCGATGTCACCTTGTAATATGATGATGATCGATGTCACCTTGATAATATGATGATGATCGATGTCACCTTGATAATGATGATGATGATCGATGTCACCTTGATAATGATGATGATTCGATGTCACCTTGATAATGATGATGATGACTTGATGTCACTTGTGATACTGATGATGATGATATGTGTCACCTTGATAATATGATGAGATGATCGATGTCACCTTGATAATGATGATGATACGATGTCACCTTGATAATGATGATGATCGATGTCACCTTGATAATGATGATGATGATCGATGTCACCTTGATAATGAATGATGATCGAAGTGTCACCTTGATAAATGATGATGATCGATGTCACCTTGATAATGATGATGGTCGATGTCACCTTGATAATGATGATGATCGATGTCACCTTGATAATAGATGATGATCGATGTCACCTTGATAATGATGATGGATCGATGTCACCTTGAATAATGATGATGATGATGATGTGTCACCTTGATAATGATGATGATGATCGATGTCACCTTGATAATGATGATGATGATCGATGTCACCTTGATGATGATGAGATCGATGTCACCTTGATAATGATATGATCGATGTCATCTTGATAATGAATGATCGATGTCACCTTGATAATGATGATGATATCGATGTCACCTTGATAATGATAATGATGATCAATGTCACCTTGATAATGATGATGATGACGATGTCACCTTGATAATGATGATGTCGATGTCACCTTGATAATGATGAGATGTCGATGTCACCTTGATAATGATGATGATCGATGTCACCTTGATAATGAGATGATGATCGATGTCCCTTGATAATGATGATGATTGATGTCACCTTGATAATGATGATGATGATCGATGTCACCTTGATAGATGATGAGATCGATGTCACCTTGAATGATGATGATGATCTTCACCTTGATATATGATGATATCTTGTCACCTTGATAATGATGATGATCGATGTCACCTTGATAATGATGATGATCGATGTCACCTTGATATAATGATGATGATGTCACCTTGATAATGATGATGATGATCGTGTCACCTTGATAATGATGATGGATACGATGTCACCTTGATAAATGATGATGATCGATGTCACCTGATAAGATGATGATCGATGTCACCTTGATAATAGAGTATGAATGAGATGATCGATGTCACCTTGATAATGATGATGATGATCGATGTCACCTTGATAATATGATGATGATCGATGTCACCTTGATAAATGATATGATCGATGTCACCTTGATAATGATGATGATCGATGTCACCTTGATATGATGTGATCGATGTCACCTTGATAATGATGATGATGATCGATGTCACCTTGATAATGATGATGATGATCGATGTCACCTTGATATATGATGATGATCGATGTCACCTTGATAATGATGATGATGATCGTGTCACCTTGATAATGATGATGATGATCGATGTCACCTTGATAATGAAGATGATCGATGCACCTGATATGATATGATATCGATGTCACCTTGATAATGATGATGATCGATGTCACCTTGATAGATGAGATGATCGATGTCACCTTGATAATGATGATGATGATCGATGTCACCTTGATAATGAATGATATCGATGTCACCTTGATAATGATGATGATGATCGTGTCACCTTGATAATGATGATGACGATGTCACCTTGATAATGATGATGATGATCGATGTCACCTTGATAATGATGAAAGATGTCACTTGATAATGATGATGACGATGTCACCTTGAAAGATGATGATGATCGAGCACCTTGAAGAATGATGATGATCGATGTCACCTTGATAATGATGATGATGATCGATGTCACCTTGATAATGATGATGAATGATCGATGTCACTTGATAATGAATGAATCGATGTCACCTTGATAATGATGATGATCGATGTCACCTTGATAATGATGATGATGATCGATGTCACCTTGATAATGATGATGATGACGATGTCACCTTGATAATGAATGATGATGATCGATGTCACCTTGATAATGATGATGAGATCGATGTCACCTTGATAATGAGATATGATCGATGTCACTTGATAATGAATGATGATCGATGTCACCTTGATAATGATGATGATGATCGATGTCACCTTGAGATAATGATGATCGATGTCACCTTGATATGATGATGATGATCGATGTCACCTTGATAATGATGATGATCGATGTCACCTTGATAATGATGATGATGATCGATGTCACCTTTGATAATGATGATGATGATCGATGTCACCTTGATAATGATGAATGATGATGATGATCGATGTCACCTTGATAATGATGATGATGATCGATGTCACCTTGATGATGATGATGATGATGATGATCGTGTCACCTTGATAATGATGATGATCGATGTCACCTTGATGATGATGATGATGATCGTTGTCTCTTCGTCTCCTTCTTCCATTCGCCATATCCTGGTCAGACCACATCTGGCGACGATAAATGTGATCGTATATTCTCTTTCCTGCCTGTTTGCCTTGGAGCTTTGGTTGGTCAGGGGTGTTGAAGTCGGCCATGTTTTTTTTGTCATTCCACTTTACACAGGCGACACCACTGCAACAGAAGTTCATCTGTTTACAATAAAAGTGATGATGATGATGATGATGATGATGATGATGATGATGATGATGATGATGATGATGACCATGGTTATGGCCAAAAAACAGGGAGAAGGGCAATAAGGCCAAATGGTACGAAGACTCAGACGAAAGAGGAGAAAATGACGGAAGAAAAAGATGCGATGATGACGACGACGATGATGATGATGACGATGATGGTGATGATGATGATGAATCAGACGAAAGAGGAGAAAATGCAGGAAGAAAAAGATGACGATGACGATGACGACGACGACGACGACAATGATGATGAATCAGACGAAAGTGGAGAAAATGCAGGAGAAAAACACGACGGTGACGACGACGATGACGATGACGATGACGATGATGATGAATCAGACGAAAGATGAGAAAATGCAGGAATGAAAAGACGACGATGACAACGACGAAGATTATGATGACGACGACGACGACGACGACGATGATGATGATGATGATGATGATGATGATGATGAATCAGACGAAAAATGAGAAAATGCAAGAAGAGAAAGATAACGACGATGACGACTATGACGACGATGACGATGATGATGACGACGACGATGATGATAATGAACAACTTTTATCATGATATCGTAGTGGTGTATATATATATATATTATTTTCTTTATGATGATGACAATGCTGACGTTTGATTTTAAAGATTTGGCACCCATCGCCCCTCATCTTCTGTCCACGGTGATCAAAGACTCCAAGGTTGTTTACCCTAGCAACGGCACGATTGGTCCAGAAAGCCTCGTGATCGCCCTTGGCAACAAGGGGAAGTAAGTGCCCCGAGTATAATTTTTCTTGTGCATTTTCGTTTTTCTTTCATTTCTTTCTTTCTTTCTTTCTCTGTTTCATTCTTCTTTCTTCCTTTCTTGCCTTTCTTTCTTTCTGTCTTTTTCTTTCTGTCTTGTCTTCTCTCTCTCTCTCTCTCTCTCTCTCCTTACTTTCTTTCTTTCGTTCTTTCTTTCTTTCTCTCTTTTGTCAAAGTGAATTAGCCATGTAAAATTCGGGCTGCTTGCCGTAGGAAGAGGGTGTCGCCAGCCACGGTACAGCGCCACCCCTCTTTTTATGTGTGTACTTCTGTTTTGCGACGGAATTTTGATTGAAATAACTTCTTGATCGTTGTGGGATCTTTAACGTGTGCTGAGTGTGTTCTACATAAAATCATGGAACCTTGCTTTCTTGTCTCTGAGATCACCCTGAAGGCACGGCATGAAAGGGCCACAGACTTTGGAACGTGTGATGGAACGGGATGATAGTGATAATGCAATGAAACCCAAAACAAGTGTGACTGCCCGTGTTCAAGAAAACAGGAACCAGAAAAAAAAAAGAAACAACAGCACACAAATAGAATCAGAAAGCATATCTAATACAACCAGACATCATCATCATCATCAGGTGCCCTGCTGCATGGCGTTGGCGATCATGGACTTCCATCTGTCTCTATCTCTCTTTGCCCTAGCATCTCCCTCACCCTCCTCATCCCCAGCCACTCTGCAAATCCGTCCAGCATTTTCTCCCTGGTCTACCCGGTGCTCTCTTTCCCTCCAGCTTTCCCATTGTGACCAGGTGCTCCAAATCGCCCTTTCTCATAAAATGGCCTATAAATGTTGCCTGTCTGTTCCTAATCTTCCTTATGAGTGATCTACTTGTGTCTGCCTCCATCAAGACTGTCTCGTTTGTTTTCTTTGCTGTCCATGGAACTCTCAACATTCTTCTGAGAAACCACATCTCGGCTGCCTCAATCTAGTTCTGGCTTTG
>JAPXFY010000035.1:28999134-29004134 GCA_030674185.1 Monoplex corrugatus
TATCATTGTCGTTGTCGTCGTCGTCGTCGTCATCATCATCAACATTATAATCGTCGTCGTCATCGTCATCATCAACATTATCATCATCGTCGTCGTCGTCTTCGTCATCATCATCATCAACATTATCATCGTCGTCGTCGTCGTCATCATCATCATCAACATTATCATCATCGTCGTCGTCGTCTTCGTCATCATCATCATCAACATTATCATCGTCGTCGTCGTCGTCATCATCATCAACATTATCATCGTCGTCGTCATCATCATCATCAACATTATCATCGTCGTCGTCGTCGTCATCATCATCATCAACATTATCATCATCGTCGTCGTCGTCATCATCATCAACATTATCATCGTCGTCGTCATCATCAACATTATCATCGTCGTCGTCGTCATCATCATCATCAACATTATCATTGTCGTCGTCGTCGTCATCATCATCAACATTATCATCATCGTCGTCGTCGTCGTCATCATCTACATTATCATCATCGTCGTCGTCATCATCATCATCAACATTATCATCGTCGTCGTCGTCGTCATCATCATCAACATTATCATCGTCGTCGTCGTCATCATCATCATCAACATTATCATCGTCGTCGTCGTCATCATCATCATCAACATTATCATCGTCGTCGTCGTCATCATCATCATCAACATTATCATCGTCGTCATCGTCATCATCATCATCAACATTATCATCGTCATCGTCGTCATCATCATCATCAACATTATCATCGTCGTCGTCGTCGTCATCATCATCAGCATTATCATCGTCGCATTATGAAAACTGTGCCAGCTTCTGTGGCCATTAAAAACGGCCAAGAAAATGGAGGGGAAAAAGAAAGGAAAAAAAAAAAAGGAAAAAAGAAAGAAAAGAAAAAAAAAAAGGCGAGCAAAAGAAAATCTACCTGAGTGCGATGATCCAAAAACAAACAAACAAACAAACAAACAAAGAAAAAATCCCAATCCTGTAACGCAGTTTCAAGCCTAGAGAGAACTCCATAGCATCATTGTACTGGTAATCACTCCCATCATCATCATCATCATCATCAGGTGCCCTGCCGCATGGCGTTGGCGACCATGGACATCCATCTGTCTCTATCTCTCGTTGCCCCCAGCATCTCCCCCACCCTCCTCATCCCCAGCCACTCTGCAAGTCCGTCCAGCATTCTCTCCCTGGGTCTACCTGGTGCTCTCTTTCCCTCCAGCTTTCCTGTTGTGACCAGGTGCTCCAAACCCCCTTCCTCATAAAATGGCCTATAAATGTTGCCTGTCTTTTCCTAATCTTCCTATGAGTGATCTACTTGTGTCTGCCTCCATACTCACGAAACCATCACACATGATAGGATCGTGGAGATCGTCCAAGGACCTGTTGCCCTTTGGTGTCCTGATCTCGATGGTGACCTCAGTTTTTGGTTTTCTCTTCTGATCTGTCTGGGATGAATTCATATTGGGATCTTTGGTGTCAGTGGCTCGTGGGGGTGGGGGTGGGGGTGGGGGTGAGGGTTGAGGCTTGAAGACCTTGGCGGTGGTTGGTCTCCTTGCCGTGGGATCTCTGACCTGGTCCGGCTGCGAAATGGGCGATTGCTGTTGTTAGTAAGGGCTCCTAGTAGGAAGGGTCTTTATTCAGCTGGATCAGAACAGGCACTGTTGAACTGTACTAAAGTGGTCTGGCAATAGTGCGGAGCCTCCTGTGGTAGGTGGCCCAGGCATCATCTTGCTTACCACCACCACCACATCCACATGGCCATCTTGAACACCACCATCAACACCAGTCATCACCACCACCACCACCACCATCACCACCACACCATCCACCCACCATCACACCACCACCACCACACCACCATCATCACCATCACCACCACCATCATCATCATCATCACACCACCACACACACCACCACCACCACACCATCATCATCATCATCACCACCACCATCATCATCATCCATCACCACCACCACCATCATCATCATCACACCACCACCACCACCATCATCACCACCACCACCACCACCCACTCATCATCATCCCCACCACCATCACACCACCACCACCACACCATCATCACCACCACCACCACCACCACCATCGTCATCATCATCGTCGTCATCATTATCATCGACCATCACTAGTTTCTTTCTTTCTTTCATTTTCTATTTTTTTTGAAAAGGAGTCAAGCAACACTGCGTTACCACAGCAACAGGCTCCTCACGCTGGATGTACAGCACGAGTGTGACTCAGACGATCAGCTTGTGCCAATGAAACCTCCCTACACACTGGAAGTAGGTTCTCCTTTTTTTTCTTCTGTCTTCCTGTTTCTGATTGGTCCGTTTTCTTAATAACGAATTGAAGCTTCAGCCCATGAAACGTCTTTTTTACACTACACACAGGTTTTGTTTTTGGTCGTTCTCTACGGGATTGATCCTTTGGTGTATAGGCTGCATTGTAGCTTTGCTCTTGAACTGGTCTTCTACAATGTCTTAGGTTTTTCTGCTCTGTCTTCCTGGTTTTTTTGATTGGCAATGTTGTTGGTAGATGCATTGTAGCTTCAGCCAATGAAACTTCCTTAACGCGTCTGACTTAAATTCTTCATTTTATTTCCTCGTTTGTGATTGACCACTTTGGTGTGTAGTTTCAGCCAATGAAACATCTTTACCGTCGGGCGTAGGTTCCCCCTTTTTGTCTTCATGATTTTAAATTGGTTATTCTGTTGATGGGTGATGCTGTTGCTTCAGCCAATGATATACTTCCTTACGCATGATTAAGCGTATGTCATCAGTTTTTGTCTTTCTGCTTGTGATTGATCAGTGTGAAAGCTGAATCAGCCAATGCCATCTATTTATACTTTAGGCGTGGGCCACTTTCCTTTCTCGTGTTCCTGTTTTGATTGGTCACTTTGTTGCACGTAATTTAATCATTATGTTAATTCTGACCAAAATACATGTCAAGGTACAATCGATATGGATTCTTTGTTTTGTTTTTTTTTTTTTTTCCAATTATTCTCTGTGATTCGACTGTTGTTTCATAATTGTGTTGTTTTATATGACGCTGTGTTATGTATTTTATCATCACGGCAATGACCTGCATCATACAACATTTATATACATTATATAAATGACAGAGCACGGAAAGTAAGGCCTTTTGCTTGTACAACACAAAACAGTGTTTTCTGTTGTATTCACACACCCTGCCATTAGCGTGTGTATACTCTCTGTATTCCTCTCCACGGTGGCTGGCGTATCGAGGGGTGGGGGTGGTGTGTGTGTGTGTGTGTGGTGTGTGTGTGTGTGTGTGTGTGTGTTGTGTGTGTGTGTGTGTGTGTGTGTGTGTGTGTGTGTGAATCCCTCATCAGATGCCTTGCAGCATGGCGTTGCGATCATGGACTTCCATCTGTCTGTATCTCTTGTTGCATTAACATCTCTTCCACCCTCTTTGTCTTCAGCCACTCTGTGTGTGTGGGGGGGGGGGGGGGTGGAGGGGGAAGGGGAACTCCCGTTTCGTGTTTTCGCTCAGTGTTTTCAAGTTTACAGCTTACAGCATACCTTAAATTACCAAAAAAACACTGTCACCTAAGAGGAGTTTCATTTAACCCTTTGACTCCCGCGTCCTATCTACCAACTGGAAAAACAACCCTTGGATTCCCTCACCCTGGGGTAAGGGAGTCCAAGGGTTAAGATTTTGATCTGCTAGCATGGTTGACAATGCAGGAAGCGGCTGGACAGGGTGCAGGAGTCAAAAGGTTAAAAAAAAAAAAAAAAAGAAGAAATGGACAGTAGGGCTAGACCGTTCAAACGTAACATCCTGTGTTGATGTAGTGTTCTTTTTTCTCCACAATGCTTTGTGGTTTTTTGTGTGTGTGTGACCTCACCCTAAGCTTCACGCCTGGCTTGCTTTCATCGTGTGTGTGTGTGTGTGTGTGTGTGTGTGTGTGTGTGTGTGTGTGTGTGTGTGGTGTGTGTGTGGTGTGTGTGTGTGTATGTGTGTGTGTGGTGTTGTGTGTGTGTGTGAGTGTATTTGTGTGTGTATTTATGTGTGTGTGTGTGTGGTGTGTGTGTGTGTGTGTGATGTGTGTGTATGTTGTGTGTGTGTGTGTGTGTGTAGTGAGTGTGAGTGTATGTATATGTGTGTGTGTGTATGTGTATGTGTGTATGTGTATGTGTTGAGTGTATATATGTGTGTGTGTGTGTGTATGTGTGTGAGTGTGTGTGTGTGTGTGTGTGTGTGTGTGAGTGTATGTATGTGTGTGTGTGTGTGTGTGTGTATGTGTGAGTGTATATATTATTGTGTGTGTGTATAGTGTGTGTGTGATGTGTGATGTGTGTGTGTGTGTGTGAGTGTGTTGTGTGTGTGTGTGTGTGGATGTGTTTGTGTGTGTGTGTGTGTGATGTATGTGTGTGTGTATGTGTGAGTGTATATTATTATGTGTTGTATGTGTGTGTGTTAGTGTGTGTATTGAGTGTGTATGTGTGTGTGTGTGTGTGTGTGTGTGTGTGTTGTGTGTGTGTGTGTGTGTGTGTGTGTGTGTGTGTGTGTATGTTGTGTGAATGTGTGTGTGTGTTGTCTGCTTTGACTTTCAGTATGTCCGGACTTTGGACAGGGAGATTGAAATTCTCTTGGGAATGATGTGCGAAAAATCTGTCAGGTATGTATACAAACTAATCTGACACTAACTGCTTACTGAACTGAACTATAAGTACATGTAATATAGTGGTATACAGACTGAATAATTATGTTGTTTATACCGAACGTAGTCTATTATCATTGTCATACCTGAGGAGGAGGATAATGATGACGACAACGTCGACAAAAATTCATATGATAATAATGAGGAGGAGGAGGATGGTGACGACATCCACGTCGATAAAAAGTGATATGATAATGATTAGGAGAGGAGGAAGATGGTGGGACAACGACGTCGACAAAATTATGATAATGATCTTGAGAAGGAGGATGGTGACGACAACAATGTCGACAAAAACTTATATG
>JAPXFY010000035.1:29016634-29026634 GCA_030674185.1 Monoplex corrugatus
TTCCATTCTGCTTTCGTATGGCACAGTGAGTTCTATCAGAATCACTTGTTTCGAGGAGTCAGAGTGGAGAGCGATGTCTGGTCTCATGCCTGTCTTGCTGATGACATCTGGGTAATTTCTCCACTCTGGGAGGTCTGCTGTACACTCCCAGTCGACTGCTCCATCCAGAAGACCCTTTGGCAATGTGCTGGTTGTCATAGCCCTTTCGGGCCAGACCTGTTTCCCTCCTGCTTTGTAGAACGTTGTCATAGCAATTGGTGCGTTTGGGGTCATGGTTTTTTCGCTAACCACATCTGTGATCACTTTCAGAACTTGGTTGTGCCTCCATGTATACCTTCCTTGGGCTAGCGCTACTTTGCAAGAGCTTAGGACATGTTCCACTGTTTGTTTCTTCTGACAGAGCGGACATGCTGGGTCGTCTGCTTTCCCCCATTTCACTAAGTTTGCATTCGAGGGGAGCAGGTCATATACAGATCTGAGGAGGAAGCTTATCCTTAGAGGAGCCATGTGCCACATATCTGAGACTTCTTTGGAGTGCACTGTCCCATGTTGTCCATTGCCCCTGTTGACCTTGCTGGACTGCCTTCTGCACTCTTTTGACATCTTCTTCTTCCTTCAACTCCTGTATGATCATGTCTCTTTTTTCCTTCCCTTTGGCTTTGGACCACCACTGCATTTTTGTTGCTCCCAGTCCCTGTCTGTTGGTTTGCGTGTGTCCAATTATTTCTTTGATGCTGAGGTTTCTCTTGGCATTGTTTACAGCCTCTTGGACTTTCCACTTTCTGCCAGTTCTCAGCTTTGGATGAACTGCTCTCACGATATTGTCCTCCGATTCCTCCAGCATGCTCAACAGTCTTGCTTTTCCAACTTTGTATTCCTCCACTATGGATTTCAGAGGTAGCTTCAGCATTGCTTGACGACAGTAGAATGCAACATCAGTGAGACCAGGTGGGACACCGAGCCATTTTCTTGTGTATTTGTTGATTTTGGCTTCCATTGCTTCGACTGTGCTGGTGCAAATGTCATAGATTAGCAGTGGCCACAGCAGCTTTGGTATCAGCATGAACTGTAGACACCAGACTTTGTATTTGCCTGGCAGTCCGCAGTTATCTATTTTCTTCAGGCCTTCTTCTGCTGTTTGCTTGGTTTCACATCCCCTTTGTGTGTCTTTCAGGGAGTCATCATACCATCTTCCGAGACTTTTTACTGGCTCTTCTGTGACAGTGGGGATGGCTTGGTTGGCTACCATGAATTTGACTGAATCTGCCACTTTTCCTTTTCGCAGTGAGAGACTTCGGGATTTCTTAGGTTTGAACCTCATTCTTGAAGAGGCCACCAGCTCATCCAGCTGCTTTAAGATTTGGTGTGTCTCTTCCTCATCCGTGGACAAGACTGTTGTGTCATCCATGAAAGCTTTCAGAGGAGGCATCTGGTATCCATCTCCCAGATTCACTGGACCTGAACTCTTCATTGCAGCTTTCAAGATGACTTCCATTGCCAACACGAACAGTATGGGAGAGATTGCACAGCCCATTGCAATGCCCACCTCTAGGTCTATCCAGTCCGTGGTGTATTCTTTGGTAGAGAACCGCATTGAGAACCCTTGGAAATACTTCCTCAGCATTGTTCGGATGTTTTCTGGGATGTGATACATTTCAAGAGCCAGCTGGATCATATCGTGTGGAACTGATCCATATGCATTCGCCAGATCAAGCCAAACTACGTCAATGTCTCTCTTCTCTGTTCTTGCTTTTTGGATGGCATCCCAAATCAACGTGGCATGTTCCAAGCATCCAGGCATTCCTGGTATGCCTCCCTTTTGGACTGACATATCCAGATACTTGTTTTCAGTCAGGTATTTTGTCAATCTTGCTGCCATAACAGAGAAGAAGATTTTCCCCTCGACGTTCAGAAGTGATATTGGCCTGAACTGATTGATGCTGCTGGAGTTCTGCTCCTTCGGAATGTACACTCCTTCAGCTCTCATCCATTGGTCGCTGATCTTCTGGTTCCTCCATGCTGATCGAATCATCTTGTGGAGCCACTCGAGCACTTTTGGGCATTTCTTGTAGAGCAGGTATGGTATTCCGTTTGGTCCAGGTGCTGACTTGGCTCTGGCTTTCTTTACTACGTTCTTCACTTCATCCAGTGTTGGTGGTTTGTTATTGAATTTTCCTTCTGGCGCTGCAGGCCAAACCAGATTTTGGATTTCAAGTGGTGCCTCGCGCTGAGAATCGGAATATGTTTCCCTGAGATGCTGCTCTAGGGTTTCCTTGCCCACTGTGAGAGTCCCTGATTTGGGTTGTTCAAACAGCTTTCTTGCAAAGTCAAAGGGATCTTTGAAGAAACGATCTTGAGTCTTCTTCTTTTTGCTCTTTCTTCGCCTTGCTGATTCCACTTTGCTGAGAGCATTGTGTTTGGCCTTCAGATCTTTCCAGAGTTCCAGGAGCCCTTGCTTCTCGAATTCTGAGGCAGTTTTCATTCGCTTTTTAAGCTTCCTTTTCTCCCTCCGGATGCTCTCCATCTGCTGCTGTCTTCTGGATTTCTGGGGAGGCGTTTTTGTCTTTGGCTGCTTCACTCCATAAGTGTCCCTGCAGATAGAGTATATGATGTCTCCGTATGTGTCAAGTTTGTGTTCCAGCGTACTGTTCCCTATTAGCGCATTCAGCTTAAGGACAAGTTCCTCATCTAATTTCTCCCATTGTTCTTTTGCACCGGCAGGCGGCAAATTGAGTTTTCCACGTTTGGCGTTAAGAGCTTGTGCAAAATCCGCATCAGAACCGTCAGCGTGGATGTCCTTGGCACTATGGTTTAATTCCTGGCCTTGGTCATCCTACGTCTCACCTGCTATCGCAGTGCGCTGCTGCTGGTTCGTATGTGTCTTCAAACAGCCCATTTTTGTCCTGTGGATCTTCATGCCGCGTTTGGTGGTGAATCTCCTTCCACACGCACACGGAAATTCCAACTGGTCATTGATCATGGTCCGTTGTGCGTTTCCAGTCGTGATGGAGTCAGTGCCGATGGATTCATCATTCTCTCCCCCTTTCGGTGAATCCTGGGAGCATCTTTCATTTGGAAAACTCGTGGCATGTTATCAAAGGCGAGGTGGGAAGCCAACCCACAAAGCCCGCAGATCTAGTCTTTCCCAGTGTCCTTCGGTCTTTCCCGAATGTCCTCCGAACTATTCCCGGAAGTCAATGGACTGACCATGTGCAGGTAGAAAGAAACTCTAGGGAGAGCTAGACAACAGAAGGTCTTCAGAGAAGTAACCCCCTTTAGACAAGTGTTTCGGCCCTGAATTCCTTACACTCTCGGGGGGCCGGGCCACATCCAGGTCATGACTCCTGGATGCCCTTCTGCTGTTGTCTATTTTTTTTTTTTTTTTTTTTTCCCACGCCGGGGATCGAACCTGGGCGATTCTGCGCTTCAGAACTGCGGTACGCGGTTTTACCAATGTGCTAACGGGGCACACATCATCTGTAGGGAATTTAATCCTTATGAAGTTCACTTTTTTCGTTCCTCCTTGCCCAGATCCAGCTTGAGCTCCTTTCTGCTGCCTCTGCCATCGCTTTAAGGGCTCTAGTCCTCTTCTTCCCAGAAATGGCGAGTTGTTTCATGAGGTCATAAGCGGAGGTGCCCACAAACCCTCTTGCCCCGACCTCTATGGCGAAGATTTTGACCCGCAGACCTGCTTTCTTCAGGGTGCTGGCAAGACCGGCGTATTTTTCGGTCTTGTAGATATGTGCTTCTTCCATTCTGCTTTCGTATGGCACAGTGAGTTCTATCAGAATCACTTGTTTCGAGGAGTCAGAGTGGAGAGCGATGTCTGGTCTCATGCCTGTCTTGCTGATGACATCTGGGTAATTTCTCCACTCTGGGAGGTCTGCTGTACACTCCCAGTCGACTGCTCCATCCAGAAGACCCTTTGGCAATGTGCTGGTTGTCATAGCCCTTTCGGGCCAGACCTGTTTCCCTCCTGCTTTGTAGAACGTTGTCATAGCAATTGGTGCGTTTGGGGTCATGGTTTTTTCGCTAACCACATCTGTGATCACTTTCAGAACTTGGTTGTGCCTCCATGTATACCTTCCTTGGGCTAGCGCTACTTTGCAAGAGCTTAGGACATGTTCCACTGTTTGTTTCTTCTGACAGAGCGGACATGCTGGGTCGTCTGCTTTCCCCCATTTCACTAAGTTTGCATTCGAGGGGAGCAGGTCATATACAGATCTGAGGAGGAAGCTTATCCTTAGAGGAGCCATGTGCCACATATCGTTCCAGCTGAGACTTCTTTGGAGTGCACTGTCCCATGTTGTCCATTGCCCCTGTTGACCTTGCTGGACTGCCTTCTGCACTCTTTTGACATCTTCTTCTTCCTTCAACTCCTGTATGATCATGTCTCTTTTTTCCTTCCCTTTGGCTTTGGACCACCACTGCATTTTTGTTGCTCCCAGTCCCTGTCTGTTGGTTTGCGTGTGTCCAATTATTTCTTTGATGCTGAGGTTTCTCTTGGCATTGTTTACAGCCTCTTGGACTTTCCACTTTCTGCCAGTTCTCAGCTTTGGATGAACTGCTCTCACGATATTGTCCTCCGATTCCTCCAGCATGCTCAACAGTCTTGCTTTTCCAACTTTGTATTCCTCCACTATGGATTTCAGAGGTAGCTTCAGCATTGCTTGACGACAGTAGAATGCAACATCAGTGAGACCAGGTGGGACACCGAGCCATTTTCTTGTGTATTTGTTGATTTTGGCTTCCATTGCTTCGACTGTGCTGGTGCAAATGTCATAGATTAGCAGTGGCCACAGCAGCTTTGGTATCAGCATGAACTGTAGACACCAGACTTTGTATTTGCCTGGCAGTCCGCAGTTATCTATTTTCTTCAGGCCTTCTTCTGCTGTTTGCTTGGTTTCACATCCCCTTTGTGTGTCTTTCAGGGAGTCATCATACCATCTTCCGAGACTTTTTACTGGCTCTTCTGTGACAGTGGGGATGGCTTGGTTGGCTACCATGAATTTGACTGAATCTGCCACTTTTCCTTTTCGCAGTGAGAGACTTCGGGATTTCTTAGGTTTGAACCTCATTCTTGAAGAGGCCACCAGCTCATCCAGCTGCTTTAAGATTTGGTGTGTCTCTTCCTCATCCGTGGACAAGACTGTTGTGTCATCCATGAAAGCTTTCAGAGGAGGCATCTGGTATCCATCTCCCAGATTCACTGGACCTGAACTCTTCATTGCATAATTAAGTATGGAAAGGAATGTATGGTATGCCTGTAATGATCACAGCTACTATAGATGATATAATTAAGTATGGAGAGGAAAATATGGTATGCCTGTAATTGATCACAGCTACTATAGATGATATAATTAAGTATGGAGAGGAAAATATGGTAGGCCAATAATGATCACAGCTACTATAGATAATATAATGCAGTATAAAGGAAAATATGGTATGCCTGTAATGATCACAGCTACTATAGATGATATAATTCAGTATAAAGGAAAATATGGTATGCCTGTAATGATCACAGCTACTATAGATGATATAATTCAGTATAAAGGAAAATATGGTAGGCCAATAATGATCACAGCTACTATAGATGATATAATTAAGTGTGGAGAGGAATGTATGGTAGGCCAATAATGATCACAGCTACTATAGATAATATAATTATGTGTGGAGAGGAATGTATGGTAGGCCTGTAATGATCACAGCTACTATAGATGATATAATTAAGTATGGAGAGGAATGTATGGTAGACCTGTAATGATCACAGCTACTATAGATGATATAATTAAGTATGGAGAGGAATGTATGGTAGGCCTGTAATGATCACAGCTACTATAGATGATATAATTAAGTGTGGAGAGGAATGTATGGTAGGCCTGTAATGATCACAGCTACTATAGATGATATAATTAAATGTGGAGAGGAATGTATGGTAGGCCTGTAATGATCACAGCTACTATAGATGATATAATTAAGTATGGAAAGGAATGTATGGTAGGCCTGTAATGATCACAGCTACTATAGATGATATAATTAAATGTGGAGAGGAATGTATGGTAGGCCTGTAATGATCACAGCTACTATAGATGATATAATTAAGTATGGAGAGGAATGTATGGTAGGCCTGTAATGATCACAGCTACTATAGATGATATAATTAAATGTGGAGAGGAATGTATGGTAGGCCTGTAATGATCACAGCTACTATAGATGATATAATTAAGTATGGAGAGGAATGTATGGTAGGCCCATAATGATCACAGCTACTATAGATGATATAATTCAGTATAAAGAGGAAAATGGCCTGTAATGATCACAGCTACTATAGATGATATAATTAAGTATGGAAAGGAATGTATGGTAGGCCTGTAATGACCACAGCTACTATAGATGATATAATTAAGTATGGAGAGGAATGTATGGTAGGCCTGTAATGATCACAGCTACTATAGATGACATAATTAAGTATGGAAAAAAATGTATGGTAGGCCTGTAATGATCACAGCTACTATAGATGATATAATTAAGTATGGAGAGGAATGTATGGTAGGCCCATAATGATCACAGCTACTATAGATGATATAATTCAGTATAAAGAGGAAAATGGCCTGTAATGATCACAGCTACTATAGATGATATAATTAAGTATGGAGAGGAATGTATGGTAGGCCTGTAATGACCACAGCTACTATAGATGATATAATTAAGTATGGAGAGGAATGTATGGTAGGCCTGTAATGATCACAGCTACTATAGATGATATAATTAAGTGTGGAGAGGAATATATGGTATGCCCATAATTATCACAGCTACTATAGATGACATAATTAAGTATTGAGAGGAACAGATGGTAGGCCATAATGATCACAGCTACTATAGATGATATAATTAAGTATGGAGAGGAAAATATGGTAGGCCTGTAATGATCACAGCTACTATAGATGATATAATTAAGTGTGGAGAAGAATGTATGGAAGGCCCATAATTATCACAACTACTATAGACAACATCTTTAGGTATGGACAGGATGGAAGAAGACAGGGACTGAATAGGACACAGACTGAACGAAAACAGAACAGAACTAAGACAGTATCAGACTCGGAAATGCCTGGGGCGCTCTAAATCAACTGGATAAAATCTGGAAATCCAATCTACCAGACAACCTGAAAAGGAACTTCTTCCGAGCAGCAGTAGAGTCCGTTTTTACATATGGCTCAATCTCTTGGACCCTAACAACGACGTCGGAGAAGAAGATTGATGGAGCATATACACGAATGCTGCGTGCAGCCCTGAACAAATCCTGGAGAGAACATCCAACTAACAAAGAGTTACGTGGTAAGATCCCACCAATCAGTAAATCAATACGTCAACAGAGACTGCGCTTCGCGGGACACTGCTGGCGTAGCAAAGAAGAACTGGTGGGGGATGTTCTACTATGGAGACCCAGCCATGGCAAACAAAGACCTGGACGTCCAAAGAAGACCTTCATCGACCAACTGATGGATGATACGGGCTGTCAGTATGATAAACTACCTACTGCATTGTCTGACAGAGAATGATGGAAGAAACGTGTCATGGATAGCCGAGCAAGCTCGACATGATGATGATGATGATCAGACTGAATGAAATAGGACACTGATAGAATGAAATATAATAGAACGAAGCAGGACGGTAACATAAGATAGCATAGGATAAGGCAAATCAAGAAAGATAGCATAGGATAAGACATATCAAGATAGGATAGACTAAGATAGGATTATCATACGTAAGGATAGAATAAGATAGGATTATCATACGTAAGGATAGACTAAGATAGGATTATCATACGTAAGGATAGAATAAGATAGGATTATCATACGTAAGGATAGAATAAGATAGGATTATCATACGTAAGGATAGACTAAGATAGGTGGCGAAGGAAGAGTAACAGTAGTAGTTTAAATCAAAGTCCCCAAAATGAGCTCGGACACCCCTACCTCCTATTTCGGCTGTTAGCAGAAAACACTATAGTGTTAAGGTACAAGCGACTCATTTCCTGGTGGAAGGTGGCCAGTTTAACTTTGCCACTAGCAGTTTGAGGGTACTTGTTTCAAAACTTCATACCAAGGGAATCTAGACGAACCAGCTGTATACACACACACACCGCGCGCGCGCGCGCACACACACACACACACACACACACACCGCGCGCGCACACACACACACACACACACATGTATATATATATGTATATGTATATATATATACATATATGTATCTATCGATCTGTCTATATATATATATATATGTATGTATATATATATATATGTACATATATATACGTAAACAAGCCTATTCTTATAATTGAATGATGTACATTTCTAGTCGATTAGCACGAGGCAAGCGTGATCAACTGTTTCTAGGGAAGCAACTGTTTCTGTGGCGATCAAGGGCGAACAACTGTTTCTAAGGGCGATCAAGTGAGAAAACAAACTGTTTCTAAGGGCAGTTAAGGGAGAAAACTGTTTGTAAGGGCGCTCAAGGGAGAAAACTGTTCCTAAGGACGATCAAGCGAGAAAAACTATTTCTAAGGGCAATCAAGGGAGAAAACTGTTTCTAAGAGCGATCAAGGGCGAACAACTGTTTCTAAGGGCGATCAAGGGAGAAAACAAATTGTTTCTAAGGGCAATCAAGGGAGAAAACTGTTTCTAAGAGCGATCAAGGGTGAACAACTGTTTTTAAGGGCGATCAAAGGGGAACAACTGTTTCTAAAGGCGATTAAGGGGGGAACAACTGTTTCTAAGGGCGATCAAGGGAGAAAACTGTTTCTAAGAGCGATCAAGGGAGAAAAACTCTTTCCAAGGGCGATCAAGGGAGAAAACAAATTGTTTCTAAGAGCAATCAAGAGAGAAAACTGTTTCTAAGAGCGATCAAGGGTGAACAACTGTTTTTAAGGGCGATCAAAGGGGAACAACTGTTTCTAAGGGCGATTAAGGGGGAACAACTGTTTGTAAGGGCGATCAAGGGTTAACAACTGTTTCTAAGTGTGATCAAGGGGGCACAACTGTAAAAATTATTTCTAAGGGCGATAATTTCTGATGCACATCCGTTAATCAGTTAAAAAAATTTTCCGCTTGTGTTCAGGGTTCGACTACGACTTCCAGACCAACAACATAGTGATGGAACTCAGTTTCAAATGTCTCAAAAGAGGAGGAAAATATCTTGCCAGGGTGAGTGACCCAGTGAATCAACTGGAATTTGTGTACATGTATATGTTGTGAGAGGATGGTGGGATGAATGAGTGAATTTGTGTGTATGTTGTGAGAGGATGGTGGATCAGTGAGTGAATTGTGTGTATGTTGTGAGAGGATGGCGGATGAATGAGTGAATTTGTGTGTATGTTGTGAGAGGATGGTGGGATGAATGAGTGAATTTGTGTGTATGTTGTGAGAGGTTGGTGGGATGAATGAGTGAATTTGTATGTATGTTGTGAGAGGATGGATGGTGGATGAATGAGTGAATTTGTGTGTATGTTGTGAGGGATGGTGGGATGAATGAGTGAATTTGTGTGTATGTTGTGAGAGGTTGGCAGGATGAATGAGTGAATTTGTGTGTATGTTTGTGAGAGGTTGGCAGGATGAAATGAGTGAATTTGTGTGTATGTTGTGAGAGGTTGGTGGGATGAGTGAGTGAATTTGTGTGTATGTTGTGAGAGGTTGGTGGGATGAATGAGTGAATTTGTGTGTATGTTGTGAGAGGATGGTGGGATGAATGAGTGAATTTGTGTGTATGTTGTGAGAGGGTGGCAAGATGAATGAGTGAATTTGTGCGTATGTTGTGAGAGGTTGGTGGGATCAGTGAGTGAATTTGTGTATATGTTGTGAGAGGATGGTGGATGAATGAGTGAATTTGTGCGTATGTTGTGAGAGGTTGGTGGGATGAATGAGTGAATTTGTGTGTATGTTGTGAGAGGTTGGTGGGATGAGTGAGTGAATTTGTGTGTATGTTGTGAGAGGAA
>JAPXFY010000035.1:29031634-29036634 GCA_030674185.1 Monoplex corrugatus
GCGAATCTGTGTACCTGCCTGTTATTTATCTATATGCCTGTTGCCTGTCTATCCATCTATCTATCTATCTATCTAGCTAGCTAGCTAGCTAGTTAACTAAATAGCTATCTATCTGTCTATAGTTTGTTAGCTAATAGCTATCTATCTGTCTATTAGTTGTCTAGCTAAGTTCTCTCTGCTCTGCTCTCTCTCTCTCTCTCTCTCTCTCTCTCTCTCTCTCTCTCTCTCTCTCTCTCTCTCTCTGTGTCTGTGTGTGTGTGTGTTACATATACTATCGAAGAAGTGATGCTTGTCAACTGTAGACTTTCTACTCATCAGTGCCTGCTTCTTTGTACATAACACATTCTCTGCATGGAAGACAGCCGCACCCTCAGAGATACCTCTGTACAGAGAACTGAAGCAAGGACACCGTGACCAGGGAAGACAACTAAAAGCGGTACGAATACAACTTCAAGGATACTCTGAAGGCCAGCCCCAACACTTGTGGCATCAACACCACCAACAGGGAAGACACTGCTTACAACAGAGTACGGTGGCCAGAGCAGGGCACGCAGGGCAATAATCAAATTTGGCCAGCGTGACCAGTCGCCGTGGTGTAGCGGTTAGCGCGACGGAATACCGACTGGAAGGCTGTGGGTTCGAATCCCCCATCAGTCCCTTCAAAAATCATTGTGGGAAAAATCGGCTCTAACCGGCTCCTACCCAGAGTTGGGCGTGCTATAGGCTTCATTGGGAAGACTGGGACCACACAGTCGAGTCTCATCCACTTCACGGATGCGTCATTGAGGGTGTTGCTCAAATCTTCTGACCACCACTGCAGGTTCTGTATCTCTCGGGCCTGGTTGACGCCAGGATACACTATGATAGATGCTAGAGTACAGCCCTGTCACGCTAGTCTCAATCCTAGACAAAGCTCCACAGCATCATGATTATCATCCTCACTGACGTCATCATCATCGCATTGTAAAAACATTCCAACTTCTGTGACCATTAAGGTGGCGTAGAAAATGGACGAGAAAAAAAAACAAACAACAAAACAACAACAACAACAACAACAAAACAACAAAACATTAACAAAACGGTGAGCACAAAGGTAACCTCCCTGAGTGCAATTGATCTTCAAAAAAATTATTTGGCCAACGTAGAACAGCTGCTATACAACGGAGGAGGGTCTGACAGAAGCAAAGGCTCCGGTACTCCATCCCTGCAGCACCGTGGAAGAACGTGTGCCTCCATGATCGTTCTTGTACCCAACATGAAGACCCACACCGAGTGATGTAAGACAGCATGCTTGTTCCGTAGGATAACCCTTGGCTGCCAAGCGTCTGGAACAGCAAGGTCGGTTTTCAAGAATGACAAAATTCCAACTGTCCTGAAACGAAAAGTCTACGACCAATGTGTTCTGTCCACAGTCACCTACGGTGCAGAAACATGAAATCTAACGAGAAAAAACCAAAACAAACTCGCATTGATACTAAGAACCATGCACAAGCACATGAAAGAATCATGCTTGGTTATCACCTGGAAAGATCACAGAAAGGCTCAGTGGATCAGAGAAAGAACAATAGTGCGAGACATCCTGGAAACCATCAACTAACTGAAATGGAAGTGGGCAGGACATCTCACAACGGAGAATGGACAATCGTTGGACAACAAAAACCACGTTCTGGATACAACACAAGAGACGGCACTCAATAGAGGAAGACAGAAAACTAGATGGAGAGACGACCTAGATGGATTTGACAAGAACTGGAGAGGAAAAGCGCTGGAACGAAGTGAATGGAAGCAGCTGGGGAAGACTACGTCCAACAACGGACTTTGGATGGCTGAAAGATGATGGTGATGCCTATTCATCTGTCGGATTACAGGAGAATGCATGTGTGTACACACATATACATGTTTACACGTATACCTACATATATGTATACATATATACAAGCGTTCTTTTATCTTCTTAGTAACTGGATAGACTACACTGAATTGAAATGTTTTAGACAGGTATTTGCTTTGCACACACCGATACCTTAACACATTTTCTCAGGTATTGTTTCTTTGAAGCTGTCAACACACCAGCCACGCAACAGACCCAGAGCCACTGACGTCATTCGTGATGTCATTGTGTCGTCATCACATCATGTCATCACCTCACTGCCACGCGCTGTGTCACTGCTAGAATGTCTGGTTATGAGAAAATGAATGTTATAAAAACAATGGTGAGCCTTCTGCGAGGAATGAATCGTACGTTTCTTGGTGCTGAGTAGTCAAAATGGAAGGGGAGGTGAGGTCTAGTATATTATGGGTTTTGATGGAAAATCATTCTTAAACTATCTTCTATTTTTCCATAATGGAACTCGCATTATCTGATCGGTAACATAGCAACATCAAAAAAACAACAAACAAGTAAAAAAATATATATATATATATATATATAAGACTATATATAACACACACACATATACACACACACACATATATATATATGTATATATATTATATATATATGTATTATATTATTATGTATGTATGTATGATGTATGTATGTATGTATGTATGTATGTTGTATGTATGTATGTATGTATGTATGTATGTATGTTGTATGTATGTTGTATGTTTGTATGTATGTATGTATGTATGTATGTATGTATGTTCGTATGTATGTATGTATGTATGTATGTATGTATGTATGTATGTATGTATGTATGTATGATGTATGTATGTATGTTGATGTATGTATTGTATGTATGTATGTATGTATGTATTTAGATTACACTTGGCCTGCTAAAATTTCAGTATGACTGATGTGTGCTTGCAAAGATTACTTCAACACCAATTTCCCAAAATGTCTACACTCAATTTTTTCCCAAAACGGCAGCTCAGTGGGCACCATGTGCAAATCCCTTTCACTCAACCATTGATTGTTAGATTACAAAATGGTTTCTGGCATAAGAAAGAGCAGATAAAAATGCTTTCAGAATCAGGGGGGAAAATCCAAAACAATAACAACACAAAGAAAAAAAATCCAACACTTGAGAACTTAGGACTCATTCCGTGAAGGGCGGTCACAATCATTGTTATTGTATGTTAGCTGGGTTTTTGCTTCGTGGGAGATAAAGTGTAAAATGATTAAACTGCGTGTTTGCACTATTGTCTTATGGATGAAACATGGCAAGCGGCCATTCTGAGTCTCTATCTGTTACAAGCATAAATGTGACTCCTCAGCACAAAATCAAAGCTAACTCCATTTTGGGGGTGTTTTGGAGTTAATCCATTTTTGTGTTATCTACAGTCTGTTTTTTTAAAACAATTTTTTTTTTATTTTTTTGATATATTTAACTGAATTCATAAGAAAATTGGACACTGACCGTGACATGAGCATAAGTCGAAAATATGGACCACTTGTTGATCCTGTGGACCAACATGAATTCATAAGGCGAAAAAATGGAATGACGGACACTGTGTGGACCGTGATGGAATGAATCATAAGCGATTGGAAGTGAGTTGACATATAGGCGAAAAATACACACGTGCGTGGCATGAACATTGTGGACACGTGTGTGAAATAAATATTCCCAAGGACGGTAGTTTTAATCGAAAGAGCTCCAAGATTTCGTGCACTGGCACGTCACCATTTTGTTGGTCAAACTCCATTCAATTCAGCAGTAAGTTTGTGTTTTTGTTGAACGACTCACATAGCACGGGAAAGCCAAGGCATACACCTTTCCACAATGTGCAAAATATATGGGGTTATAACCACCTATTAGTCGATCAAAAGTAAGGAATCGGATCGAAAAAAAACACACAAATTGACCGTTTAACGAATAAAACCTTGATTTTGAACAATTTAGTGACACTCTACTACATTAAATTTCTACACTTTATGAAAGTTTGGTTTTGTGGAGTCATTTCTGCTGAAAACTAAAAATCACCTCATTGCCTATTTTAGCCTCTACTGCTGTTCCCACTCCGCGAGTTAGCACTGGTTTTGCGCTGTTGGAGCAGAAAGTCATTGCTGAATGGTAACATAGCAACATATGAAGTATTGTTGTGGTCTGCAAGTCCGTGGAAAGAATGGGTTTATATTTATGTGTGTATTGATATATCTTTGGGACTGTCTGTCTATCTGCCATGTCTAGTTAAACAATTGTTTGTATAATCATTCTTCTTCTGCTCTATCTGTCTTTCTTCTCTCTTCTCTCTCTCTCTATCTATCTATCCATCATATACATGTCTAGCTTATCTTACGTATCTACGAATTTTCCCACGAACGCTTCGGTCAAAATTCCACACAAATCCACGACATCCCGCTAAACCTCAGGTTCCAGTACCTAGAATTGACATGTTTAACCCTTTGACTCTCGCACCCTACCTCCAACTGCAAAAACTTACCCTTTGATTCCCTCACCCTATCCACCAGCTTCCTGCAGGAAGCTGGTGGATAGGGTGAGGGAATCAAAGGGTGAAGTTTTTGCTTTGCTAGCATGGTTGAGAATGCAGGATGCTGGTGGACAGGGTGAGGTAGTTAAAGGGTTAAAGCAGGTCTATGATAGTCTGGTAGCTTAGTCTGGAATATTCTTCCAAATCATCTAAGAACCATGAAAATGCCACAGCGCTCCAGAGTGACCTTCAGTTACATTTCACAAATACACCAAAAAAAACATAATATACTGCATTATTCAGCATAACATTTCACATAAGAATATGTAGGACTTATCTATACGCTTTATACTGACTCAATCTATGATACTGTTCGATGACCAATGTTCTACGATATAAATATCATTTGTCAGGTTATCAAGATTATACTCTTTTTGTGTCATCGTTTATATTTCCACGAATTATTTTTGGATTAATAATGTGATTAGTAAGGTTTAATTTTAATTCTCTCTCTCTTCTTAATCTCTCTCTCTCCTCTCTCTCTCTCTCTCTCTCCTCTCTCTCTCTCTCTCTCTCTCTCTCTCTCTTCCTGATTTTTTAAACTATTATGGTTCATTTGTATTACT
>JAPXFY010000035.1:29041634-29056634 GCA_030674185.1 Monoplex corrugatus
TGAATGAATAACTGGGTCCATCTATTTGTTTCATCACCCATCCATCAACCATTCGCTAACTCATCAAATCAACATCCTAAAGAACTCTACCGTAAAATAGACAATAAAACACGTATAAACCAATTCAATTAATCAACAGCAAGCAAGCAAGCAAGCAAGCAAGCAAGCAAGCAAGCAATCAAAATCAACTAACTAGCCAAACATTAAAACAAAAGGCTCCATCCTACTTCCTTCTTCTGTTTTTATTCGTTCTGTTTTATTAAAAACAGCGTATCTAACAACAACTAGCCAAACTAAAGCAAGCTAAACACAAGACAGTCTCATCTTTTTTTAATCGCTGCTCAAATCATAAAACCACGTCTAAAAATCACTCATACTTAAATAGTATACATGTACAAATCCACACATGACGTAAAATCAAAGAAACGACACAAACAAATCAATTCAAAATCAAGCAACAAGCCAACAGCCAATCCAGTCAACCGATAACAAACCAAACAATCAATCAAACAAGCAAGCAAGCGAACAACCAACCAGCCAACCAACCATAATGCCACTCACCACTACCAACCAACCAACCAACCAACCAACCAACCAACCAACCAACCAACCAACCAACAACCAATCAACCAATCAACACCAACCAACTTGTTATTGTTGTTTAGTCTAGCCGACTGCGTACAGCCATATCAGGGCTATAACCGCTTCAAAACATACAAAACTTCAAAAGAAAAGAAAGAAAAAGGAAAAGAAAATTAAGTAAACACATCAATGCGTTCGCGCATATAAATTAAGTACATGCCCCGGAATTGACAACTCTGTCCAATTTATCGCACAAAGGGGGAAAAAAAAAAAACCACACCTGAATACAAATTCAAGCATACCTAAGGACACCAAAACATATGAAAACGGGCATAAATTACCTAAAATTGCTTCCGCATATCTCATCTCTCAGAGCCAAAATACACTTAATACATGTAACCCAATTATCAATCTTAAGAAAAAGTACACAAGACTTCATCGAACACATACAGGTGAATGGACCAGCAGGCAGAAAATGATAGAAGAAATGACGGAAAGCAAAGGAGGAAAAAAGAAAGAGAGTGGACAGAAAAGAGCACAGATTTCCAGTAGATAGGGATACCTTTTATACTGAAAGAACCCCCGGTATCCCCACGGGTGTAACCAACCAACTAATCAACCGACCAAACGATCAATTAATTAACCAACCAGTCATCCAGCCCACCCACCCATAAACCAACCCATTGGTCCAAATCCATTCACGGCAAACGTTTTTTGGTGATCTTGCCGTGCATAAAGGAGTACAAGTCCTCTGACTTGCCCCGCAGGTAGGACGCGCGCTGACTGAAAATACTATGCGAGGTAATCAACACATCGCACCTGGTCAGGATCAGCTGGTCCAGCAACGCGGATTCAAACCCTTGACAGGCGTGGGGGACGTCCGACTGCTGGTCCACGTGGATGATCTGACCGCCAGAGTCGTACATCATGTCTCCGAACCTCTGCCGGGTCAGGTTCCTCACCTGCATGCTGTCTGTAGCCAAGAACACGTGACTCCCGTTCCGCACCCACCTGTCCACGAAGTTCCAGAGCACGGGCAGGTCGGAGATCTTGCACCTGACGGTGGTGTCGGTGGAGATGGTGGACGTGCGCCCTACTCGCACGTGAGCCCCCACCAGAGGGCGTCGTCTGTGAGGGAAGTCTATCCCGTCCAGGAAAGCTTGGAATTTGGTCTGCAGACTTTGAGAAGGCTTCATGAGGATTCTCCACGCCGTGCGGAAGTACAGGGCGCGGGAATGCCTGGCCCAGCCCGGGAGCTTGTGAATTACAGCTTGTTTTTCCTCACCGCTCTCCAATACTCCGCGTTGGTGCGGATGTAGATGACGTCTTGAGGTACTTCTGGTTGAAATCCATGGTGAGGAGAGAGGCGGTGATGCCTTGTTTAGACCCCATGTCGTCGATGGTGATGCTGGACTTGCCTTTCAGCTCGCTGTCAGGGATGACCCAGTTGACCTGGTTCGGGGTGTAGAAATGCGTGACGTTGCAAGGCTCTGTCATGATGACGCCGAACGTTCTGTTGGTGACCAAAGCTAGGGCGTACATGCCTATCAGTCCTCTCTGTCTGTCTCCCCACCCGCCGCAACGGCGCTTCCCGTTGCAAAGAAAGATGAGGAATTTCCTGGAGCCTCCTGTTAAATTCCTCGCACCTACGGCCGTTTTAAGAACAGAGGATCGGTTGGGAGTTTGGGCCGCATTACTTTTCTTCACACCTTTGGCATCCTTCGTGTCTGCAGCTTTCTGAAGTATGGACCTCTGGTTTCTTTCTTTTATCTTCGTTTTGTTCAAGTCTTCAGAAGTTATGTGTAAATCTTTGGTCTTTTCTGCTGTAACACTTTTGTTCAAGTTGTTGGAATTCTCCTCGGATACTGTCACATTCAATGAAGGTCCTTCGAGGACTGAAGTCTGGTTACTTCTAGATGTCAAATTTCCTACGACCTTATGTAGTCTACGTGGGAATGATTACTAGGCGTAGTTTGTCTATCAGGCAGTGATTTCTGTTGTTTGCGGTCGGAGACAGTCTTCGTTTCTTCGCGTCCAGTCTGTTTAGTTTCTCCCAGGGAGTGCAGCTGGTGTTGCAGAAAATGTTGCAGGGACTCGGCTCCACTGACAGTGTGGATACTGTGGTAGTCGTGGTGATGGCTGTGGCTGGTGGTGGTCAGGGACAGGTAGTGGCCATTCTGAAGGATGATTAGCAGGACGTAGATGGAAACTGCCACAGCGGTGAAGATGAGGAAGCTTCGGAGTAATGTCTGATTCATCTGAAAAAAAAAACCCAGTAAAAGGATTAGTAATAATGAACAAGCCTTCCCCACGAGTTCAGAAATTTAACAATAATTACTGCTGCACGGAAACGGACGACTCAACAATCGTGAAAAACGTAATCGATTCTTAAAGAAATGTACACGAATACATAGAAAAGTCGATAACCGTTTCACATTTCTCACATGTATTATGTGAATAACAGCACCTTCAACGTTGTGAGTGTTAATCGAGTTGAAAGCGTCTGCGATGAGGCTATGTGTCCTCTTCATCTCTTTACAAAAAATTGTATTGGCCAATGCCAACCAAGTTGACCTTAAATATGTGCTCTCTTGTTTTGTGTATTAAATATGAGTTGTCGCTCTATGTTAATGTGTTTCTTGTTCTTACTGGCTACACAGTAAAAACAAAACAAAACAAAATAAAACAAAACAAAACAAACAAAAACAAAGAAACAAATAAAAATAACTGATAAATCACTAAATCCACAACAGCTTTGCTGATTGTACATGCCATACTCTCACTTCCCTTCCTCCTCCTCATCATCATCATGTGCCCTGCCGCATGGCGTTGGCGACCATGGCCTTCTGCACAAATCTATCCGTGTCGCTGCAAGTACATCTTCCACCCTCTCTGTCCTCAGCCACGTTGCAAGTCTATCCGGTATTTTCTCCCTGGGTGTACCTGGTGTTCTCTTTCCCTCCAGCTGTCCTGTTGTGACCAAGTGCTCTGATTCCCCTTTCCTCATAACAGGTCCTACCTGTTTGTTTTCCTTTCTTCTGCTTATTTCTTTATTCATCTTTACATTCATCATACACCTCACCAGAACATTTCTTGTGCACGCCATCCATAACGTTGTAAATCATACTTATTCTGTGTTTACTTGTTCGGTACATACGTGCAGTTGAATCCGATTACTCCCTTGTAGGATAAGGTAAGACAAACCATGGCCTGATGCTCCCATCATGCTGTTGTATTGTTATTACTTCCGATATTTAATGTAATGTTGTTAAATCACGTTTTGTTGAAACCAAGAGGGATCATGGATATGTTGAAGTAAACAGTGTATAACTACTAACTACATGATCAGCAACAGCAGCCTGAGCAGTGGCAGCAATTCAGTTTCTCAAGACGACGTCTCCGCGCTCGGAACGAATTCCATATGCACTGACGTCACAGGTGTCATGTGCATGGTGATCATGGCACAAGCCTTAAGCCTGCACATAAACCCATGAGCTGGCCAGGTCCTGAGGCCCTACCTAGACTATGTTTTACTTAGTCTAAATTTTATACTGGTATTTTATCAGCCTATCGCTGGAATAATTTTGGTTACATGTAAAATCGCTGGAATAATTTTGGTTACATGTAAAATCGCTGGAATAATTTTGGTTACATGTAAAATCGCTGGAATAATTTTGGTTACATGTAAATGACATGTGCATATGTGTAGCTTACCTTCAAAAAAAAAACCCAAAAAGGACACACATGTAAAGTAAACAAATAAATAATTAAAAGTTTGAATCTGTAACAGCAAGAACAGCGGAGCAGCAACAGTAACTACAACATCCACTTCCGTTTCCGTTCCTCAGTATGCCGTATTCGCACTCGGAATGAATTCCACATGCGCTGACGCCACAGGCGCAATGCCATGGATAAGATCCATAACGATCATGGCATACGCCTTATACCTGCGGTAAAAACCCTTCGGGCTGGTATGGTCTTGGGATAAGATCCAAAACGATCATGGCATTAACCTTATACCTGCGGTAAAAACCCTTCGGGCTGGTATGGTCTTGGGATAAGATCCATAACGATCATGGCATTAACCTTATACCTGCGGTAAAAACCCTTCGGGCTGGTATGGTCTTGGGATAAGATCCATAACGATCATGGCATTAACCTTATACCTGCGGTAAAAAACCCTTCGGGCTGGTATGGTCTTGGGATAAGATCCATAACGATCATGGCATTAACTTCATACCTGCGGTAAAAACCCTTCGCGCTGGTATGGTCTTGGGATAAGATCCAAAACGATCATGGCATACGCCTTATACCTGCGGTAAAAACCCTTCGTGCTGGTATGGTCTTGGGGTAAGATCCAAAACGATCATGGCATTAACTTCATACCTGCGGTAAAAACCCTTCGGGCTGGTATGGTCTTGGAGTAAGATCCATAACGATCATGGCATTAACCTTATATCTGAGGTAAAAACCCTTCGGGCTGGTATGGTCTTGGGATAAGATCCATAACGATTATGGCATTAACTTCATACCTGCGGTAAAAACCCTTCGGGCTGGTATGGTCTTGGGATAAGATCCATAACGATTATGGCATTAACTTTATACCTGCGGTAAAACCCCTACGTGCTAATAAGGTCTTGGAGTTCTGCCTAGTGTAAGGTTTCCATATCTATCCTCACAAACAAAACAAATCGTTTTATTGTTGGTCAACGCCAGGGGCATGTCCTTAGATTATGTGCCCGAATGCATTGATATGTGTGCTTAATTTTTTTTTCCTGTTGAAGTTGTGCATATTTTAAAGCGGTTATAGTTTTATGGCTGTGCGCAGTCGGCTGGGCTTTAAACGACAACAATAAAACGATTTGTTTTGTTTGTGAGGATAGATATGGAAACCTTACAACTTCAACAGGAAAAAAAATTAAGCACACATATCAATGCATTCGGGCACATAATCTAAGGACATGCCCCTGGCGTTGACCACTCCGTCCAATTTATCGCACAGGGGATTTAAAAAAACACACCTGAACACAAATCTAAGCATACCTAAGGACACCAAAGCACATATAAAAACGGGCATAAATTATCTAAAATTGCTTCCGCATATCTCACCTCCCTAGAGCCAAAAATGTACTTAATAAATGTACTCAATTATCAATCCCAATAAAAGCTATGTAAGACTTTATCGAACACATACAGGTGAATGGACCAGCAAGGCAGAAAATGATAGGAAGAAATGACAGAAAGCAAAGGAACAAGGCAGAAACAAAGAGAGTAACAGAAAAGAGGAAATTTCTAGCACAGAATTTCCAGAAGGTGGGGATACTATTTATACTGAAAGTGACCCAGGCATCCCCACGGAGGAAAACAAAACAAATAAAACCGAACCCAAAAAAGTATGACTGCACTGTACAACACCCAACATGTTAGCAATCTAACATATTACCGCTTCTGGCTTTCAAACATAACATTACAAAAACAAACAACCCCCCCCCCCCTAGTTTTTCCCTCTATTTCATAAGGGGAAAAAAATCACGACATAGATAAACAGATCAGGTAAGCCCATTACAAACAGTACGTGTTGCTTAGACGATGCCCATCCCCTCTCACTGGCTGCTTTACCTACACAATCCCTGAAGAGGGACAGGTACTCCATTACATCTGGGTAGAATATCAGTGGGTTCCAAGCCCGAAAACAAACTAGTCATCCATCCCATTGAGCAACCACGCTCGATCGTGCTTAACTGCGATTTTCTGAAGCGACGGCTCTGATCCAGTTGCTACCCTCATCCCCCTACTCTCTCACAGACAGACAGGGGGCAAAACACATGGGGGGCTATTTTTCACTCGGGCCAGCGCTCTTACTATACACTAATCTTCAACGCCACATTCAAAGAGGTTATCCCCCACCTAGTCGTTCCTAAACCCAAGCCCCACTTAAGCTATGGGAGACTCTTAGCTTTAAAAGCGGATCAGGCCAAATTTTCGCATCGAAAATCTGAAAAGATAACAGCGCGATATTATCCTTTGGGCGCGAACGGACTCCGTATTGCAAGTCTGCTTCTCCTCTCGACGCCCTCCTCCCCTCTTCCACCATAAGAATTAATTCAGAGTTGTCTAATATTAATTTTCCATGTTTCATTCAATCTTTGCATTCTTATTGTAAATAAGTGTTTTTTCCCATAAAGATTGAACATGCCTGCATTGTCTAATGTCGATTTTCTATCTTCACCCAAACGTTGCATTCCTACGATGTTGAGAGTTTTGTTTTTTTTCTCCAAAAAAAGATTGTAACATGCTGAATTGTCTAATGTTGATTTTTCCATTTTCCAATCCCTTGTATTTCCAATTCGTATGAGTCGGTAATGTTTTTCAAAAAAGAACACAAATTCGGTAACATCAGGGAATGTCTAATGTTGTATGTACCACTATCATATAGCCCCATCGTTGCATTCCTACCGTGATATGTGATTTTTCCAAAAAATATAATCTGGTTAATGTATTGCCACCAACTAAACGTTCAATGCTAAAATTCATAATGCATGCGACACTAAAATTCCATGATATTTTTCAAAAATTTCGATAATTGGCAGCACCACAACTCTAATAAATCTCGGTAATGAACCACCCAAAATTCGATAATGAACCACACAAAAACTCAATGCTAAAAATCGGCTAATGAACCACCCTAAAAATTCGATAATGAAGCCAAAAAACTGAAAACAAAACTGCTAAAACACCCGATAATGAGACCACACAAAAATCGGTAATGAACCATCCAAAAACTCGGTAATGAAGCCACACTAAAATTCGGTAATGAACCACCAAAATCGGTAATGAACACCAAACTTACCAAAAATCGGCAATGAAACACACAAAACTCGGCAATGACCACACAAAAATTCGGTAATGAAACACTCAAAAACTCGGCAATGAACCACCCAAAAATCGGTAATGAACACTCAAAATTACGCAATGTAAAAACCCACACAAAACTTCGGAATGAACCACACAAAAATTCCGTAATGAGCCACCCGATCGTTGCATTCCTACCGTGATCAGTGATTTTTCCCAAAAAGATAGTAACATGCCTGAATTGTCTAATGTTGATTTTATCTTCACCCAGACGTTGCATTCTCACCGTGATAAGTGGGTTCCCCCCCCCCCCCCCCCAAAAAAAAAAAGATGTAACATGCCAGAAATTGTCTAATGCTGATTTTCCACTTCACCCAATCGTTGCATTCCTACCGTGATATGTTTTTTCCAAAAATTCGGAATGAGCCACTCCGCCAAAAAAATCGGCAATGAACCACACAAAAACTCGGTAATGACCACACAAAATCGGCAATGAACCACCCAAAACCTAAGGTAATGACCAACACTGAAATTCGGCAATGAACCACCCAAAAACTCGTAAGACCACACAAAACTCGGCAATGAACACACTAAAAACTCGGTAATAAACCATCACTCAAAATCGGCAATGAACCACCCAAAAACTCGGTAAGAACCACACTAAAATTCGGCAATGAACCACCCAAAACTGGAATAACTGAAGCCACACTAAAATTCGGCAATGAACCACCCAAAAATCGTATGAGTAATGAACCACACGTAGAACAATTCGGCAATGAACACACACTCCAAAAACAAGGTAATGAGCCACATAAATTCGGAGCAGATGTAACCACCCAAAGTACAGTAATGTAAGCCATCACTAGAATTCGGCAATGGGATCCCCCCAAAACATAGGTAATGGAAGCCACCACTGAACATTCGGCAATGAACCACCCAAAACTCGGTAATGAGCCACAACTGAAATTCGGTAATGAACCACCCAAAACTTAGTAATGAGCCACAATCATAAAAATTCGGCAATGACACCACCCAATGACAAAAAGGTAATGAGCCACCTAAAATTCGGGCAATGAAACAAACCACACTATAATTGAGCCGTGTATGAGCCACCGAAAAATTCGGTATGAGCCACCCAAAAATTGGGGTAATGAGCCACCCAAAAATTCGGTAATGAGCCACCCGATCGTTGCATTCCTACCGTGATCAGAGGGAATTTTTATTTCCCCAAAAAGAAAGTAACATGCCTGAATTGTCTAATATAATGTCAATTTTCCATCTTCACCCAGTCGTTGCTTTCCTACGTGATGAATGTTTTTTTATCCCAAACAGTTTGTAACATGTAGGATCAGGTTGTCTTTTCAAGAGTTCCGATTGTTCTCAGAGCGTGTAAATGCACGTTGTTTTGCCACAGTGTGCAGTCTGCATACAATCCGTCTTCAGGGGTGGGGTTGGGGGTTGGGGTGGAGGTTTTCCTTGCTGGGCGTTTTTCAACGTTTCCATTAGCCAACGGACACCGACATGACTTAAAGGATCTTTTAACGTACATATTTGAAGTTGTTTCTGTGTGTGTACACAAGAAGAGGGTTTAGGCACGACCCCCCACCCCCCTACTCCCCCAAGAACAAAATTATAATAAGGGACCCCAAAAATTCGGTGATCAGCCACCAAAAGATTCGGTAATAATCACCCCCCTCCCCAAACAAACAAACAAACAAACAAACAAACAAACAAACAGATAATGAGGCACACACAAAAATCGGTACTGAACCACCCTAGAATTTGGTAATGCGCTACCCAAAAAATTCGGTAATGAACCACCCAAAACTCGGTAATGAGCCACCCAAAATTCGGTAATAAGCCAACTGAAAATTCGATAATAAGCCATTCAAAAATTCGACAACGATCCACCCAAAAATTCCAAAACTTCGAAAAGGAGCCACCCAAAATTTCGGTAATGACCGCCCCCCGCCCCCCCCCCCCCCCCCCCCCCCCCCCCCCGAAAAAAAAAAATTAGGCACCAAAACATTTCGGTGATGAGCCACCCAAAGATTCGGTTATAAGCCCCCCTCCCCCTCCCAAAATGGTAATGAGCTGCCCAAAAATTCGGTAATGTGCAACTACCCAGAACTAGATTCGACGATAAGCCACCCAAAAATTGGTAATGAGCCACCCAAGTATTCGGTAATGAGTAACACAAAAAGCCACCCAAAAATTTGGTAATGAGCCACCGAAGATTCAGTACTGAGCCACGCAGAGTTTCAAAAAAAGCCACTCAAAAATTCGTTGATGAGCCACCAAAGATTCGGATATGAACCCCCTAAAAATGGGTAATGAGCCACCCAGAGTTTCCATATAAAGTCACCCAAAAATTCGTTAATGAGCCACCAAAGATTCGGCAATGAACCCCCTAAAAATTGGGTAATGAGCCACCCAGAGTTTCGAGAAAAAAAAGCCACCCAAAATTCGTTCATGAGCCACCCAATTATTCCGTAATGAGCCACCAAAACGGTCAGTAATGAGCGACTCAAAGATTCGATAATGAGCAACCCCCCCTCCCCCACTTCCAAAAACAAACAAACGAACAAACAAACAAAACTTGGGTAGCTTCTTTCCACAAGGCGAAGAGGCCTCTCGTAAAGATTATCTGAGCATTTAACTTGCAGACTGTCTGCAGCCTGCGCCAAACCCCATGTGCTGGCAACAGAAACAGAGACGGAGAGAGGAAGAAGGGATCTATGAAACACAAAGATGACACCACCAGAATGACAGAAACATTAAGATGGGCAGCGAAGAGGTCAGTTTTTAATGCCCCCCCCTCTCCCCCCCCCCCCCCCGTGGGAGTGCCGGGGGCTCTTTCAGTATACATAGTATCCCCACCTTCTGGAAATTCTGTGCTAAAAATTTTCTCTTTTCTGTCACTCTCTTTGTTTCTTTCTTCCTCCTTTGCATTCTGTCATTTCTTCCTATCATTTTCTGCCTTGCTGGTCCATTCACCTGTATGTGTTCGATTAAGTCTTACGTACTTTTTCTTAGGATTGATAATTGGGTACATGTATTAAGTACATTTTTGGCTCTAGGGAGGTGAGATATGCGAAAGAAATTTTAGGTAATTTATGCCCGTTTTTATGTATGTTTTAGTGTCCTTAGTTATGTTTGAATTTGTATTCAGGTATGTTTTTAAATCCCCTGTGCGATAAACTGGACCCGAGTGGTCAACGCCGGGAGCATGTCCTTAGATTGTGTGCGCGAATGCATTGATATGTGTACTTAATTTTCTTTTCTTTTTTATTTTCCTGTTGAATGTTTGTATTTTTTTCAAAGCGGTTGTAGCCCCGATATGGCTCAACGCAGTCGGCTGGGCTTTAACCCTTTGACTCCCACACCCTGTCCACCAACTGCAAAAACTTAACCCTTTGACTCTCTAACCCTATCCATCAGCTTTCTGCAGGAAGCTGGTGGATAGGGTGAGGGAATCAAAGGGTTAAGTTTTTGCTTTGCTAGCATGGTTGGCGACGCAGAATGCTGGTGGACTGGGGTGCGGGAGTCAAAGGGTTAAACAACAATAACAATAAAGTTTTTTTAATGTTTCAGGCTGGGGTTGGACTGACCTCGACATACTAAGTCCACCACGGCTCTATCAATAAAACCAACCAGCCTTTGCATGGGAACCAATAGATCATGATATCCACTTGGTGCAGCCTTTCATCTCACAAGAGCTCTAACACACAGCAAAAGAGCCTAAGTGCCAGAGACAAATATACCTGAAGTAAAAACACATGTCTACCCCTTCTGCTGCGATGAAAACAGAGGAAGTATAACATACGATGTTAAAGAAGAAATTTAAAATGAATGATAGTAAGAAGAAAATGTTTTTTTCTTCCATCTGTGAATCACTTGAGCAAAGACGAAAGGTTAAGGGATGATTAAAAAGCGCTAAACATATGACACACTGTCTTGTACACACAGAGATATACACAGATACACACACAGATATACACACAGGCACACACTCACGCACAGACAGATACACAGACACAAGCACACACAGATACACACACACACAGACACAGACACACACACACATACAACACACACGCACAGACAGATACACAGACACAAGCACACACACACACGCACACACAGACAGATACACAGACACAACACACACACGCACACACACACACACACACACACACACACACACACACACACACACGCACAGACAGATACACAGACACAAGCACACACACACACGCACACACACACAGATACACAGACCACAGACACACATACACACAGCACACACACACAAACACGCACGCACACAGATACACACACACACACACACACACACACAGCACCACAGCACCAACAGATACACAGACACACACACAACACACACACACACACACACAACACACACACACACAAACCACGCACACACCACAAGATACACACACACACACAACACACACAACCACACCACACAACACACACAAGCACACAACCACACACGACACACACACAACACACACACCACACAACACAACAATAACAACACACACACACAACACACAACACACAACACAAAGATCGTGATACTTGAAGAGAGTGAGTTTAAAGACATCATCATTTTTAATGTACAGTTACTGTTCAAAGCCTAGCCGACGAGTCTTAGACTAGATTGAAGGAAAGAAACGACTGGGTATAAAATGAACATACAATAACAAAGTAGTCTGTGTGATTTATAATTTGAAAACTAACCAATCAACTGAACAAACCGGCGTATAAGGGGTTTTGCACAGGCTTCGAAAGTCTGTCAGATAATTGCTGGCAGATTTGGGTGGAGCGCATATGGAGTTTTCCGAGTGCAGTGAATCCCTCTTTGGACATACTACAAACAACAAACTACACAAATATTATGACTGCCAAAGTTGTTGAGAAACTGTTAAAACACTTCCAGGTAAAAAAAAAAAAAAAAAAAAAATCAACTTGTCTGTCTTTTCAAGCTAACAGTCTCCTATACGCAATCAAAACTGCCCGAAAATTCCCAAGCTCTGCCAACAATTTGCTCGCTATTGCCAACGTCAAGTGGGTGTTACATGCTGTGTATGGGCAGTTTTTTGGGGGTCCACTCATGCTCGTAAGTGGACAGCCGGGGAGACAGGTTAGGGCAGAACAGAGCCCGGTCCCCGTGTTTGCTTTGCTTGGTTAACCATGCGAGCTGTAGTTCTAAACACGCGGCTACTGGCTGCCTTGGACGCCACCCCCTGACTTTGCTAGTTTCGACAGTTTTTTGTTGGAGAGAGAGAAGGATTCATCGTATTCGGGTACTGCCGTACACGCTCCACCTAAATCCGTCTGTGATTATCTATCTGGCAATCCCCCGTGAGCTTGCCAGTAACATTTCCAGCAAAATTCAAATGGGGCTTTTGGCCTTACTGGATAAACTTCTGATTCTGATTCCTCTCCAGTAAAATTTTCAGCTTAATTTCTATGAAAGATCTTTTCTTTTTTCGTTTACACGGTCACAATGGTGTTCATCCGCCCCCACCGCCCCACCCTCTCTCTCTCTTCCCTCCCTCCCTCTTCAGTAACCTATCTATATGTCCCTATTGTATTACTGAAGTTGGGCTGTGGGTCCTATATTTGTAATTATTCCAAAATATTTGAAGTATCTGTCGTCCAAGAACGAATATGTATTACATTTTGTGTTTGTGTAATGTTTATAATGTGTTCATACCCCTTCAAATGGGACTTTGGCCTTGCTGAATAAATTTCTAATTCTGATTTCTCTCCAGTAAAATTTCCAGCAAAATTCAGCTTAATTTCTGTGAAAGATCTTTTTTTTTCCCCGTTTACACGGTCACAATGGTGTTGATCCGCCCCCCCCCCCCCTCTCTCTCCCTCTGGTCCTCCCCCTCTCTCTCTCCGGTAAAATTTCCAGCAAAATTCAGCTTAATTTCTGTGAAAGATCTTTTCTTTTTCGTTTGCACGGCCACAATGGTGTTGACCCCCCCCCCCCCTCTCTATCTCCCCTCTCCCCCTCACTTCCAGTAAAATTTCCAGCAAAATTCAGCTTAATTCAGCTGAAGGATGCATTGTCCAAGAACAAATATGAGTACATTTTGTGTTTGTGTAATGTTTATAATGTGTTCACACCCCTTCAAACGGGGCTTTAGCCTTACTGAATACATTTCTGTTTCTGATTCTGATTCCTCTCCATTAACATTTCCAGCAAAATTCAGCTTAATTTCTATGAAAGATCTTTTCTTTTTTCGTTTACACGGTCACTATGGTATTGATCCGCCCCCACCCCCCCCCCCCACCCTCTCTCTCTCTCTCACTCCCACTGTTGATGTTCCACTCCAGCAAAATTTAGCATAATTTCTGTGAAAGGTGGTTTGTTGTTTGTTTTCGCGGTCACGATGGTGTTGATGTCACACCGCTCATTCCGGTGCCATGACACACCATCAACCCTTAGTTCACTCAGTCCCAAGTGCCAGTGCCAAGAAGCCCACAACGGTAGCCAGAGAGGCCAAGCCGCTATGGAACCACGCACCAGACTGAGAAGGCCCCGCACTGCCGCTAGGTCACTTCGCTGCAGTTTAGCAGTGCCCACTTAGATCCCAGTTCCTAAAAACACTTACCCATGAAGCCCCTTACACAATGTCTGTGAAATATGACACGTTCCTACTTCCCTTTCTGTCTCTCTTTTATATTAAAGAAAAAGTTTTATTCGGTTATTTTTTTTTTCGTAGAAAAAAAACACCACGTGAAATAATTTTCTGTACAGTATAGAACGAAGCGTGCAGTATAGAGAGCTGTAGTCCTGACTGCATTGCTGTATGGATGCGAGTCCTGCACTCTCTACAGTAGGCATGTCAGTCCTGCACTCTCTACCGTAGGCATGTCAAGCTACTAGATCAGCGCTGCTTCCCACGTATCTTAAACATCAAATGGTACAACAGAGTCTCAAACGTGAATGTACTTTTGTAAGCCCACATGCCAAGCATGGATGCACTGCCAACACAGTCTCAGCTAAGATGGTCTGGACATCTCGTGCGCATGCAGGATAACAGGCTTCCAAAGCAACTCTTCTACGGTGAACTGACAAAAGGCCATTGACCAAGAGGACGACCAAAGCTTCACTACAAAGACACCCTGAAAAAATCCCTCCAGAAATGTGACATTGATGAAGAGCAATGGGAAATCATGGCCACAAACAGGTCTGAATGGAGGCAAGCATTTCGCAAGGGAACAGAAGCTTATGAAAATGAAAGACGAAGCAGCCAAGTGGAAAACCATACAGCAATAAAGGCCAGAACCAACTCTGCAGAGCGTTCCATTGAGCGCCCAGTATGCGGCCGCCTGTGTGCAACAGACTTTGGCTATTGAGGTACACAAATAAAGTGCTAGGTTGGACTTTATCGACCATGATAGTCGACCATGTATATATATTATATATATATATTATGACATATTTATATAACAGTATGATGATTAGACAAAGCCACCACAAACATACACTCACATTCTCCGTCTAAAATGACATATGTAAAT
>JAPXFY010000035.1:29064134-29069134 GCA_030674185.1 Monoplex corrugatus
GTTGTAGATTTCAGTACGAAATCATCAGTCCTCTAAAACCAACAATATACCAACTCCAAGCACAGCAACTGTTTCCACCACATCAAGCATTTGCAAAAGCCAGAAAACAACAACAGGATGGCGCATTCAAAACTACACAATGACAGCAATACATAAACAATTCAAAACTACACAATGACAGCAACACATAACACATTCACAACAACACAATGACAGCAATACATAACACATTCACAAAAACAACAAAATCACATACAACACACATGACACAATACTAACACATTCACAACAACACGATGACAGCAATACATAACACATTCACAATAACACAATGAACTGCAATACATAACACATTCACAACAACACAATGACAACAAGACATAACACATTCAAAACTTCACAATGACAACAAGACATAACACATTCACAACAAACACAATGACAACAATACATAACACATTCACAACAACACATTGACAACAATACATAACACATTCACAACAACACAATGACAGCAATACATAACACATTCACAACAACACAATGACAACAATACATAACACATTCACAACAACACGATGACAGCGATACATAACACATTCAAAAATCACAATGACAACAAACATAACACATTCACAACAACACGATGACAGCAATACATAACACATTCAAAACAACACAATGACAACAATACATAACACATTCACAACAAACAAATGACAAAATACATAACACATTCACAACAACACAATGACAGCAATACATAACACATTCACAACAACACAATGACAGCAATACATAACACATTCACAACAACACAATGACAGCAATACATAACACATTCACAACAACACAATGACAGCAATACATAACACATTCACAACAACACAATGACAGCAATACATAACACATTCACAACAACACGATGACAACAATACACAACATATTGACAACAACACAATGACAGCAATACATAAACATATTCACAACAACACGATGACAACAATACATAACACATTCACAACAACACGATGACAACAATACATAACACAATTCACAACAACACAATGACAGCAATACATAACACATTCACACAACACAAACACAATGACAGCACATTACATAACATACATTCATACAATCACAACACAATGACAGCAATACATAACACATTCACAACAACACAATGACAAGCAATACATAACACATTCACAACAACACAATGACAGCAATACATAACACATTCACAACAACACGATGACAACAATACATAACACATTCACAACAACACAATGACAGCAATACATAACACATTCACAACAACACCAGTACAGCAAGACATAGCACCTTAAAAAAACACCAGTACAGCAATACATAACACATTCACAACAACACGATGACAACAATACATAAACACATTCACAACAACACCAGTACAGCAAGACATAGCACCTTAAAAAAAACACAGTACAGCAATACATAACACATTCACAACAACACGATGACAACAATACATAACACATTCACAACAACACAATGACAACAATACACAGCACATTCACAACAACACCAGTACAGCAAGACATAGCACCTTAAAAAAAACACCAGTACAGCAATACATAACACATTCACAACAACACCAGTACAGCAATACATAACACATTCACAACAACACCAGTACAGCAATACATAACACATTCACAACAACACCAGTACAGCAATACATAACACATTCACAACAACACCAGTACAGCAATACATAACACATTCAAAACAACACCAGTACAGCAATACATAACACATTCACAACAACACCAGTACAGCAATACATAACACATTCACAACAACACCAGTACAGCAATTACATAACACATTACAACAACAACACCAGTACAGCAATGACACAGCACATTCAAAACAACACCAGTACAGCAATACATAACACATTCAAAACAACACCAGTACAGCAAGACATAACACATTCAAAACAACACAGTACAACAAGACAAACACATTCACAACAACACCAGTACAGCAAGACATAACACATTCAAAACAACACCAGTACAGCAATACATAGCACATTCACAACAACACCAGTACAGCAAGACATAACACATTCAAAACAACACCAGTACAGCAATACATAGCACATTCAAAACAACACCAGTACAGCAAGACATAACACATTCAAAACAACACCAGTACAGCAATACATAACACATTCAAAACAACACCAGTACAGCAAGACATAACACATTCAAAACAACACCAGTACAACAAGACATAAACACATTCAAAACAACACCAGTACAGCAAGACATAACACATTCAAAACAACACCAGTACAGCAATACATAACACATTCAAAACAAACACCAGTACAGCAATACATAACACATTCACAACAACACCAGTACAGCAATACATAACACATTCAAAACAACACCAGTACAGCAATACAAAACACATTCAAAACAACACCAGTACAGCAAGACAAAACACATTCAAAACAACACCAGTACAGCAATACATAACACATTCACAACAACACCAGTACAGCAATACATAGCACATTCAAAACAACACCAGTACAGCAATACATAACACATTCAAAACAACACCAGTACAGCAATACATAACACATTCAAAACAACACCAGTACAGCAAGACATAACACATTCAAAACAACACCAGTACAGCAAGACACAGCACATTCAAAACAACACCAGTACAGCAATACATAACACATTCAAAACAACACCAGTACAGCAAGACATAACACATTCACAACAACACCAGTACAGCAAGACATAACACATTCACAACAACACCAGTACAGCAAGACATAACACATTCACAACAACACCAGTACAGCAAGACATAACACATTCAAAACAACACCAGTACAGCAAGACATAACACATTCACAACAACACCAGTACAGCAAGACATAACACATTCAAAACAACACCAGTACAGCAAGACATAACACATTCACAACAACACCAGTACAGCAAGACATAACACATTCACAACAACACCAGTACAGCAAGACATAACACATTCACAACAACACCAGTACAGCAAGACATAACACATTCACAACAACACCAGTACAGCAAGACATAACACATTCACAACAACACCAGTACAGCAAGACATAACACATTCAAAACAACACCATACAGCAATACATAACACATTCACAACAACACCAGTACAGCAAGACATAACACATTCAAAACAACACCAGTACAGCAAGACATAACACATTCACAACAACACCAGTACAGCAAGACATAACACATTCACAACAACACCAGTACAGCAAGACATAACACATTCACAACAACACCAGTACAGCAAGACATAACACATTCAAAACTACACGATTACAACAATTACCTTCTTCTCTTGAAGATCACCGAACGAAACCTATCAACACGATCTACTTTAAGCAAAGAAATGATAAGTTTCATTTCAATTCATTTTAAATGACCAAAAGAAAAACTTTCCTACCTGTAATTCGTTATTGGAACCTCACCAGATAAGATTTTTTACTACTACTTCTACCACCAACTACTGCAGACTAATACTAAAGAATAGTACACTATTCTTCACCGCAGAATATATTAAACTCTACGACAAGGTTTTGTAGTTATTTTTTTAACTGACTGACAAGATCTGTCAAAACAAGCCCGCACTCACGGTGGAAATCTTGACGGAAAATCTTCACTCAACTATACCCAATTAACTGACGTTTTGCGAGCAATTTAGCCATCCGTAACAGCCATTGTCACGTGCAGTGTCCTTTTCCTCATCCGTCTTACCCCCCCCCCCCCCCACACGCTCCACACACCCAACCCGCTTACCCGTGTTACATAGGAAAAAGGTCCACTACTCCAGATTCGTCCCCCGGTGTTTTTTTTTAATGCGAGACCATACAGTGGTTAAAAGCGCCTGCCCAGCGTATGGGTTCGAGGACTCAGCTGGGGAAATTTTGTGCGTGGTATCTCTTGTCCACTCAGCTGTCAGTGGGCACCTGACCCTGTTCCAGGCTTGGGGGAGAAGGGGGGGGGGGAGTAAAGCGGCCTGGGATACGAGTGGGACTCGCCCTCAGAAAGCTGACCGGAAAATACCGAGTTCTCTGCCACCTCCTTCCACAAACGACATGATTTAGGGTTATTATGGGACTACCTGTACCTCGTTTACCTCACCTCACCATTCTCCCTCGCCGGGATCGGCGGTAGGAGCCACGCTGAATGTCACAAGTCTTCTCCAGGTCACACAACTGAGACATCAGTGGGAGACCTCCTGGATCCCCGGGCCACAGACTTCAGTGATGTTGTTGAAGTAGGAGGAGGAGGTGTGTGGTCGCGTACCTTGTTTGGTGACCAAAACGTGTCGGCCAGATTTTTCTCAACTGTTTCTGGAAGTTATCTTTAACAAATTTGTGTTGACGGCGTGGACCGTTGAAGAAATGAGAACGACTACATGTTGAGAGCTCCATGGACAGCACAGAAAACAAACGAGACAGTCTTGATGGAGGCAGACACAGGAAGATCATTGATAAAGAAGCTTAGGAGAAGACAAAGCAACATGTATAGGACAGTTTATGAGGAAAGGGGAATTAGAGCACCTGGTCACAACAGGAAAGCTGGAGGGAAAGAGAACACCAGGTAGACCCAGGGAGAAAATATTGGACGGACTTGCAGGGTGGCTGAGGACAGAGAGGGTAGGAGACGTACTTGCAGCGACAAGGGATAGATGCTTATGGAGGGCCATGATCGCCAACTCCATGCGGCAGGACACTTGATGATGATGATGATGATGATATGCAGAAGTCTGGAAGACATAATACCATGGTCAAGATCACACAGACCCCCCCCCCCCCCAAAAAAAAAAAAGAAAGAAAAAAAGAAAAGAAAAGAGAAAAGCAAAAAAAGAACAGAAAAGAAAGAAAAGAAAGAAGAAAGAAAAGAAAGAAAAGAAAGAAA
>JAPXFY010000035.1:29071634-29101634 GCA_030674185.1 Monoplex corrugatus
CTTTATATATATGCCTATATATACATAACATATACATATATACATGTATGTGTGTGAGTCCAATTATCAGTCCTAAGAGAAAGTATGAAAGGCTTTATAGAAGACATGGACTTCCCCAGTAACAGGAGACCCCAAGACAAAAGACAGGCCAGCCCAGAATAGACAGGAGTTACAAAACTCTGTTGCTCCCCTACATGCCAGTAGCACAATGCGACAGTATAGTATATAGATAGGTAGTGGGCCCCTGTGGCTACAGGGAAAACAACTCGTTTCTTAGTATCAAAGTCGTGTTTTTTTTTATTATCTCCCTTCCTTTTTAATCTGCCTTTTTACTATAACAAAGAGAGAGAGAGAGAGGAGGGGGAGAGGGAGTGTGTGTGTGTGTGTGTGTGTGAGGTGTGTGTGTGTGTGTGTGTGTGTGTGTGTTGTGTGTGTGTGTGTTGTTGTGTGTGTGTGTGTGTGTGTGTATAGATGTTTCTGTCTGTCTGTCAGTCTGTCTGTCTGTGTGTGTTTGTAACAAAAACGAGCAAGCATGAATTTCAGCTGTTTATGACTAGATCTGTACCAAATAGGGTGAAAAGTGTGGATTGTTGAGCCACAACTGTGTAAATTTGGAGGTCATTGCTCCAAGATCGAGGTTACACAGGCCCCTAAAAAATGTGCCTGAAGCTAGCCTTTGAACACACTTTTTCAGAATTATTTCGGATTATTTACAGTCTGTTTTTAAATTTTTTTTTTTATTGTTGTGACAGTCTAACATTGTCCTCGCCATAAATTGTTTCATTTCATCTTATGCTTCTTCGAAGTCACAGTGACCTTGAGAAGTACCAAAAACAAAACAAAAAAAAAAAACAGAAACCCCCCCCCACCCCCCAAAACAACAACAACAACAACAACAACGACACCTATATAAACTCCTAACCAGCTAAAATTACAAGTCATGATCGGGTTATTTTGATGTTTGGCAGTCATTGTGCGCGTACAGATCATCACCCAACTGACTCGTTATCACAGTCCCTCAATCTATTGCAGTTAGACAAAAATGGTCACTGCAGTGTGTTTATCAAGACACGTCCCAATGAAACAGAAAAAAAAGTTTCTTGTTCTGATGCCACTATTAAATATGCTTAGGGGCATGAAATGATTTTTTTTTTTTTTGGTCTCGAAATTTAAAGCACAAAATGCTTATAACTCACAACACTTATCTGTCAGTTTCTCCTGCTTAACGCAACGTTAGGGAAGTTGTCTCATCATCATCATCAGGTGCCCTGCCGCATGGCGTTGGCGATCATGGACTTCCATCTGTTTCTATCTCTCGTTGACCCTAGCATCTCCCCCAACCTCCTCGTCCCCAGCCACTCAGCATTTTCTCCCTGGGTCTACCCGGTGCTCTCTTTCCCTCCAGCTTTCCCGTTGTGACCAGGTGCTCCAAATCCCCCTTTCTCATAAAATGGCCTATAAATGTTGCCTGTCTTTTCCTAATCTTCCTTATGAGTGATCTACTTGTGTCTTCCTCCATCAAGACTGTCTCGTTTGTTTTCTTTGCTGTCCATGGAACTCGCAACATTCTTCTTAGAAACCACATCTCGGCTGCCTCAATCTTGTTCTGGCTTTGTTTGTTGACTGTCCACGCCTCGCATCCGTACAACAGTATTGGTTCTATATAACATTCAAGAACTCTCTTCCAGATGTTAATTGACAGGCATTTGTTGGTAAGAATGCTTGTCATCTTCTTGAATGATGTTTTGGCTTGGCCGATTCTGCCGGTTATTTCTGATGTGCATCTGCCGTCTGATGAAATGATCGTTCCCAGGTATTTGAATTTATCACCCTGTGTCAAGGTTGTGCCATTTGCCGTTATTTTGCATGAGGGGATTTCATGTTATTTACTGATCACCATGACTTCAGTCTTCCTGCTGTTTAGTTCCAGCCCCTTACCTTTGCTTTCTATTTCTAGTATAGAATTGTCTACTGTCTCCCCCCCCCCCCCCCCACCGCCCGCCAAGTGTTGTCATGTATGTTTTATTATCTTTTCCACACGCTTGACAAAAGGCCAATTGGCCGAAAAAGTGTGTCCGTCTTCTCCTGATTCTGGTTCTGTGGTTTTCTGGTTTCTATTTGCTTGTACGCTAGGCAGATACTTTGATTTAAATTACAAAATACTGATAATTTCCGAATATGAAAGATCTCTTTCTTGTTTTGAAATCTGAAATAAGAAATGCTTATCATTTCTGAAAGCAGTGTATGCTTTGGAGTGTGATGCTTCACTCACACACACACCTTCTTTTTTCTCTCTCTGTAAACAATTTTAGAATCAGTTTACGTGAAGAGTTGGAAACGGAATTAATATCATTTGTGGTTCTGATGTACATCAATTTTTAAAAAATAATTTCAGCAAATTTTCTTCTCTGCACCCCTCCTTACTGCTTAAGTCAGTTGCTCCGAGTCAAGTCAAGGCACTCCAAGTCAAGGAGAAGTCAAGTCAAGAAGTCAAGTCAAGGAGCAGTCAAGTCAAGGCGCTCCAAGTCAAGGAGAAGTCAAGTCAAGGAGCAGTCAAGTCAAGGCGCTCCAAGTCAAGGAGAAGTCAAGTCAAGGCGCTCCAAGTCAAGGAGAAGTCAAGTCAAGGAGCAGTCAAGTCAAGGCGCTCCAAGTCAAGAAGTCAAGTCAAGGAGCAGTCAAGTCAAGGCGCTCCAAGTCAAGGAGAAGTCAAGTCAAGGAGCAGTCAAGTCAAGGCGCTCCAAGTCAAGGAGAAGTCAAGTCAAGGCGCTCCAAGTCAAGGAGAAGTCAAGTCAAGGCGCTCCAAGTCAAGGAGAAGTCAAGTCAAGGCGCTCCAAGTCAAGGAGAAGTCAAGTCAAGGCACTCCAATTCAAGGAGAAGTCAAGTCAAGGCGCTCCAAGTCAAAGAGAAGTCAAGTCAAGGTGCTCCAAGTCAAGGAGAAGTCAAGTCAAGGCGCTCCAAGTCAAAGAGAAGTCAAGTCAAGGCGCTCCAGGTCAAGGAGAAGTCAAGTCAAGGCACTCCAAGTCAAGGAGAAGTCAAGTCAAGGTGCTCCAAGTCAAGGAGAAGTCAAGTCAAGGCACTTCAAGTCAAGGAGCAGTCAAGTCAAGGAGAAGTCAAGTCAAGGCGTTCCAAGTCAAGGAGAAGTCAAGTCAAGGCACTCCAAGTCAAGGAGAAGTCAAGTCAAGGCACTCCAAGTCAAGGAGAAGTCAAGTCAAGGCATTCCAAGTCAAGGAGAAGTCAAGTCAAGGCGCTCCAAGTCAAGGAGAAGTCAAGTCAAGGCACTCCAAGTCAAGGAGAAGTCAAGTCAAGGCGCTCCAAGTCAAGGAGAAGTCAAGTCAAGGAACAGTCAAGTCAAGGCACTCCAAGTCAAGGAGAAGTCAAGTCAAGGAGAAGTCAAGTCAAGGCACTCCAAGTCAAGGAGAAGTCAAGTCAAGGAACAGTCAAGTCAAGGCACTCCAAGTCAAGGAGAAGTCAAGTCAAGGCGCTCCAAGTCAAGGAGAAGTCAAGTCAAGGAACAGTCAAGTCAAGGCACTCCAAGTCAAGGAGAAGTCAAGTCAAGGAGAAGTCAAGTCAAGGCACTCCAAGTCAAGGAGAAGTCAAGTCAAGGCGCTCCAAGTCAAGGATAAGTCAAGTCAAGGCACTCCAAGTCAAGGAGAAGTCAAGTCAAGGCGCTCCAAGTCAAGGAGAGGTCAAGTCAAGGAGAAGTCAAGTCAAGGAGCAGTCAAGTCAAGGCGCTCCAAGTCAAGGAGAAGTCAAGTCAAGGAGAAGTCAAGTCAAGGCGCTCCAAGTCAAGGAGAAGTCAAGTCAAGGAGCAGTCAAGTCAAGGCGCTCCAAGTCAAGGAGAAGTCAAGTCAAGGCACTCCAAGTCAAGGAGAAGTCAAGTCAAGGAGAAATCAAGTCAAGGAGCAGTCAAGTCAAGGCGCTCCAAGTCAAGGAGAAGTCAAGTCAAGGCGCTCCAAGTCAAAGAGAAGTCAAGTCAAGGAGCAGTCAAGTCAAGGCGCTCCAAGTCAAGGAGAAGTCAAGTCAAGGAGCAGTCAAGTCAAGGAGCAGTCAAGTCAAGGCGCTCCAAGTCAAGGAGAAGTCAAGTCAAGGCATTCCAAGTCAAGGAGAAGTCAAGTCAAGGCATTCCAAGTCAAGGAGAAGTCAAGTCAAGGCGCTCCAAGTCAAGGAGAAGTCAAGTCAAGGCGCTCCAAGTCAAGGAGAAGTCAAGTCAAGGTGCTCCAAGTCAAGGAGAAGTCAAGTCAAGGTGCTCCAAGTCAAGGAGAAGTCAAGTCAAGGCGCTCCAAGTCAAAGAGAAGTCAAGTCAATGTGCTCCAAGTCAAGGAGAAGTCAAGTCAAGGCGCTCCAAGTCAAGGAGAAGTCAAGTCAAGGAACTCCAAGTCAAGGAGAAGTCAAGTCAAGGCACTCCAAGTCAAGGAGAAGTCAAGTCAAGGAGCAGTCAATTCAAGGCGCTCCAAGTCAAGGAGCAGTCAAATCAAGACACTCCAAGTATAGGAGAAGTCAAGTCAAGGAACAGTCAAGTCAAGGAACAGTCAAGTCAAGGAACAGTCAAATCAAGGCGCTCCAAGTCAAGGAGAAGTCAAGTCAAGGAGCAGTAAAATCAAGACGCTCCAAGTCAAGGAGCAGTAAAATCAAGACGCTCCAAGTCAAGGAGCAGTAAAATCAAGACGCTCCAAGTCAAGGAGAAGTGAAATCAAGGCGCAGTCAAGACAAGGCGCTCCAAGTCAAGTCGCAGTCAAGTCAAGTCGCTCCAAGTCAAATTGCTCCAAGTCAAGGAGAAGTCAAGTCAAGGAGAAGTCAAGTCAAATTGCTCCAAGTCAAGGAGAAGTCAAGTCAAGGAGAAGTCAAGTCAAGGAGAAGTCAAGTCAAGGAGAAGTCAAGTCAAGGAGCAGTCAAGTCAAGTCGCTCCAAGTCAAGGAGCAGTCAAGTCAAGGCTCTCCAAGTCAAGTCGCTCCAAGTCAAGGAGAAGTCAAGTCAAGTCGCTCCAAGTCAAGGCGCTCCAAGTCAAGGAGCAGTCAAGTCAAGTCACTCCAAGTCAAGTCGCTCCAAGTCAAGGAGCAGTCAAATCAAGGCGCTCCAAGTCAAGGAGCAGTCAAGTCAAGTCACTCCAAGTCAAGGAGCAGTCAAATCAAGGCGCTCCAAGTCAAGGAGCAGTCAAGTCAAGTCACTCCAAGTCAAGGAGCAGTCAAGTCAAGGAGCAGTCAAGTCAAGGAACAGTCAAGTCAAGGAACAGTCAAGTCAAGGAACAGTCAAGTCAAGGCGCTCCAAGTCAAGGAACAGTCAAGTCAAGGAACAGTCAAGTCAAGGAGCAGTCAAGTCAAGGAGCAGTCAAGTCAAGGAGCAGTCAAGTCAAGGAGCAGTCAAGTCAAGGAGAAGTCAAGTCAAGGAGAAGTCAAGTCAAGGAGCAGTCAAGTCAAGGAGCAGTCAAGTCAAGGAGCAGTCAAGTCAAGGCGCTCCAAGTCAAGGAGAAGTCAAGTCAAGGAGCAGTCAAGTCAAGGCACTCCAAGTCAAGGAGCAGTCAAGTCAAGGCGCTCCAAGTCAAGGAGCAGTCAAGTCAAGGCGCTCCAAGTCAAGGAGCAGTCAAGTCAAGGAACAGTCAAGTCAAGGCGCTCCAAGTCAAGGAACAATCAAGTCAAGGAACAATCAAGTCAAGGAACAGTCAAGTCAAGGAGCAGTCAAGTCAAGGAACAGTCAAGTCAAGGAGCAGTCAAGTCAAGGAACAGTCAAGTCAAGGAACAGTCAAGTCAAGGAACAGTCAAGTCAAGGAACAGTCAAGTCAAGGAACAGTCAAGTCAAGACACTCCAAGTCAAGGAACAGTCAAGTCAAGGAACAATCAAGTCAAGGAACAATCAAGTCAAGGAACAACCAAGTCAAGGAACAATCAAGTCAAGGAACAATCAAGTCAAGGAACAACCAAGTCAAGGAACAATCAAGTCAAGGAACAATCAAGTCAAGGAACAGTCAAGTCAAGGCGCTCCAAGTCAAGGCGTTCCACCATGCACGGTCCTCAACCATTCGGCTGTTGTTGTGCCATCTTTTGTCAACTAGTTGGAGATCCCTTTATGGCACTGTCTGTGCCGCCTCTCTTTCCTCTGAAACTTTGAAAAACCTGCACCCAGTAGAGAGGCTGGACGGAAATGAAGAGTGAATCATGATAAGTATGTCTATTAAACGTAATTTCACGAGGGGGAATCCTTTTTAAGTACATAAATGCTATGCCATGATTCTCGAGTACAGAACGACATTACCAGGATGAAGGGGCTACTTGGTTTAGGATCTTGAGGAGGCTGAGAGATCCTGTGTTGAGCAACGACAAAGGAGAAGAGTGGCAGAATGGTTCAGACGTTCGCATGTCAGTAACCAAACTCGAGGTTCCAGGGTTAGCTCCCCGTAGAGGCCTCGACATTTCTCCTCAGTTTGACCGGAAAATCGAACTCAACGTCTAGTCCTTCGAAAGCGGATGAAAAACGAGTCGGACCCGTGTGCCTTCTGACTGCGCACACTCAAGATCCCACGGCAGTTGAAAATCGTGAAGAGCAGGACATTGCCCGGCTGCCTTGGTTAAAACATTGGAGAGATAGGTTGATTTCCCGGGTTCCATCCCTTGAAAATAATTAGACTTCTTGCCTTTCTGAAGTCTTGATTAAAAAAAATGTGAATATGAATATGAATTTAAAGCGAGAGACAGAGGGGATGGGAGCCGCCCTCGTGGTGCTGGCCCCGGGAAAGTTGAGGTCTCTGCCACTTCACTCCCCTACGACCTCAGGGTTATGGAACTATCTAGGCAGGACCTCAGGACCTGGCCAGCATATGGGGTTATGTACAGGCTTAAGGCTTGTGCCGTGATCGTTCTGGATCTTGTCCATCACATGGCACCTGTGGCTTTAGTGCATATGGAATTCATTCCGAGCGCGGAGACGTCATCATGAGAAACTGAAACTGAAGCTGAAACTGAGCAACGACAGCAGGGCTATACCTCTGGAGCCATCCTATCCAAGACGGGACACATCACGGAGATAGAACTGGATGAAGGTGTTGAGGACCGCCAGTAAGCTGCATCCAAGATGCCCTGCAAGCTCATGGAGTGGGCGAACACCTTTGATAAGCCCCAAGCCCAAACCTCATGAGTTTTTAGGACAGCACCAGCCAAAATCTATACCTGATCTCGAGTAAGCAGACATAATCCTTAGTGCCTCCCTCCTGGCCGGAAGAAAATGAGTGTGAAGGATAGCAAAGGGAGGAAGAACATGAACGTAGCCTCTGCACTACTGCTGTGTTGCAAGAAAGGATGAGCATCGTGTCCATCTCTTCCCCCAAGTGAAAGCCTTCTCCCGTGGGCTCCAGATCTCTGATGGCAGCCACCAGCTGGTTCAAGAAGAACTGACTATGGAGGTAGTCTGCAGATTCCTGCGGGCAGACCCCTCCCACTCAGAAAGGGTCTTGTCATTGACGTGAACCTTCTGGTGCGTGGCACGGCCTGCTGGAGGAGGAGCAAGAGGTCCTCAAGGGAAGAAGACAGAACGGCCTTTGGGATGTCATCGGGTCAGAACCGACATCGCAGGGAAGGCAGGCCTCTCTAGATTTAGAAACCTGTCCACGTGCAGCCCCTCAACCCCCCTCCCGGGTATTCTGGCATTGACCCTGTTGCCTCTCCGCCTGTGTTCCTGGACCCTGGGCAGACTCCTGAGCCCTCTGCAGAGCTCCACGACCATCTCCAGCTCCGTCAGGCAGGTTATGGGAGGGAGGGACTCGATGGATTACCGGTTCCCAGTGCCTCCTCCACCTTCGAGAGGCCCTAAACCGCGATCTGGGCCGGAGTATCAGCCACAGAGGGACAGGCCGCGACAAGCAGTGACAGGGCTTCCCAAAAGGAGGAAGCATGATGCTGGTCATGCAGAAGATCATCTTCTGCCTCATCCTCTGATACACCCAGGTCCGGGGAACTCCAGGTGGAGAAGGGACGTGAAGAAAGAGCAGAGGAGGGGTGGCCAACGTGTGGAAAGGATAGAGGTGCTACAGTAGAGGCAGGGTCAGGTTGGGAGGGGGGTAGGGTGTAATTGGGCGAGTCAGTTCTACACAAGCCCCTGCAGACAGACCACGGGCACCTGTGTGTGGTGTTTTGTCCCAGGCAGGGTAGGAACTGAAAGGCCCTGGCCCTATGAACAGGGTTGCTAAAGGTCCATTAGCAGCAATTATTTCAGCCAGCCAGACCACTCGATCAACGACATCCATGCGAAAGGTCTATGGCTCCTCTACATGTACAGTAACAGCATCATAGACATGAAAGACAGGGAATAACATCTCATAGATGAACTTGACACACGCACGCTTTACATTAATGCTGTGAAGCAATACTTTCATTCCAACAGTCAATGTCTTATCTACTCATGCTGTACATAAATGTTAACAAGCAATACTTTCTTCCAACAGTCAGTGTCTTATCTACTCACGCTGAACATTTATGCTAACAAGCAATACTTTCATTCCAACAGTCAATGTCTTATCTACTCATGCTGTACATAAATGTTAACAAGCAATACTTTCTTTCCAACAGTCAGTGTCTTATCTACTCACGCTGAACATTTATGCTAACAAGCAATACTTTCATTCCAACAGTCAATGTCTTATCTACTCACGCTGTACATTTATGCTAACAAGCAATACTTTCATTCCAACAGTCATTGTCTTATCTACTCACGCTGAATATTTATGCTAACAAGCAATACTTTCATTCCAACTGTCAATGTCTTATCTACTCACGCTGAACATTTATGCTAACAAGCAATACTTTCATTCCAACAGTCAATGTCTTATCTACTCACGCTGAACATTCATGTTAACAAGCAATACTTTCTTTCCAACAGTCAATGTCTTATCTACTCACACTAAACATTCATGTTAACAAGCAATACTTTCTTTCCAACAGTCAGTGTCTTATCTACTCACACTGAACATTCATGTTAACAAGCAATACTTTCTTTCCAACAGTCAGTGTCTTATCTACTCACACTGAACATTTATGTTAACAAGCAATACTTTCTTTCCAACAGTCAGTGTCTTATCTACTCACGCTGTACATTTATGTTAACAAGCAATACTTTCATTCCAACAGTCAATGTCTTATCTACTCACGCTGTACATTTATGTTAACAAGCAATACTTTCATTCCAACAGTCATTGTCTTATCTACTCACGCTGAACATTTATGCTAACAAGCAATACTTTCATTCCAACAGTCATTGTCTTATCTACTCACGCTGAACATTTATGCTAACAAGCAATACTTTCATTCCAACAGTCAATGTCTTATCTACTCACGCTGAACATTTATGCTAACAAGCAATACTTTCATTCCAACAGTCAATGTCTTATCTACTGACACTGAACATTTATGCTAACAAGCAATACTTTCATTCCAACAGTCAATGTCTTATCTACTGACACTGAACATTTATGCTAACAAGCAATACTTTCATTCCAACAGTCAATGTCTTATCTACTGACACTGAACATTTATGCTAACAAGCAATATTTTCGTTCCAACAGTCAATGTCTTATCTACTCATGCTGAACATTTATGCTAACAAGCAATACTTTCATTCCAACAGTCAATGTCTTATCTACTCACGCTGAACATTTATGCTAACACGCAATACTTTCATTCCAACAGTCAATGTCTTATCTACTCACGCTGAACATTCATGTTAACAAGCAATACTTTCATTCCAACAGTCAATGTCTTATCTACTGAAACTAATCATATCTTCCCCCAATTTTAACCCTTTTTTTTTCTTCACGCCCCACTTCAGTGAGGTCTTGGGTTTGCGACCGCACATATGGTTTATATACGGTTTTGTTTGTTTGTTTGTTTGTTGTTGTTTTTGTTTGTTGGTTGTTTTTTTGTTTTGTTTTTTATATTTACGCGTTTCAATTCCTGCTTTACAAGACAGACCCAGCCGTGTCTGACTTTGGGCGTTTTTCTCCAGGTACTGTGGTTTTCCATTCAGCCCCTTAGTTGTTGGATTAAAACGTTCGTTCTTCCTTTTCCGGGGTCAGACTGGGTTTGTTGCATTAGGCACAATCCATTTACATCAGCCTTACTTCACAATGAGATTTTTCCATTTACTTGATCATACGCTTATATTTCCTTTTATTAGTGCATTTATGTGGGGGAAGCGTGTATGCATGTGTTTATGTTTATATACATATATAGTTTTGATGATATATACACATCTATTCTCAAGAAGCTACACTCAGCAAGTACATCATCGTCTGTTGATTTCCTATGTTTTGGCCCTGTACCCTCTTCAGGACAAACCAATTATAATATGGCATGACTGCTTTTGTATTGTAGACTTCATCTTACTTCCCCTGAGACATGAGACATCGATTTGCCTCCCCTATTCACGGTTACCACTACTCACAAATACTTTATTCACAAATACTTTATTCATTCGTTTTCTCCAGCTCGCCCAGACAACAGGGAAGGTTAGTTGTTTTTCCACTGATTTTCATTTGTTGTCCGTATTTTTGTATCTGTTGTCTTTACGTTTACGCTTGACAAAGGCCAGTTGGCCGAAAATTTGTGCCTGTCTTGTCTGGTTGTATTAAATACGCGTTCTGATTCTGTTTTCGTGTTCTTTTCTGGTTACCGCTAAAAACTGGCCCAGATTCTGTGGCCTTTTTTTTTTTTTTATTATTTTTTAATTTTTTATCTGGTTTAATTCTCGTTTCACAATACAGTCCCAGCCGCGTCTGACTAAGGGTTTTTTTTTCTCTCCGGGGACTCCGGTTTTTCCTTCAGCCCCTTGGCTGTTGGTTTAGGATGTTTTTGTTCCTGTTCCAAGGTCAGACTTGGTCAATATGGATGTTGAGAGTGCTTGGGGTATGATAAAAAAAAGTGTTAAATGATGGTGTTAAGGAACGTGTTCCAAAAGTTAAAGTTAGTAATTATAATTGCCTCCCCTCTCCCCATTTCTTACCATTACTCACAAACACGTTTTGATTTCGTTTTAGTCTTTTTCTCCCACTGGACGAAGAAGCAGGGAAGTTTCAGTCTTTTTCTCTTAATTTTTGTATTGGGTGTTTGTTTGTTTGTGATCTTACATTTACGCGTGACGTAGACCAGTTGGCCGAAAATGCGTGCCTGTCTTGTCCGGTTGTATTAAATGCACGTTCTGACTCTATTTTCCGTGTTTTTTCCTGGTTCCTGTGCACTTAAACAGGGGCGGTGGCACTTGTCAGTTTCTTTCGTCCCATCTCTCACGATAACCTTAATATTGATGGGTTTGGAAACGTTTTAAAGAGCCGAAATGAGCAGTGTGGGTGTAGTAACACACAAGATCATCATCATCATCAAGTGTTTGCCGCATGGCGTTGGCGATCATGGACTTCCATCTGTCTCTATCTCTCATTGCCTCAAGCATCTCTTCAGGACTAGGGGAAGTGAGATGGAAGGGGGCAGGCATGATAACATCAGGAGAGTATACAGTAATATACTCTGGTGGAAACTCACATGAAAGAGAGTAGGCATCGTAATGGACAGGGACAAATCAAAAGCAGTTAAGGGATACTGGGCTGTGTCCGACAGAGTTTTGATGGTCAAATTGGGAGGCAGACCATTTGATATCAACATCATTCAGGTGTATGCACCAACATCTGCAAGTACTCAGGAAGACATCGACAACTTCTACGAAGTTTTAGAGATGGCCAAGGCCCAATGTAAATCACAAGAAGTTACAGTAATACTGGGAGATTTTAATGCTAAAGTGGGACAGGCTAGGGTGAAGGATATAGTTGGACCTCATGGCCTTGGTACACAAGATGAAAGGGGAGGGAAACTTGTAGAATGGGCACAGATGAATGAGTTCATACTAGGAAACACCTGGACTGAGGAGCTTAATAGAAGAAAATGGACTTGGATGTGTCCAGCAGATAATAACAAAAATCAGATTGACTACATCCTGATTAATAAAAGATTTAGAAATTCTTTACTGTCAGCAAAGACACTACCAGGCACAGACTGCAACAGTGACCAAAATCCTGTAGTGGGAAGATTTAGGCTGAAATTAAGGAAAAGGAAACAGACCAAAAGCAACATTAAACTAAATCTTGGACTCTTAAAGACAGATGAAGTGATACGTAAAAAATTAATGTACATGTTCAAAACAAATTCAGTGCTCTGGAAGACGTTGGTGACAGCGAGGAACAATGGACAAAGTTGAGAAATTCGATAAATGAAGCTTGTGAAGAAATCCCTGAAGTAGATAGAAATGCAGAAAAGAACTGGATGACAAAACCACAGAGGATAGGGTATCAAAAAAGTCAGTCATTTAAAGTCATTTGTGCCACCCGTGGCGATGCCTGGGGCTAAAATAATAGTAACCCCACCTTCTGAAAATTCTGTGCTAGAAATTTTTTTTTTTCTGTCACTCTCTTTGTTCTTGCCTTGTTGCTTTGCTTCTTGTCCTTTCTACCTATCATTTTCTGCCTTGCTGGTCCATTCACCTGTATGTGTTCGATAAAGTCTTACATACTTTTTCTTAGGATTGATTATTCCCGGGGGCATGTATTAAGTGCATTTTTGGCTCTACGGAGGTGAGGTATGCGGAAGCAATTTTAGATAGTTTATACCTGTTTTTTATATATGTTTGGTGTCCTTAGGTAGGCTTAAATTTATATTCAGGTGTGTTTTTTAAAGCCCCTGTGCGATAAATTGGACGGAGTGGTCAACGCCATGAGCATGTCCTTAGATTATGTGCGCAAATACATTGAATTGTGTACTTAATTTTCTTTTTTTTTTTTCCTCTTGAAGTTTTGTATGTTTTGAAGCTGTTATAGCCCTGATATGACTCTACACAGTTGGCTGGGCTTTAAACAACAACAACAACAACAACAACAACGTCATTTGTGTCCTTGTTTACAGGAAGGCATTTCACACGAGGTATTGGCAGTGGCTTGTAGCAGTGTCGTTGCCCAGAAATCATCAAAATGTCTCAATCAAAAGACACAGTTCAGGAAAAACCAGGTGAAAAAGCTGTAGTTTCTGTTGGAGACCTACTTAAAGAAGAAGACACAGATGATGTGGGAAAACCAGGTAAAAAAGCTGTAGTTTCTGTTGGAGACCTATTTAAAGAAGAAGACACAGATGATGCGGGAAAACCAGGTAAAAAAGCTGTAGTTTCTGTTGGAGACCTATTTAAAGAAGAAGACACAGATGATGTGGGAAAACCAGGTAAAAAAGCTGTAGTTTCTGTTGGAGACCTATTTAAAGAAGAAGACACAGATGATGTGGGAAAACCTGGTAAAAAGGTTGTAGTTTCTGTTGGAGACCTACTTAAAGAAGAAGACACAGATGATGTGGAAAAACCAGGTAAAAAAGCTGTAGTTTCTGTTGGAGACCTATTTAAAGAAGAAGACACAGATGATGTGGGAAAACCAGGTAAAAAGGTTGTAGTTTCTGTTGGAGACCTATTTAAAGAAGAAGACACAGATGATGTGGGAAAACCTGGTAAAAGAGCTACAGTTTCTATTGGAGACCTACTTAAAGAAGAAGACACAGATGAGGGAAAACCAGGTAAAAAGGTTGTAGTTTCTGTTGGAGACCTACTTAAAGAAGAAGACACAGAAGATGTGGGAAAACCAGGTAAAAAGGTTGTAGTTTCTGTTGGAGATCTACTTAAAGAAGAAGACACAGAAGATGTGGGAAAACCAGGTAAAAAGGTTGTAGTTTCTGTTGGAGACCTATTAAAGAAGAAGACACAGATGAGGGAAAACCAGGTAAAAAGGTTGTAGTTTCTGTTGGAGACCTACTTAAAGAAGAAGACACAGAAGATGTGGGAAAACCAGGTAAAAAGGTTGTAGTTTCTGTTGGAGACCTACTTAAAGAAGAAGACACAGAAGATGTGGGAAAACCAGGTAAAAAGGTTGTAGTTTCTGTTGGAGACCTACTTAAAGAAGAAGACACAGATGATGTGGGAAAACCAGGTAAAAAGGCTGTAGTTTCTGTTGGAGACCTACTTAAAGAAGAAGACACAGATGATGTGGGAAAACCAGGTAAAAGAGCTGTAGTTTCTGTTGGAGACCTACTTAAAGAAGAAGACACAGATGATGTGGGAAAATTAGGTAAAAAAGCTGTAGTTTCTGTTGGAGACCTATTTAAAGAAGAAGACACAGATGATGTGGGAAAACCAGGTAAAAAAGCTGTAGTTTCTGTTGGAGACCTACTTAAAGAAGAAGACACAGATGATGTGGGAAAACCAGGTAAAAAAGCTGTAGTTTCTGTTGGAGACCTATTTAAAGAAGAAGACACAGATGATGTGGGAAAACCAGGTAAAAAAGCTGTAGTTTCTGTTGGAGACCTACTTAAAGAAGAAGACACAGATGATGTGGGAAAACCAGGTAAAAAGGTTGTAGTTTCTGTTGGAGACCTATTTAAAGAAGAAGACACAGATGATGTGGGAAAATCAGGTAAAAAGTTGTAGTTTCTGTTGGAGACCTATTTAAAGAAGAAGACACAGATGATGTGGGAAAACCAGGTAAAAAGCTGTAGTTTCTGTTGGAGACCTATTTAAAGAAGAAGACACAGATGATGTGGGAAAACCAGGTAAAAAGCTGTAGTTTCTGTTGGAGACCTATTTAAAGAAGAAGACACAGATGATGTGGGAAAACCAGGTAAAAAGGTTGTAGTTTCTGTTGGAGACCTATTTAAAGAAGAAGACACAGATGATGTGGGAAAACCAGGTAAAAAGTCTGTAGTTTCTGTTGGAGACCTATTTAAAGAAGAAGACACAGATGATGTGGGAAAACCAGGTAAAAAAGCTGTAGTTTCTGTTGGAGACCTATTTAAAGAAGAAGACACAGATGATGTGGGAAAACCAGGTAAAAAGGTTGTAGTTTCTGTTGGAGACCTACTTAAAGAAGAAGACACAGATGATGTGGGAAAACCAGGTAAAAAGTGTAGTTTCTGTTGGAGACCTATTAAAGAAAGACACAGATGATGTGGAAAACCAGGTAAAAAGCTGTAGTTTCTGTTGGAGACCTACTTAAAGAAGAAGACACAGATGATGTGGGAAAACCAGGTAAAAAGTTGTAGTTTCTGTTGGAGACCTACTTAAAAAGAAGACACAGATGATGTGGGAAAACCAGGTAAAAAGGTTGTAGTTTCTGTTGGAGACCTATTTAAAGAAGAAGACACAGATGATGTGGGAAAACCAGGTAAAAAGGTTGTAGTTTCTGTTGGAGACCTATTTAAAGAAGAAGACACAGATGATGTGGGAAAACCAGGTAAAAAGTTGTAGTTTCTGTTGGAGACCTATTAAAGAAGAAGACACAGATGATGTGGGAAAACCAGGTAAAAAGGTTTTAGTTTCTGTTGGAGACCTATTTAAAGAAGAAGACACAGATGATGTGGGAAAACCAGGTAAAAAAGCTGTAGTTTCTGTTGGAGACCTATTTAAAGAAGAAGACACAGATGATGTGGGAAAACCAGGTAAAAAGCTGTAGTTTCTGTTGGAGACCTATTAAAGAAGAAGACACAGATGATGTGGAAAACCAGGTAAAAAGTGAGTTTCTGTTGGAGACCTACTTTAAAGAAGAAGACACAGATGATGTGGGAAAACCAGGTAAAAAAGCTGTAGTTTCTGTTGGAGACCTACTTAAAAGAAGACACAGATGATGTGGGAAAACCAGGTAAAAAGCTGTAGTTTCTGTTGGAGACCTACTTAAAGAAGAACAGATGATGTGGGAAAACCAGGTAAAAAGTGTAGTTTCTGTTGGAGACCTACTTAAAGAAGAAGACACAGATGATGTGGGAAAACCAGGTAAAAAAGTGTAGTTTCTGTTGGAGACCTACTAAAGAAGACACAGATGATGTGGGAAAACCAGGTAAAAAAGCTGTAGTTTCTGTTGGAGACCTACTTAAAGAAGAAGACACAGATGATGTGGGAAAACCAGGTAAAAAGCTTGTAGTTTCTGTTGGAGACCTACTTAAGAAGAAGACACAGATGATGTGGGAAAACCAGGTAAAAAAGCTTAGTTTCTGTTGGAGACCTACTTAAAGAAGAAGACACAGATGATGTGGGAAAACCAGGTAAAAAAGTAGTTTCTGTTGGAGACCTACTAAAGAAGAAGACACAGATGATGAGGGAAAACCAGGTAAAAAGCTATAGTTTCTGTTGGAGACCTATTGAAAGAAGAAGACAGTGATGTGGAAAACCAGGTAAAAAGTGCTAGTTTTGTTGGAGGACCTACTTGAATGAAGAAGATAGGATGGTGGGAAAACCAGGTAAAAAATGTAGTTTTGTTGGAGACCTATTAGAAGAAGAAGACATGTGGGAAACCAGGTAAAAACTGTAGTTATTGTTGGAGACACTTAAGAAGAAGAGATGTGTGAAAACCAGGTTAAGATGTAGTTTCTTCTGGAGACCTAATTGAAAAGAAGAACACAGTGATGGGGAAAACCAGGTAAAAAACTGTAGTTTTGTTGGAGACCTACTAAGAAGTAGGATCAGTGGGAAACCAGGTAAAAAAGCTAGTTTCTGTTGGAGACCTATTAAGAAGATGCAATTGATTGGGAAAACCAGGTGAAAATAGCTAGTTTCTGTTGGAGACCTATTTGAAGAAAGACCAGCTGATGGTGGAAAACCAGGGAAAAAAGCTACAGTTTTTAGGTAGGAGGCCTACCTAATGAAGACAGATGATGTGGGAAAACCACGTAAAAAAGCTATAGTTGAGACAGAGGCCGGGTCCCGTGAAGAGAACGAATCTCCCGTACCCAATAGAGTACACACTGGAGGAACAACGAAGACGTAAGTTATATTTCTTTCACTGGGAAAAATAGGATGAAAAGAAAAGAGAAAGAGAGAGAGAAGTGTGCCAGAGGAATAAGTCCTTTTAGTTTTGTTTGGGGGGTGTGTGTGTGTGTGTGCATGTGGTTGTGCGTGTGTGCGTGTTTGTGTGGCTGTGTGTGTGCGTGCGTATGTGTGCGCGTACGCTCGTGTGTGTGTGTGTGAAGGGGAGAGGGAGAGTGAGATTGATTGATTGGTAGATTGATTTGGTTCAATTTTTACGTCGACACCCACCTCAGGTGATATGGCCAACGGGGATAACCATCTCAGGGGAAGGGGGACTTATCTAATCCTATACTGACACCACCAGAACAACAATAATATTAAGATGGGACAGTGAGATGGCCCAGTTTTAGTGTAGTCCCCCCCCCCACACCACACACAGACACACACACACAGACACACACACACAGACACACACACACACACACACACACTTGCACACACACACTTGCACACACACACACTTGCACACGCAAAAAAGCACATGTGATTACACATTAAAAGAAATAACGAACGAACGAATAAACACACACACACACACACACACACACACACACACACACACACACACACACACACACACACACACACACACACACACACACACGTACACCCACGCACACACACACACACGTACACCCATGCACACACACACATACACACACGCTGACACACACGCACACACACACGTACACACAAAAACACATGTACACACACACACACAAACACACACACAAACACACACACACACACGTACACACACACGCTCACACACACTCAAACACACGCGCACACCCGCTCAAACACGCACACACACGCCCGCCCACACACACCCGCCCGCCCACACACACCAACCCACACACACACACACTCATACACACACACATGCCCCCCCCCCACCCACACACACACACACAAACACACACACACTTTCGTCCGAAAGGTCAGCAAGGTTTGTTTTTTTACATATACGTACACGCACGCGCACGCATGCATGCACTTGCACACACACACATGCACAAACACAAGCACACGCCTAAACACTCACTCACTCCGAGCTTATCAACTGCATTTCACACATTTGGCAGAGTTATGAATCTGATACAAAGTGTGCATATAAAATTATGTGTGTATGTACAATATGTTTCATCATCATCATCAACATAGAGTGTCCTGCCGCATGGCGTTGACGATCATGGCCATCCCTATGTATGTATCTATCCCTTGCTGCTGCAAGCACATCTTCCACCCTCTCTGTCCTCAGTCACCTTGCAAGTCCGTCCAACATTTTCTCCCTGGGTCTACCTGGTGCTCTCTTTCCCTCCACATTTCCTCTTGTGATCAAGCGCTCTAATTCCCATTTCCTCATAAAATGGCCTATAAATGTTCCCTGTCTTTTCCTAATCTTCCTAGTGAATGATCTACGTGTGTCTGCCTCCATCAAGACTGTCTCGTTTGTTTTCTTTGCTGTCCATGGAACTCTCAACATTCTTCTTAGAAACCACATCTCGGCTGCCTCAATCTTGTTCTGGCTTTGCGTGTTGACTGTCCACGCCTCACAACCGTATAACATCATCGGTTCTATATAACATTCAAGAATTCTCTTCCTGATGTTAATTGATAGGCATTTGTTGGTAAGAATGCCTTTCATCTTCTTGAATGCTGTTTTGGCTTGGCCGATTCTGCTGGCTTTTTCTGATGTGCATCTGCCGTCTGATGAAATGATCATTCCCAGCTATTCAAACTTACCAACCAGTCTCAAGGTTGTTCTGTTTGCTGTTTTTTTGCATGAGGGATTTCATGTTTTGTTGTTGTTGTTTTTTTACTGATTACCATGACTTCAGTCTTCTTGCTATTTAGCACAATATGTTTAGATATAGATATATATAATGTATGTATGTATGGACCACCCATAATGAAAGATGAAGTCAGAGCAGCACTGAAAAAGATGAAACCAGGAAAAGCCCCAGGACCAGACAACATTACTACAGAGATGATTGAAGCCCTGGAGGAATTTGGCATAGAAAAAATAACAGTCCTCCTAAATGAAATTTATGACACTGGAAAAATCCCCAAAGATATGTCAAAATCAATTTTCATTGCACTTCCAAAGAAGACAGGGGCTATAGAATGCGAACTCCATCGCACAATCAGTTGATGAGTCATGTAACAAAAATCCTGTTAAGAATAATCATGATGAGGACAAGGAATAGAATCAAAAGAGAAATAGCAGAAGAACAGTGTGGATTTGTGGAGGGGAAAGGAACTATTAATGCCATATACATCCTAAGAACTATCATAGAGAGGTCAGTTGAGATGAATAAGGATTTGTATTTATGCTTTGTTGACTATACCAAGGCTTTCGATCGGGTACGACCTGAAGAATTGATCAACTAACTGGAGAGACTCAATGTCGATGGAAAAGATCTACGAATAATCAGGAATATGTACTGGGAACAAATAGCTGCAATGAGAATAGAAAACAATATAAGCTCTTTTCAAAACATCAAAGAGGAGTCAGACAGGGTTGTGTTTTGTCACCAGATCTGTTTTCACTATATAGCGAAAACATCATGAGAAACCTAGAAGAAGACCCTGGATTAAAGGTTGGAGGGAAAATGATAAACAACATTCGGTACGCAGATGACACCATGCTAATTGCAGAAAATGAAAGGGACCTACAAAACCTTGTGAATATACTAGAAATAGAAAGCAAAGGTAAGGGGTTGGAACTAAACAGCAGGAAGACTGAAGTAATGGTGATCAGTAAAAAACATGAAATCCCCTCATGCAAAGAACAGCAAATGGCACAACCTTGACACAGGTTAATAAGTTCAAATACCTGGGAACGGTCATTTCATCAGATGGCAGATGCACATCGGAAATAGCTGGCAGAATCGGCCAAGCCAAAACAGCATTCAAGAAGATGACAAGCATTCTTACCAACAAATGCCTGTCAATTAACATCAGAAAGAGAGTCCTAGTGTGTTATATAGAACCAATACTGTTGTACAGATGCGAGGCGTGGACAGTCAGCAAGCAAAGCCAGAGCAGGATTGAGGCAGCTGAGATGTGGTTTCTCAGAAGAATGTTGAGAGTACCATGGACAGCAAAGAAAACAAACGAGACAGTCTTGATGGAGGCAGACAAGTCGATCACTGATAAGGAAGATTAGGAAAAGACAAGCAACATTTATAGGCCATTTTATGAGGAAGGGGGATTTGGAGCACCTGGTCACAACGGGAAACCTGGAGGGAAAGAGAGCACCGGGTAGACCCAGGGAGAGAATGCTGGACGGACTTGCAGAGTGGCTGGGGATGAAGAAGGGTGGGGGAGATGCTGGGTGCAACGAGAGATAGAGATGGTTGGAAGTCCATGGTCGCCAACGCCATGCGGCAGGGCACCTGATAATGATGATGATGATGTATGTAAAATATGCATATGTAATCATAAACGATGATGATGGCGATGATGATGATGATGATAATGGTGATGGTAATGAAAACGATTGTGACGGTGATATTGGTGTTGAGGACGATGACTGACGGTGGTACTGCCGAGGATGATAGAAATGACGATGAGGAGGAAGAGAAGGAGAATGAAGTTAACGCTGATCCTAATGATGACAATGATAATGCCGATGGTAAAAATAGGCAACATTGATGATGATGATGATGATGATGATGACGACGACGATGGCTGAAAATGCAGCGTGTTTGTGCGCAGGCGGGCAAGTTGCTACCTGAACTGCTGAAATTGCTCCCGGGCTCTGAGGTAGGCCTGAGCATGCGGGAGCCTCCATCTCCACGTGAACGGGAATGACCATGGGACTGTCGCCTCTGATAATGCCCCCTACATGCTACTTCATGTTTGACATGGTGGCCTGGTGAAAAAAAGGTATTCAAATCGATTCAGTATTAAAAAAAAAAAAGTTTCTCTTAACCCTTTAACTCCCGCACCCATTCCATCAGCATCCTGCATTGTCAACAATGCTAGCAAAGCAAAAACTTAACCCTTTGATTTCCTCACCCTGTCCACCAGCTTCCTGCAGGACAATTGTTTACAGAATGCTCTGATGATACGTGATACGAGAGTGACAAGAACATGACATGACGGAATGATAATAACGAAGCAGCGGAGTTCCACCCAGGACGGAGACTGCAAGACTGTCCAGGTCTCCCAATGCCAAATGAAAAAAAAAATCTCAGAAAATCTAGGGGGATCCGGGGGCCTGCTTCCCAGGATTTTTTATATTTTTTATTATAGATGCAATATAATGCAATCTGACGCAATCTTGCACAACTTTTGGTTTTGTGATCCTTTGTATTGAAGCAATTCATACACCCATGGTGTCAGATTTCAAGAAAAATAATTTGGCGAGTTTTTTTTTTTAAAAGTAAGTTCCAAGAAACATTAAACAAAAAACCTCGACTGAACAATTTCAAGATTCTTTGCAGTTTTCTGCCTCATCTGGTGCTTCTTCGACTTGAAATGGTATGAAAGTTTGTGGGTACCTGCTCAACTAAGATTATTTTAATTGACTTCACAGCAGCATAAGACACAGTAACCCGAGTAGGTTAAGCCAGCCTCTGCTATTTTTGAAAGCCACTCCCGACACCGCTTATGTTTGCAGTCTTTGTCAGACGTTTTTGCTGTGGCAGACCTTCTCTCCAGAATATCGCCTCGAGACATGGTCACACTCTTCAAAAGTTTTGCAGTCGGTTCTGAAAACAAGCCGCGCCTGGCAAACAAAAAAAACGCCAGAAGTGACCTTAGCGGAAATAATATCGGATTTATCCCCCCTTTCGAAGTTTTGTCGTCTGCTATGAGAGATCAACAGACTGACACGCAGCCCACTGTCTCGCAGAAGAAAAAAGATCATCAGTTGATTTTTTTTCTCGGAAGGCACATTTTTTTCTCGACAGCAGCCTGCGGATTTTCTCGGAATTCCAAGAAAAATTGGGAGCCCTGACTCTCGTTTACTTTCGTAATAGATTCTGGAATCAACCAAGCCAAAAAGGTACCAACACCTGCGGTGTTGGACACTTAAGCAGCATCTTCTATGACGCATCCGTGAAATGGACGAAATTCGACTGTATAATTCCAGTCTTCCCAAACAAACGCGCGACACGCTCAAATCGGAGGAGCAACCTTACGAGCCTATAATATAGCTCACAATGATTTTGACCTGACTAATGGCGTTTGAACCAGCAATCTTCCAGCTGGTAGTCCGTTGCACTAACCACTATACAAAAAAGAATTTTAACGCCCTCATTTCGGATTGCTCCGTTGTTGTTATACTCAAGTCATGAGAGGGTCCTTACGGTCAGTCTGAACGACATCATTCAAAGGGACTTTAGCTTTGTCTCTTTTGATGATATAATATTATTTCGGTAGCCCAGCTGATTCTCAGATCCCCTGTTGGCAGATTGTTATGAAGAGTTAATTAATTGTTGTCTGTTATTAATTGACACTGTTAACTTATTGTTCTGAATTATTAATTGTAATTGTTCCCTTTCTTACATTCAAACTTCCACAACTCCTCCCCCCGCCCCACCCCCATCTTTTTTTTCTTTTTTTTCTCCTGTGTGTGTGTGTGTGTGTGTGTGTGTGTGTGTGTGTGTGTGTGTGTGTGTGTGTGTTGTGTGTGTGTGTGTGTGTGTGTGTGTGTGTGTGTGTGTGGTGTGTGTGTGGTGTGTGTGTGTGTGTGTGTGTGTGTGTGGTGTGTGTGTGTGGTCTAAAATCACTATTGTGAACAGACATTTAATAAAGTTTCCATTCTTTCCATTCCTTTGATCCTGTTTGAATTGATCATTTAAGTATTTCGATGTTTTTTCTTTCGACTGTTTGAACTGATCATTACGTATTTCTTTGTTGTTGTTTTTTATTTTGGTTTGCTTTTTGTTTGTTTGTTTGTTTTCTTTCTCTTTCTTTTCCCATAGATTTGTGCAAGTGTCTACCTCAACGTGAGGCCTTCTTCAGGATGAGTTTTTGCTTGGTTCTCTCTTTGTGTGTATGTGTGTGTGTGCATGTGCGTGCGCGGGTGCGCGCTTGTGTGTGTGTGTTCGTGAGTATGCGCATGCGTGCATCGTTAATAATTACTGTGTGCATTTATCAGTCATAGCTGTGTAATTTAAGAAATTTCTATGTGCATTATCAAGAATTACTGTCTGCATTGCCAATGAATATTGTGTGCATTATCAAGAATTATTGTAAGATTATCGAACATTACTATGTGATTTATCAATAATTATATCGTTTGAATCATAAACAATTATCGTATGCATTATCAGAAATTATTGTGTGCATGATCAATCATTACTGTGTGAATTATCAATAGGCACTGTGTGTACATGTATTATCAGAAATTATTGTGTGCATGACCAATCATTAGTGTGTGTATTATCAATAAGCACTATGTGTACATGTATTATCAGAAATTACTGAGTGTATTATCAATCATTAGTGTGTGAATTATCAATAGGCACTGTGTGTACATGTTTTATCAGAAATTACCGAGTGCATTATCAATCATGACCGTGTGTGTTACTAATAGTTTCTGTGTGAATTATCGATAATTATTGTGTGAATTATCAATAGGCATTGTATGTATTATCAGAAATTACTGAGTGCATTATCAATCATGACTGTGTTACTTATAGTTTCTGTGTGAATTATCGATAATTATTGTGTGAATTATCAATAGGCACTGTGTGTATTATCAGAAATTACTGAGTGCATTATCAATCATGACTGTGTGTGTTACTAACATTTCTGTGTGAATAATCGATAATTATTTTGTGAATTATCAATAGGCATGTGTGTATTATCAGAAATTACTGAGTGCATTATCAATCATGACTGTGTGTGTTACTAATAGTTTCTGTGTGAATTATCAAAATTACTTTTTGCATTATCGATAATGACCGTGTGAATTATCCATAATGTTTGTATCATCGTGCATTAATGTGTGCTTATCAATAAATGTGAGATTGCATTGTAGTTGATCATTGTCGGCAATAAAGATAATTATCTTGTGCATTATCAACAATTATTGTCAATTATTTCAAATGATGGTGTGCATGATCCGTAATCATTGTGAGCATGATAATTATCTAGATAATCACCGTGTACGTGTTTTATATGTACCAAGCATCAACAGTATATACTGTGTGCATTATCCGTAATCACTGTGAGCATGATAATTATCTAGATAATCACCGTGTACGTGTTTTATATGTACCAAGCATCAACAGTATACACTGTGTGTATTAACAACAGTCGGTGTGCCTCTTTTTCACTGTCTAAAAGCTCAGAGCTGAAAAAAGACATACAAAACCTTGAGAATATAATTAATATAAACAGAAAGCAAAAATAAAGGGCTGGAGCTAAATGGCAAGTCATGGTAATCAGTAAAAAAAAAAACCCAAGAAATCGCTTCATGCAGTATAACAGCAAATGCCACAAAAGTCCATGCGTTGTACATGTGACTACGCTGTATTTCAGTTTCGGCGTCTTTTTCTTCGATTTTCTTGACAAGAAAAAAAACAAAAACAAAAAAACGCGCGGGTTCGCTCACAGGGCAATCTGTAGGGTGAAATCGTGGATATGCCCAAGTCTGTATTAAAGGACTGAGAAAACAGAAACAGCGCACACGCACACGCACACGCGCACGCACACGCACGCACGCACACACATACACGCACACACACACACACACACACACACACATACACACACACATACATACATAGAGACACGCACGCACACACACACACACACACACACACACATACACACACACACACACACAGACAGACAGACAGACAGACACACACACACACACACACACACACACAACACACACACACACACACACACACACACACACACACACACACACACACATACACACAAAGAATGTCGACAACGAAATAAATAAAGCAACTGTAAGACTTCCAACTACAAAGCTCAATTATCTTTTAACCACCAGGAAAGAGGATAACAGCAAGTAATCGGACACCCAACGGAATCAACTGGTAATAGCTTAACATTAAGTAAGACTGACGTGTGAACGTGTTCTCTGTAGTTAATTCTGATGTTCCGAATATTAATTTCATTTGATTTTCTTTCCTTCCGGATATGAAATTAGAGTGAAAAAAAAAAAAAGATTAAACCGAATTGTTTTCGCCAAATAATAATAATAATAATTAATAATAATAATTATAATATTTATATAGCGCAAAATCTTGATAAAATCAAATCTAGGCGCTGAAACGGACACACACGCACGCACGTACGCACGCGCACGCACGCACGCACACGCACACACACACACACACACACACACACACACACACACACACACACACACACACACACACACACGCATGGCTATAAATGGGGAGAAAGAATAAAAGCAATAAAAGCAAGAATAAAAGCAATGGAAAATTATAGAGAGCATATCATATACAATTATATATTATAACAATGTGATTCCCCTCCGAGCGGAGACAGGCTGCAGAGGGGGTTGAGTGAAGTTAGGATTTTATGCAGAGGAGAAAAGGTGAGTTTTGAGAGCGGACTTGAAGGAGACAAAAGTAGGTTGTTGACGGACTGAGAGAGGAAGTTTGTTCCAGGAGAGTGGACCAGAAACAGAAGGCTCGTGGACCATAGGTATTGAGCTTAGTGCGTGGAAAGCGAAAAGTCAGAGGATCGGAGGCAGAGCGGAGGGTACGTCAGGGAACATAGATCTCAAGTAGGCTTGACAGGTAATCGGGGCTGCGTTATTGAGGCTTTTGTAGCACATGGTGTCTAGTTTGTACTGTATGCGCTTTGATACAGGGAGCCAGTGAAGTTGTGCCAGGAGAGGAGATATGTGGTCAGCTTTTTCTTTTTTGAGTACAAGGCGTACAGCATTGTTTTGAATGCGCTGTAGGATGTGAATGGTGGAGGCAGGAAGACCAGACAGGAGTGAATTGCAATAGTCAGTGCGAGACATTATGAAGGAGAGAACGAGTTTTGCAGTTGTTTCAACAGAGAGATACTTCCTGATCAGGCTTATACGATGGAGATGATAGTAGCAAGATCTGGCAGTTTGAGAAACAAAGTTGTTCATGGAGAGGGTTGAGTCAATGTAGACACCAAGGTTTTTAGCTGAATCAGAAATTGGGACTGATGTGTTACATAATGGGAGAGAAAGAGGAGGCAGCTGAGAAAGTTTCTGACGGGTGCCAGTGAGGATAGCTTCTGTCTTGTCGTCGTTAAGCTGAAGTTTGTTGAACGTCATCCGAATGAATTTCAATAACTATTAAATTTAGGACATGTTACTCGTCACTTACCTATGACATTCTTCTAAAAAAACAAACAAACCACATTCTGTTTTCTCTGTCTGTTTCCTTTGCGTCTGCTAAATTGTACGGCAAGCTTAGGACAGCTGTATCTAAGGTATTATCATAAGGAAAATAGTTGTCTGGTCATTTCTCGTAATAACTGTTTCTTTTCCAAATTCGCTTTTTGAAAATTCTCCAAGTTGGACACAACAACAATCTATTGCTGTCTCCACAGCCGTGGTCTGTTCTTTGGCGTTTGTGGTTTGTAGTTTGTTCAAGAAGGATTCACTGCACAGGGACGATTCCACACGCTTTCCATATGCTTTAAATCCAGAAATTATCAGGTTTACTCCTTCAGCTTGCGCAAAAATCTTGCACGCTGACAAGGTCTTGAAAATGGTTTCATGTCGCAGGCGGGTTGAGATTGGACTGGAGACTCGAGAAAATGAGATCTAAAGTCCACGGCTTCATGAGAAAAAAAAGACAAAAAAGACAACAACATCATCATCATCATCATCAGGTGCCCTGCCGCATGGCCTTGGCAATCATAGACTTCCATCTGTCTCTATCTCTTGTTGTCCCAAGCATCTCCTCCACCCCTCCTCGTCTTCAGCCACTCCGCAAGTCCGTCCAGCATTTTCTCCCTGGTGCTCTCTTTCCCTCCAGCATTCCCGTTGTGACCAGGTGCTCCAAATCCCCCTTCCTCATAAAATGGCCTATAAATGTTGACTGTCTTTTCCTGATCTTCCTTATGAGTGATCTACTTGTGTCTGCTTCCATCAAGACTGTCTCGTTTGTTTTCTTTGCCATCATGACAACAACAACAACAAAAAAAGACAACAACAACAACAAAGAAAAAAGAAAAGAGAAAGGTAAAAAAGGCAGCCCATGTTTAAAAAAAACAAAAACAAAATAAATCCACAAAAAAAACCTTGTGGCCCTGCATATCAGCATGATGTCAAAGCAAAGGAACAAACAGTCCACGACTACAGGCTGTCTGAGGATCAAACCCACGACCACTGTACTAGCAGCAAGGTGTTGTAAAGCAACTGAACTAACGGGGCCATTAATGACGCTATGAGAGAGAGAGAGAGAGAGAGAGAGAGTTGGTGGTGCGTGTGCGTTTGTGTTTGTGCGTGTGTGCGTGCGTGCGTGCGTGCGTGCGTGTGTGTGCGTGTGTGTGTGTGTATGTGTGTGTATGTGTGTGCGCGTGTGCGTGCGTGCGTGCGTGTGCGTGTGTGTGTGTGTGTGTGTGCGTGTGTGTGTGCGTGTATGTGTGTGTGTGTGCTGTGCGTGTGTGTACGTGTGCTGTGCGTGTGTGTGCACGCGTGTGCGTGTGAGTGTGTGTGTGTGTGTGCGCGTGCGTGTGTGTGTGTGTGTGTGTGCGTGTGTGTGTGTGTGGGTGTCTGTGTGTGCGTGCGTGCGTGTGTGTATGCGCGTGTGCGTGTGTGTGTGTGTGCGCGCGCGTGTGCGTGTGTGTGTGTGTGTGTGTGTGTGTGTGTGTGAAAAAGGCGTTAGTGCCCCTTTTTTAAGTTGGCCTACTAACCCTAAACATACATTTCCTGTCGACAATTAATTCTAAGTTGTTGTTTGTCTGTTTCGACTTCATTTATAGGCAAAAAGAAATGTTCTGTCACAGAAATAGGATATCAAGAGTTTTATGGCTTCGGATTTACTCTTTGGTCGTAACATTTTAAGGGAACAAATACAACAAAATATTAAAAAAAAAAAAACCCACGAATAATCAAAACCGGAAGGTATTAGCAGTTTTCTTTCGATGACTTTTTTTTTTTAAATTTCATTTCATTAATCAAGAACGACATTGTCCGTTAGTCCGACATTTCGGAGATTTTAGACAGCATTTTTCTTTTAGTTCAATTCTGATTTTTACAATAAGCATGAAGCATGAATAAAAAAAAATTGACAAAACACACGAAACAATAGTACTATCACATAAACAACAAAAACATTTATAAACATTTAAGGTGCAAGCTTAAACATGTATAATTTAATTGCAAAATGAAAACGGTTAATGAATGATTGCAAAATGAAAATTGAATATATTTCTGGTGATAATACGTTTATTCTGTGTAGAGAAACATTGGCGTGTAGTTGTGCTGTTATGTATTGGACTGGTGCAAACAAACGTCTGTGTTGGCACCATAGGCACTGCATTATTCCATTTTGAACTTCTTACGTAGTTATCTAAAACACACACACATACACATACACACACACACACACACACCACGCACGCACGCACGCGCACACGCACCGCACGCACACCACCACACGCCACACACACATACAAATATTTGGTAGACATTTGCTGATATTTCATTAATAAAGAAACGATTTCGCGAGTATCATAATCAGGTCAAATGTTCTGTCGGTTTCTATAGTTCACCCACACCAGGAAGAACAAGGTTTCGTGAAAACTCTGTATACACATTCTAACATCTTTCATTGAGTACGTTCCACAAATTCGTAACAAATGTACGGTTCCAAAGAAAATGTTCTACGGAGTCCCCGTATTATTACATCATGTGAAATTTTTTCTTGGTTCGTACACCCACTGCGTTTTTATTGTTATTGTCGTTTAAAGCCAAGCCGACTGCGTAGAGCCATATCGGGCTGTAACCGCTTCAAAACATACATAACTTAATAGAAAAAAAAAAAGAAAAAAAATTAAGTAAACATTAATGCACTCACGCACATAATCTAAGGACATACCCCTGGCGTTGACTACTCCGGCCAATTCATCGCACCGGGATTTAAAAAACACCTGAAAACAAATTTAAGCATACTTAAGGACAACAAAACATATATAAAAACAGGCATAAATTACCTGAAATTGCTTCCGCATACCTCACTTCCCTAATGCCAAAAATGCAAATGTACATGTGCCCGGTTATCAAGCCTAAGAAAAAGTAAGACAGACTTTATCAAACAGACAAGAATCTGACTAAAAATGGCCTAACCATCTCATTTACATTGTCTTTAAGAAAATGTCTAACGGGGTATATTTCCTTATACTATCTATTATGCCTAACCATCTCATTTACGTTGTCTTTAAGAAAATGTCTAACGGGTATATTTCCTTATACTATCTATTATGCCTAACCATCTCATTTACGTTGTCTTTAAGAAAATGTCTAACGGGGTATAGTCTATTTCCTTACACTATCTATTATGCCTAACCATCTCATTTACATTGTCTTTAAGAAAATGTCTAACGGGGTATATTTCCTTACACTATCTATTATGCCTAACCACCTCATTTACGTTGTCTTTAAGAAAATGTCTAACGGGGCATATTTCCTTATACTATCTGTCTATTATGCCTAACCATCTCATTTACGTTGTCTTTAAGAAAATGTCTAACGGGGTATAGTCTATTTCCTTATACTATCTGTCTATTATGTCTACCATCCCATTTACGTGTCTTACAGAAAATGTCTAACGGGCATATTTCCTTATACTATCTATTATGCCTAACCATCCCATTTACGTTGTCTTTAAGAAAATGTCTAACGGGGCGTATTTCCTTATACTATCTCTCGTATGCCTAACCATCCCATTTACGTTGTCTTTAAGAAAATGTCTAACGGGGTATTTCCTTATACTATCTCTCGTATGCCTAACCATCCCATTTACGTTGTCTTTAAGAAAATGTCTAACGGGGTATAGTCTATTTCCTTATACTATCTCTGTATGCCTAACCATCCCATTTACGTTGTCTTTAAGAAAATGTCTAACGGGGTATATTTCCTTATACTATCTCTCGTATGCCTAACCATCCCATTTACGATGTCTTTAA
>JAPXFY010000035.1:29104134-29119134 GCA_030674185.1 Monoplex corrugatus
TACAGACAGTCTGCCGCAAAGCATACATTGACCTTAGACGCATTAGTTATATTCGCCACTTACTTTCAGAAGACGCTACCAAAACATTTCTTGCTGCCTTTGTTCTCTCCAAATTAGACTACTGTAACTCCCTCTTTTCTGGCTGTTCTCAAAATCAATTAGACAAACTTCAAAAAGTACAAAACTCTGCCGCTAAACTTGTTTCTCGTTCCCGCAAGCATGATCATGTCACACCTATTCTCAAATCCCTTCACTGGTTGCCTGTTCAAGCTCGCATTGACTATAAGCTTGCCTCACTATGCCACTCTTTTTTCTCTGATCTCTCTCCTCGCTACTTGGCTGATCTTCTCTCTGTGTACACTCCTTCTAGAAATCTCTGCTCCATTGCTGATACCAGATTGCTCCGTGTTCCACGCGTGCGCACAAAAACATTTGGATATCGCTCTTTCTCCTTCGCAGCCCCCACTATCTGGAACTCTCTTCCCTTTGAAATCCGACACCTAAAATCGACTTCTTCTTTCAAAACAGCTCTAAAAACTCACCTCTTTCAAAAATATTATCAGTAAGTTCAACCTCATTTCCCCCCAGCCTAATAGTAGAAAAGGTGTGTTAGTGTGTGTGTATGTTATAGTAGGTAGGTGGGGGTGGGGGTGGGTGATTATAGAGCCCAATGTGCCTCACAGTACTTTGGGGTATAGCCGTGGGGGTTGTGGGGTGCATTTGGACTTGCGTGAGAATCCGTGTATGATTGTAGCGTATGTAGTATTTTTATGGATTTATTCTATTACTTTGTATTGTGTATTTAGTGTATGTACGTGAGGTCCGAGAGATTGAAATATTGTGAGTGAATGATTGTAAAGCGTCATAAGCTCCGCCGTAGGCAGAGATGTGCGCTTATAAATGGTCTCTTATTATTATTATTATTATTATTACTTTAAAACACAAAGAGGGCGGGGGGGGGGGGGGAGAAATAATCAACCGAAACAGCAAACAGCAGTACCTGAAAGACTGGAGTTTCATGAAGCCACTCATACGTGTGTCGTCCAATCATTGTGCAGTATGCTCAGACGTCGGTGGTAGGCACAGCACAGCAGTAATTCTGACAAACTTGGCAGAGGGTTGTGCAGTTTAAAAAAAAAAAAAACTGCACTATAAATCAGGGGCGTGAAACGTAAGTATAGGGCTGACAGGGAGTCCCTCCTCCTTAACACTCACGCATAGAAAATGACCTCTAATAGAGCAGAAGCGACTCGTTTAGCATATCTAGCATATTCCCCCTACATCACTATGCCCACGCCTATTTAACCTGGACACCTTTACCGTGGAATGCGCAGGCGGCTAGGTATGGTACTGGTGTAAAAACATGAGTTTTCCCTGGGAAAAAAACAAGATCGGGACTTCTCCTCTGAAGACCTCCTGGTGCTACTGTCCAGCTTTTCCCAGAAGTTCTTGCTACTGACTGTAGTGGGCAGATATGCACGTGAGTGTTTTTGAACCATTCAGTTGTTGTCTCCCATTCTAGATCTACGCTGACTTTTACATGTACACACACACACACACACACACACACACACACACACACACACACACAATATTGTAATAACGTTTTATGTATTTGCGGTGAACAATTCACATTGTATCACTTGTTTGTTTTACTGCAGAAAGCTTCGGTTTTTTGTTTTTTTTACCAAAGATGTTTACACAAGGAAACTATCTTGAAACGCATTTTAAAGAAGTAATATCAGATCAAGTTCTGTTAGTTAAAATTTCAGAATCATTGGTTCACAGTCCAGTTAATGCGTTACTTTAAGGTTATTATTTCAATTATCATTATTTGTTTTGTTTTTTATGACGATTTTTCTTTTACATTTGATGTTAGCGTTGTTCTAGTTTCATTTCTCTGTTCATCCATATCCTTTTTTCTTAAGACCTTGCCGCTTACTTTTAATTTTTTTCCCGTCTCTTACTCTGTTCCCATCTGTCCCCTCCCCTCCCCCCTCAAAAAAAAAAATGTCATCCTCCACGCTATTTTTTCCCGTCTAATATCACTTATAGTGAAAAGACGCTAAATCAAGGAACGAACACACGCACACACTGCTTGTATGACACACATACATATACATATCTGTACCTATATCTATGTATGTATATACGTACATGTACATATATATGTACATATATGTACATATACATACAAATCCATAGATATAGGTATGGATATATATACATATATACACACATACATATACATATATACACACATACATATACATATCTATATCTATGTATATATATATAGATATAGATATGGATATATATACATATAAATACACACATACATATGTATCTATGTATAGATATGTATGTATATACGTTATATATATATATACATATATATACATATACATACATACATATAAATATATATGTGTATATATATATATATATGTCTGTATAGGTAACAAAATCAAAAGACATAAAGATACCATCTGATTTTATTGTATCCTTTACAAAATGTACATTCTTGTTTGCCAAGTTTTCATGAAATGATGCCCCCTTGCCTGTTTATATATTTTTGTCATAAAACAATTTCTCAAGAAATTCTTCTGAAGCTGGTGGCTGCCTTCTCTCTCTTTTATTTTTAACTTCGATTGCATACAGGACATGACGCATCTTTTTCTGTTGTTTTTTTTCCAGCCCTGCACATATCATTCATCATTCATTTTTTTCTTCTTTTTATTTTTATTCATCTATATTTTACGCATTCAGCGTATTACATTTGTAACATGTAAAAACATGATCAACCGTGCAGTATAGATTACAGTCTGTGCATTGATAAATCTGTTACCCCCCCCCCCCCTCCTCTCTCTCTTTCTCCCCCTCTCTCTTTCTCCCCCTCTCTCTTTCCCTCTTTCTCCCCCCCCTTCTCTCTCTTTCTCCCCCTCTCTCTTTCCCTCTTTCTCCCCTCTCTCTCTCTTTCTCCCCCTCTCTCTTTCCCTCTTTCTCCCCTCTTCTCTCTCTTTCTCCCCCTCTCTCTTTCCCTCTTCTCTCCCCCCTTCTCTCTCTTTCTCCCCCTCTCTCTTTCCCTCTTTCTCCCCCCCTTCTCTCTCTTTCTCCCCCTCTGTCTTCTCTCTTTCTCCCCCCTCTCCCTCTCTTTCTCCTCCCTCTCTCTCTCTTTTCTCCCCCCTCTCTCTCTCTCCCCCTCTCTCTCTTTCTCCCCCTCTGTCTTTCTCTTTCTCCCCCCCTCTCCCCCCTCTTTCTCTCACTTTCTGTGATGGACAGTTTCACGGATTTCTTTTTTAGTCCTGTGTTTTCCTTCCTTTGCATCTGACTTTCCCTTACTACCCATCTTTCTGTCTTATTTGTCACACCCGCCACGTACCCTTTCTAGCTTCTTTTTCTTCCCTGTCTTTCGTACTATCTACTGTCTGATGTCTTTACCAACCCCCCCCCCCCCCCCCGTCCCTGCTTGTTTTTCTTCCCTCTCTTTCGTACTATCTATTGTCTGATGTCTTTTCCAACCCCCCCCCCCTCCGTCCCTGCTTGTTTTTTCTTCCCTCTCTTTCGTACTATCTATTGTCTGATGTCTTTTCCAACCTCCCCCCCCCCCCCCTCCGTCCCTGCTTGTTTTTCTTCCCTCTCTTTCGTACTATCTATTGTCTGATGTCTTTTCCAACCCCCCCCCCCCCCGTCCCTGCTTCTTTTCTTCCCTCTCTTTCGTACTATCTATTGTCTGATGTCTTTTCCAACCCCCCCCCCCCCCCCCCCCGTCTCTGTTTGTTTTTCTTCCCTCTCTTTCGTACTATCTATTGTCTGGTGTCTTTTCCAACCCCCCTCCCCCCCCCCGTCCCTGCTTCTTTTTTTTCCCTCTCTTTCGTACTATCTATTGTTTGATGTCTTTTCCAACCTCCCCCCCCCCCCCCCCCCGTCCCTGCTTGTTTTTCTTCCCTCTCTTTCGTACTATCTATTGTTTGATGTCTTTTCCAACCTCCCCCCCCCCCCCCCCCGTCCCTGCTTGTTTTTCTTCCCTCTCTTTCGTACTATGTATTGTCTGATGTCTTTTCCAACCTCCCCCCCCCCCCCCCCCCCGTCTCTGTTTGTTTTTCTTCCCTCTCTTTCGTACTATCTATTGTCTGATGTCTTTTCCAACCTCCCCCCCCCCCCGTCTCTGTTTGTTTTTCTTCCCTCTCTTTCGTACTGTGTATTGTCTGATGTCTTTTCCAACCTCCCCCCCCCCCCCCCCCCCGTCTCTGTTTGTTTTTCTTCCCTCTCTTTCGTACTATCTATTGTCTGATGTCTTTTCAACCCCCCCCCCCCCCCCCCCCGTCCCTGCTTCTTTTTCTTCCCTCTCTTTCGTACTATCTATTGTCTGATGTCTTTTCCAACCCCCCCCCCACCCCCCGTCCCTGCTTCTTTTTCTTCCCTCTCTTTCGTACTATCTATTGTCTGATGTCTTTTCCAACCCCCCCCCCCCACCCCCCGTCCCTGCTTCTTTTTCTTCCCTCTCTTTCGTACTATCTATTGTCTGATTTCTTTTCCAACCCCCCCCCCCCCCCCCCCGTCCCTGCTTCTTTTTCTTCCCTCTCTTTCGTACTATCTATTGTCTGATGTCTTTTCCACCACCCCCCCCCCCATCCCCCCCACCCCCCGTCCCTGCTTCTTTTCTTCCCTCTCTTTCGTACTATCTATTGTCTGATGTCTTTTCCACCCACCCCCATCCCCCCCCCGTCCCTGCTTGTTTTTCTTCCCTCTCTTTCGTACTATCTATTGTCTGATGTCTTTTCCACCCACCCCCCATCCCCCCGTCCCTGCTTCTTTTTCTTCCCTCTCTTTCGTACTATCTATTGTCTGATGTCTTTTCCAACCCCCCCCCCCCCCCCCGTCCATTTTTTTCCTGCTTGTCTACTGTCAACGATGCTTTGAACCCCCATCCCACCCACACACCCACCCAAACCCCAATCTTAAATGATGTGTCGGGTTCTCACTTCTTGTTCGAAAATGAAGTAAACTGGTATATTTGCTTTTGTTTTCTTTCATATGCTAATGCACAATTTTCTTACTAATAGTATGTGATTTATTATTATTACGCTCCTTTTGCTCCATTTATGCTGCTCAGAATTTCTTATTCCAAAAATAGTACTTTAAACACCTATCGAAGACAGGCACAAATTGGCCCTCGTCAAGAGTAGACGTAAGATCTCAAACGAACAAACACCAAATATAAAAATAAGGAGAAAAAGACTGGCTTAGTACAAATATTTCAACAGTTTTTTTTCCGAGCATTCCATACTATAGTTAGTTACAGTGTGGGCTACCATACCCAACCCAGCGCGTCCCCAGGTGGTGGACAGGAGAAGGACCTCCAGATATGAGGATTACCTGTTTAGCTTTCGTGAACCAAATGGTGGCGATCGTGAAAAGCGAGGAGTACATATGGTGGCGCAACTGTGTCATCGAATGCCTCATATGCTCAAGGAAAGGGGAATTCGAGCACCTGGTCACAACAGGAAAGCTGGAAGGAAAGAGAACACCAGGTAGACCCAGGGAGAAAATATTGGACGTAGGCCTACTTGCGGTGTGGCTGAGGACAGACAGGGTGGGAGATGTACCTGCATCGACAAGGGATTCATTCTTATGGAGGGCCATGATCGCCAACACCATACAGCAAGGCACATGATGATGATGATGATGATGATGATGATGATGATGATGATGATGATGATAATGATGATTCTCGAAGAAGGGATCGTCTCGGTGAAAGGAGGCGCCATAAAACCTCCATCGTGTTCCTCCATGAACGTCATGCCCCGAAAAATGAATAAAGGAAAAGTGAACGATGTGAACAGAGGCTCCACTGCAGCACCTTTGTCCGGTAGGGGAAGTCATGTTAAGCAGTGACGCCAGACCGTAATCAAGCCGCTGCTATCAGATTAAAAGATATAAGAATTGAAACTTGGGATGTTAGAACACTGTTCCAGAGGGGAAAACAAGAAAATGTCAAGTTTCAGTTTCAGTTTCAATATTTCCATTTCTCAAGATGGCATCTCCGTGCTCGGAATGAATTCCATATGCACTGACGTCACAGGTGCCATGTGATGGAGAAGATCCAGAATTATCACCGGAACAAGCCTTAGGCCTAAACATAAACCCATGAGCTGGCCAGAAAATGTCAAGATGTAAATGTAAAGATTGAACATCAATACTTTAGGACTGGGAGAGGCGAGATGGAAGGGAGCAGACAATATAACATATTTTGGAGGAGACACACATGACAGAGAGATAGGTCTCATAATAAACAATGACAAGGCGAAGTCTATCGAAGGATACTCGGCGGTATCAGACCGCGTTTTACTAGTTACATTGGAGGGCAAGCCATTTGATACCAACATCGTCTAAGTATATGCACCAACATTGGCAAATACTGAGAAAGAAACTGACAACTTCTATGTAGAATTAGAGACAGCCAAGGTTCAACGTAAATCACAAGACGTTACAATTATAATAGGAAATTTAATGCAAAAGTTGGGCAGGAAAAAGTAGATGATATAGTTGAACCTCACAGGCTTGGAATGCGAAATGATAGGGGAGAGAAACTTGTTCAGTGGGCACAAGCAAATGAATTCATAATAGGAAACACTTGGTTTGAGCAACCTAACAGAAGAAAATGGACATGGATGAATCCAGGAGACAGAACAAGAAATCAACTTGATTACATCCTGATAAATAGGAGATTTAGAAATTCCTTACTGACAGCGAAAACAGTGACCATAATCCTGTAATGGGAAAATTTACGTTGAAAACGAAGAAGAGAAAACAAACCAGAAATAACATCAAACTTAATCTTGTGCTCTTAAAACAAGATGAATCAACTCGAGCAAAATTTAGCATATCTTTTCAATATAAATTAAGTGCTCCGGAAAATGTTGCAAACATTGAGGAACAATCGACAATTTGAAAAAAAACAAGTAAACTAAGCTTGAGAAAAAACCCTCGAGTTGAAAGAAAAGCAAAGAAGCATTGGATGACAAAAGAAATCTTAGACTTGATTGATGAACGTAGGAAGGTAAAGGGAAAAGAGGAAGACTTACTAAACGATGGAAAGCGAAATAAGGAATAAGTGCAATGAAGCTCAGGAAGCTTGGCTAGAAACAAAGTGCAAAGAAATAGAAGACCGACACAAAACAGTCTCTAAGTTTATTGAAAGAAATATTGAAGAGATTGCTCACAAGAAAAAAGACATGCACATCAAATGGTTCTGTAAAATCAAAAGATGGTACAAATATTACGGAAAAAGACAAAAATATTAGTTAGATGGGGAGAGTACATCGAAGACCTTTCTGGCGATGACAGAAGGGAGGAACACACCATTAGAAAAAAGCATCAAGGACCACCAGTGATGAGCAGCGATGAAAAAGATGAAACGAGGAAAAACCCCAAGGGCAGACAATTTACTATGGAAATGATTAAGGTTCTGAATGAATTTGGTATTGAAAAAGTAACAATTTTAAATGAAATTTATGACACCGGAAAAAATCTCAACAGATATCTCAACATAAATTTTCGTTGCACCTCGAAAGAAAGCAGGGGCTATAGAATGCGAACTCCATCGTACAATCAGCTTGATGAGTCGTGTTACTGCTACTGTTATTTTTGTTGAAAGCCCAGCCGACTGCGTAGAGCTGTATCAGGGCTATAACCGTTTTAAAACATGCACAATACTTCAACAGGAGAAAAAAAAGAAGAAAATTAAGTACACTTATCAATCCTTTCACACACATAATCTAAGGAGATGCCCAGGCATTGACCACTCCGTCCAATCTATCGCACAGGGGATTTAGAAAACATATTTGAAAAAAAATGTAAAGACAACTAAAGACACTAATATATATATATATATATATATATATATATATATATATATATATATATATATATATATATAGATATATATATAGATATATATATATATAGATATATATATATAAATGGGCCTAACTAAATTAACTAAAATTGCTTCCGCATATTTTATTTCCCTGGATCCAAAAATGCACTGAATGCATGAGCCCAATTATCAATCCTAAAATAAAGTACGTAAGACGTTATCGAACACATACAGGTGAATGGACCAGCAAGGCAGAGAATGATAGGAAGAAATGACAGAAAGCAAAGGAGGAAGAAAGAAACAAAGAGTGTGACAGAAAAGAGGAAATTTCCAGCACAGAATTTCCAGAAGGTGGGGATACTGTTTACACTGAAAGAGCCCCAGGCATCCCCACGGGGGTGATGAGTCGTATGACAAAGATTCTGCTAAGAATAATCATGATGAGGACAAGGAATAGAATCAAACCAGAAATAGCAGAAGAACGAAGGATTTGTTGAAGGGAAAGGAACTGTTAAAGCCAGATATATCCTAAGAATTTTCAGAGAAAGCAATTCAATTAAATTATGATTTTATTGATTTTACCAAGGCTTTTGAAAGATATAAGACTAATATGGGGAGCAAACATCAGCAAGGAGGGTAGAAAAAGATATTTCTTTTCAAAATATCAAAAGAGTTGTTAGACAGGGACATGTTCCGTCACCAGATTAGTTTTCACTTTACAGCGAAACTTTCATGACAAATCTAGAGGAAAGCCCTGTGATAAAGGTTGGAGGAAAACTGATAAACAATCTTCACTCTGCAGATGACACCGTTCTGACTGAAAAAAAAAAAGAAAAAGACCACAAAATCTTGTAAATATGATAGAAACAGAAAGCAGAAATAAAAGGTTAAAGCTAAAGAGGAAGAAGACTAAGTCATGATAATCAGTAAAAAAAAAAATCCACTTATGTAAATTAACAACAAATGGTACAACACTGAGACAAGTCGATAGGTTCAAATATCTAGGAATAATCATCTTATCAGATGGCAGATGCACATTAGAAATATCCAGAACTGTCCAAGCTAAAACAGCATTTAAGAAAATGAAAAACGTTCTTATTAACAAATGCCTGTCAAATGACATCTGGAGGGGAGCTTTTCGGTGTTAGAACCAAAACTGACAACCCTGTGTAGTTGATTATTACATCACATCCACCCTCTGACAACCCTGTGTAGTTGATTATTACATCACATCCACCCTCTGACAACCCTGTGTAGTTGATTATTACATCACATCCACCCCTTGACAACCCTGTGTAGTTGATTATTACATCACATCCACCCTCTGACAACCCTGTGTAGTTGATTATTACATCACATCCTCACCCTCTGAACAACCCTGTGTAGTTGATTATTACATCACATCCACCCCTTGACAACCCTGTGTAGTTGATTATTACATCACATCCACCCTCTGACAACCCTGTGTAGTTGATTATTACATCACATCCACCCTCTGACAACCCTGTGTAGTTGATTATTACATCACATCCACCCCTGACAACCCTGTGTAGTTGATTATTACATCACATCCACCCTCTGACAACCCTGGGTAGTTGATTATTACATCACATCCACCCTCTGACAACCCTGGGTAGTTGATTATTACATCACATCCACCCCTGACAACCCTGTGTAGTTGATTATTACATCACATCCACCCTCTGACAACCCTGTGTAGTTGATTATTACATCACATCCACCCCTGACAACCCTGTGTAGTTGATTATTACATCACATCCACCCCCTGACAACCCTGTGTAGTTGATTATTACATCACATCCAACCCCCTGACAACCCTGGGTAGTTGATTATTACATCACATCCACCCCCTGACAACCCTGTGTAGTTGATTATTACATCACATCCACCACCTGACAACCCTGTGTAGTTGATTATTACATCACATCCACCCCTGACAACCCTGTGTAGTTGATTGTTACATCACATCCACCCCTTGACAACCCTGTGTAGTTGATTATTACATCACATCCACCCCCTGACAACCCTGTGTAGTTGATTATTACATCACATCCAAACCCCTGACAACCCTGTGTAGTGATTATTACATCACATCCAGCCCCTGACAACCCTGTGTAGTGACTATTACATCACATCCAACCCCCTGACAACCCTGTGTAGTTGATTATTACATCACATCCAACCCCCTGACAACCCTGTGTAGTTGATTATTACATCACATCCACCCCTTGACAACCCTGTGTAGTTGATTATTACATCACATCCACCCCTGACAACCCTGTGTAGTTGATTATTACATCACATCCACCCCTGACAACCCTGTGTATTTGATTATTACATCACATCCACCCCTTGACAACCCTGTGTAGTTGATTATTACATCAATCCAGCCCCATGACAACCCTGTGTATGTTAATCACTTACACAGTTATATTACATCACACCACCCCCTGACAACCCTGTGTAGTTGATTATTACATCACATCCAACCCCCTGACAACCCTGTGTAGTTGATTATTACATCACATCCAACCCCCTGACACCCTTGTGTAGTTGATTATTACATCACATCCAACCCCCTGACACCCTTGTGTAGTTGATTATTACATCACATCCAACCCCCTGACAACCCTGTGTAGTGATTATTACATCACATCCAACCCCCTGACGACCCTGTGTAGTGACTATTACATCACATCCAACCCCCTGACGACCCTGTGTAGTGACTATTACATCACATCCAACCCCCTGACGACCCTGTGTAGATGACTTATTACATCACATCCAACCCCTGACGACCCTGAGTAGTGATTATTACATCACATCCACCCCTGACAAACCTGGGTAGTTGATTATTACATCACATCCACCCTTGACAAACCTGGGTAGTTGATTATTACATCACACCTTCCATACCCCCCTGACAACCCTGTGTAGTTGATTATTACATCACATCCACCCCTTGACAACCCTGTGTAGTTGATTATTACATCACATCCACCCCTTGACAACCCTGTGTAGTTGATTATTACATCACATCCACCACCTGACAACTCTGTGTAGTTGATTTTACATCACATCCACCACCTGACAACCCTGTGTAGTTGATTATTACATCACATCCACCCCCTGACAACCCTGTGTAGTTGATTATTACATCACATCCACCACCTGACAACCCTGTGTAGTTGATTTTTACATCACATCCACCACCTGACAACCCTGTGTAGTTGATTATTACATCACATCCAACCCCTGACAACCCTGTGTAGTTGATTGTTACATCACATCCACCCCTTGACAACCCTGTGTAGTTGATTATTACATCACATCCAACCCCCTGACAACCCTGTGTAGTTGATTATTACATCACATCCACCCCTTGACAACCCTGTGTAGGTGACTATTACATCAGATCCAACCCCTTGACAACCCTGTGTAGTTGATTATTACATCACATCCAACCCCTGACAACCCTGTGTAGGTGACTATTACATCACATCCACCCCCTGACAACCCTGTGTAGGTGACTATTACATCACATCCACCCCTGACAACCCTGTGTAGTTGATTATTACATCACATCCAGCCCCTTGACAACCCTGTGTAGTTGATTATTACATCACATCCACCCCCTGACAACCCTGTGTAGTTGATTATTACATCACATCCACACCCCTGACAACCCTGTGTAGTTGATTATTACATCACATCCACCCCTTGACAACCCTGTGTAGGTGACTATTACATCACATCCAACCCCCTGACAACCCTGTGTAGTTGATTATTACATCACATCCAACCCCCTGACAACCCTGTGTAGTTGATTATTACATCACATCCAGCCCCTGACAACCCTGTGTAGTTGATTATTACATCACATCCAACCCCCTGACAACCCTGTGTAGTTGATTATTACATCACATCCAACCCCCTGACAACCCTGTGTAGTTGATTATTACATCACATCCACCCCTTGACAACCTGTGTAGTTGATTATTACATCACATCCAGCCCCTGACAACCCTGTGTAGTTGATTATTACATCACATCCAACCCCCTGACAACCCTGTGTAGTTGATTATTACATCACATCCACCCCTTGACAACTCTGTGTAGTTGATTATTACATCACATCCACACCTTGACAACCCTGTGTAGTTGATTATTACATCACATCCACCCCTTGACAACCCTGGGTAGTTGATTATTACATCACATCCAACCCCTGACAACCCTGGGTAGTTGATTATTACATCACATCCACCCCTTGACAACCCTGGGTAGTTGATTATTACATCACATCCACCCCTTGACAACCTGGGTAGTTGATTATTACATCACATCCACCCCTTGACAACCCTGGGTAGTTGATTATTACATCACATCCACCCCTGACAACCCTGGGTAGTTGATTATTACATCACATCCACCCCCTGACAACCCTGTGTAGTTGATTATTACATCACATCCACCCCCTGACAACTCTGTGTAGGTGATTATTACATCACATCCACCCTTGACAACCCTGTGTAGTTGATTATTACATCACATCCACCCCTTGACAACCCTGGGTAGTTGATTATTACATCACATCCACCCCTTGACAACCCTGGGTAGTTGATTATTACATCACATCCACCCCTTGACAACCCTGGGTAGTTGATTATTACATCACATCCACCCTTGACAACCCTGGGTAGTTGATTATTACATCACATCCAACCCCCTGACAACTCTGTGTAGTTGATTATTACATCACATCCAGCCCCCTGACAACCCTGTGTATTGATTGTTACATCACATCCAGCCCCCTGACAACCCTGTGTAGTTGATTATTACATCACATCCAATCCCCTGACAACCCTGTGTAATTGATTATTACATCACATCCAGCCCCCTGACAACTCTGTGTAGCTGATTATTACATCACATCCAGCCCTCTGATAACCCTGTGTAGTTGATTATTACATCACATCCAACCCCCTGACAACCCTGTGCAGTTGATTGTTACATCACATCCAGCCCTCTGATAACCCTGTGTAGTTGATTATTACATCACATCCAACCCCCTGACAACACCCCATCCGGCCACTAACATTTTAAGAGACATTAACACAAAGGCGTCTATTTCATCATTATTTGCCTCTTCTATACAAGAACGTTTTGATTTATGGTCCTGGTATATCTAAGGGCAGTGTTTTAAGTTTGTAGTTTTGTTTGCATTTGAGCATGGTTGTTTTTTAATGGTGGGTGTACGTGCGAGTGTGTGCGTGTGCGTGTGCGTGTGCGTGTGCGTGCGCGTGCGTATGCGAGCGAGTGAGTGAGTGAGTGAGTGAGTGTGTGTGTGTGTGTGTGTGTGTGTGTGTGAGTGTGTGTGTGTGTGTGTGTGTGTGTGTGTGTGTGTGTGTGTGTGTGTGTGTGTGTGTGTGTGTGTGTGTGTGTGTGTGTGTGTGTGAGTGAGTGTATGAGTGTATATTTAATTACGCTTATTTACTTTTCATGTTAGTTAACTATTGTGTATTGCTGTAAAACAAATCTTCTTTCAAGAGGACAATAAACCATCTTATGTATTCCCCACCCCTACTTCATTCATTCTTTTTTCTCTTTTTTTAACAATATTTTTCTTTCCTGTATTACTTCGTTTGCTTGTTTATAAATTTATTTGTTTGTTACTACTTCTTACTTTAAAAAAAATTCTTTTCTCTCTCTGTCTAATCAATACATTTTGCTTTTATTTTATGTTAGCATGTTTCTAATTGCGGAGAATAGCAAGAACTAATAGAAAGACTGATCTTATTGGCCCTAATCCCACTATCTTTGAATAATAAAGTTTTTTTTTTTTAAACTTAAAACTCTTTCTCTCTTTTTGTGTGTGTGTGTGTGTGTGTGTGTGTGTGTGTGTGTGTGTGTGTGTGTGTGTGTGTGTGTGTGTGTGTGTGTGTGTGTGGGTGGGTGTGTGGGTGTGTGTGTACGTGTGTGCGTGTACGTGTGTACGTGTGTATGTGGTGTATGCGTGTGTGTATTATATCACATCCATCCTCTGACCACACACACACACACACACACACACACACATACACACACACACACACACACACACACACACACACACACACACACACACACACACACACACACACACACACACACACACCAACATGGTCTGCCTAAGGGTCGAAACCACGACTCTTGCATTACCAACATGACCTCTAACCAAACAAGCTATGGGACCACTGGAAAAAATAACTGGTCCGTCCGAGAGTTGAACCTACAACCTCTGCGTTTTGAGCATGGCACTCTAAAACCGGAGCTAACAGGCCACATACTAAAACAATTTTTTCGATTTAAAAAAAAAGAAAACCACTGTGGCTCACCTGAGAGCGATATCATCATCAGCTGCCTTGCCGCATGGCGTTGGCGATTATGGACTTCCATCTGTCTCTATCACCTGTTGCCTCAAGCATCCCTTCTACCCTCTTTGTCCCCAGCCATTCTGTTTTCATCCTATCAAAAACACATTTGTTGTTTCACTGAATTTTTAGTTTGACATTCATCATCATCATCAGGTGCCCTGCCGCATGGCGTTGGCGATCATGGACTTCCATCTGTCTCTGTCTCTTGTTGTCCAAAGCATCTCCTCCACCCTCCTCGTCCCCAGCCTCTTCGCAAGTCCGTCTAACATTTTCTCACTGGGTCTACCTGGTGCTCTCTTTCCCTCCAGCTTTCTCGTTGTAACCAGGTGCTCCAAATCCCCCTTCCTCATAAAATGGCCTATAAATGTTGCCTGTCTTTTCCTAATCTTCCTTATGAGTGATCTACTTGTGTCTGCCTCCATCAAGACTGTCTCGTTTGTTTTCTTTGCTGTCCATGGAACTCTCAACATTCCTCTTAGAAACCACATCTCGGCTGCCTCAATCTTGTTCTGGCTTTGTTTGTTGACTGTCCACGCCTCACATCCGTACAACAGTACTGGTTCTATATAACATTCAAGAACTCTCTTCCTGATGTTAATTGATAAGCAAAAATGACAAAAATCAACAGGAATGACTTCAACTATTAGTCAGGTAAGACGTCAGACAGAAGGCTAGGTTCGA
>JAPXFY010000035.1:29126634-29226634 GCA_030674185.1 Monoplex corrugatus
GAAATATATTGGATTAATCTTATCTTAGACCATACCATTTTAGCCTCTCTTATCAATTTCATTATTATCGTTTGGTTTTGTTGTTGGTATTGGTGGTGTTAGTGGTGGTGGTGGTGGTTTTGTTGTGGTTGTTGTTGTTGTTGTTCTCAGATGTGGTACGCCATTTGATTTCTTTATAAATTTTTCCATCTATTTGTTTTAACATTTTAGTTGGGTTTTATCCAAGGTCAAGGCATTATAGAACAGTTGTGCTAGTACGGTTGTACATGTACACCTTTGTTTAATAAACGTATTATATCATGTTATATTATATCATGTTATATTATATCATATCATATCATATCATATATCATACATCACATCACATCACATCACATCACATCATACCATACCATATCATTATATTATATTATATTATATTATATAATATAATATAATATAATATTATATTATATTATATTATATTTATATTATATTATATTATATTATATTATATTATATTATATTATATTATATTATATTATATTATATTATATTATATCATATTATATTATATTATATTATATTATATTATATTATATTATATTATATTATATTATATTATATTATATTATATTATATTATATTATATTATATTATATTATATTATATTATATTATATTATATTACAGATTCATCATTTTCAATATGCATTTCTTCTTTTCATATGTGCTACTTATTAGCTTGTAATACCCCAGTGTATGAGACAAACTATGTGTTTATTACGTACTTGTTTTTGAAATCTGCAAACGACATAAATGCACCATCAGAATGTATCATGTTTTTTTGACAAAACATAAATTCTTATGTACCATCAGAATGTATAACATTTTTAACAAAACATACATTCTCATAACCACAGTTTCCAGAAAAAAAAAACACTTTGTTCCTACCTTCACGTTTTCATGGTAAAATAATGATTCCACCAAGAAATTTTCAGATGTTTCGGCGGTGGAGCTTTACCAAACTCAAACGTATGTAAAACATTTTTTCCAAAATAGATTTTCTTTACAGAGTTTTTTCTGTTGAGAGGTTTGAACCTGTTTTTTTTTAATAAGTTAATTTTGTTATCTAAAGCTGTAACATTTCCATACTTAATTTTAAAGCATTGATATGTTTCCTTATATCAGGTATTCCAAGGTCACCATTTTTAAAATTGCTGTTGATTTTACCTCTCTTTTTTTTTACCTAATACAAATTTAGATGCTAATGTTTGCAGAGAATCTATGAGATTGTCCGGTGGACGTGGCAACAAGATCCACAAATGAAAGATTCTGGATAGAATGAGAGATTTTTTAAACAGCTACATTTTTCAGTGGAGTAATTGCCCCTTTAACCACGTATTGTATAACGCCCTAATGTCAGCAAAATGTTTTCTAAAATTTATTATCTCTCAGTCTGTTAAGTCATTTGTGAGCCACATTCCCAGTACCTTTAACCTAGTTGGATTCCACTGCATATGCAAATGAAGCCTATAATTATATTAACATCATCAACATTTACCCTGACGCATAGCGTTGGCGATCATTGTCCTCCATACAAACCTAGTTTTTGTTCCCGCAAGTTGGCCTACATTCTCTATCTTCATTCATTCCGCAAGTCCGTCCATTAATTTCTCCCTGGGTGTACCTGGACTCATACATATAATTTGTGAATTACTTCTGCCGCCAAGCCATACAGAGCTGGTTTTCTTTTTCTTTTTTTTGGGAGGGGGGGTTGTTTGTGTTTTTGTGTGTGTTTGTATTGCTTTTGTTTTCTGCGTTTAGGATGAATCCCGATTTTCTGCCAAAATCATTCAGTGTACTTACTGCTTCCTCGGATGATTTAAGGATATAAATCAGAATTCTTTAGATTTTTCTTTTTTCAGTTGGGGCGAGCTCTCATCAACACAAAATGAAGAGGAATTCTTCCAAGAGCCTGACAAATGAATGACTCCTCTGATGTGTTTTTGTCTTAACATTAGTGATTATCATATGCCGGCGCCCTTACCTTACGTTACCTTCTGATCGCAAGCAGAATGGGCCATGAGGTTCCACTAAGGTTTTGGAGGAGAGCGGAGCTTAAAACGTACGCCAGAGAAGCCTGAGCCTCGATGAAATCACCCTCAGGAACCACTCACTGGCTGGTAACTCTTCCCGTGACGGGAGAGGCTGCCTGCCAAGTGGGAAGAAGTGGGTAGGAGAGTTGAGGCTCGGGGGCATTTCTACTGGGAGTGGGCTGGCCCGGACGTCACAGGCTTGGTAGCCTGAGGCAGCTGGCCAGGTCAGGGTGGTCTTTGCGCCCAGAGTTTGAAAGAGCTCTTTGTATCGGTGCACTTTGATTTAAGGGGACAGGAGCCCATGTGGAATCCCCACGAAGTGAGCTGCTTGGAAGCTCTGAGCGGTAGGAAGAATCTGCCCCAAGAGCCATGTCTCGGCAGAGATCACTCTGGATCTTGATAGTGTCCTGGACATATGTCCAAAAAGAGAGTCATCCTGAATGGAAAGAGCCCTCAGTAAAGAGTGAGAGGCTACAGACTGGGCCTTGAAGGAGACCCTGAGGATAGAATCTTTTCGCACCAAGACCATGTTCACGTTAAGGCAAGCAAAGGACAGTGTGGCCGAGAAATGAAGACCCTGAGCAACCGTCTTAACCTTTTCCAGACTTCCAAAACAAGCGTGACTGCCCGCGTTCAAGCGAACAGGAACCAGAAAAAAAACACGAAAAAAAAAAAAAAAAAAGAACGCGTATTTAATACAACAAGACAAGACAGGTGCAAATTTTCGGCCAAGCGTAAGATCACAAACAAACAAACACCAGATACAAAAATTAGGAGAAAAAGACTGAAACTTCTCTGGTGCTCAGTCCAGTGTGAGAAAAGGAAGTTTCAGACTTTTTTGTCTTTTTTCTCCTGATTTTTGTATCTGGTGTTTGTTTGTTTGTGATCTTACGTTTGACAAGAAAATTTGTGCCTGTCTTGTTGTATTAAAGACGCGTTCTTACTCTTTTTTTTGTTTGTTTTGTTTTGTTTTGTTTTGTTTTTTTCTGGTTCCTTTTCTGGACTTGTCTTTCACTACTGGCAGATAGGTTTTCCCTTCCCTGTGGACGATTTGCCATTGCTGGCAGGTAGGCAGACTGTTCCTTGCCACCTGAACTGCCTGCATTTGCAGATAGGAAAACAAACAAAAATTCTACATTTCCAGTGTACAGTCTTCGGGACACAACTACTACAAGATCCAAAACAAGTGCGACTGCCCGCGTCCAAGCAAACAGGAACCAGAAGAACAAGAAAACCAACGTAAGCGCGTATCCAACAAAACAAGACAAAACAAGCACAAATTTTCGGCCAACCGGCCTTTTTGTCAAGCGCGAACGCACGGTCACAAACAGACCACAAACACCAAACAACGGTGTCCGTTGTTTGGTGTTTGGTGTTATTATCCGTTGTTTGGTGTTTGTGGTCTGTTTGTGACCGTGCGTTCGCGCTTGACAAAGGCCGGTTGACCGAAAATTTGCGCTTGTTTTGTCTTGTTTTGTTGGATACGCGCTTACGTTGGTTTTCTTGTTCTTCTGGTTCCTACAACTACTACAGTTAGCTTTATGGATGTCTTGACTCGTTGCAGACAACAGTTTCAACGCTGTGCCAACGTACTTGGTGTCACCAGAAGCAATAAAACAGAGGTTGGTACTGCGTTTCTCGTTCAGCATAATGTTGGTCAGTGTGTAGCGTGCTGATAATTTCAGAAGACACTGACAGAACATTTGAGACATTTGTGTGTGTGTTTTAAGTTGACACTACCAGAATGAGTAATCCATACGCCTAGTTGACTTGCTATTACATATCCAGTAATCGCTGCTAATTCCCTAACTGTTCAGGCCTGCATGCACAATAGTCCTTTACAGCTACTTATAACAGTGAACATAGAACTGAAATATTATCTTTTATGTTTTTCTGAAACTGCCTGTTTGTAGGCCTTCCTTGAAAAGTGCTGGTTTTAGACACTTTTTTTGGTCCATGTGACCATGACTTTGGTGCCTTGACTTCTAAACTTACGCTTTCATTACTTCTCAACAGTCCCTGCTTTAACTGAAATTTGTAAAGAGCCGAGAAAATCTTGTGCACACACATCTCTCTCTCTCTCAAACACACACACACACACACACACACACACACACACACACACACACACACACACACACACACACACACACACATACACACACACACACACATGCAACCACTCACCCATTCTTCATACTTACATGAAATAATCTCCCTTCTTTTTTAAACCACACACACACACACACACACACACACACACACACACACACACACACACACACACACACACACACACACACACACACACACACACACATACACACACACACACACACATATACCTCCATACTCATAAAATAATCTCCCTTTCTTCTTAAACAAAGACTTGGTATTACAAGTGAAGAAATACATCAGAAGAAACAGGGAGTGAGAGACTCATTATGCTGGTCATACTACGTTGCTGCTTGTTTGTACAATTCTGAAGGTCCCAGTCCTGGGATTGGTATAAGCTGACCAAAAAGAATTCTAATATTCCCAAGCTGTGCTGACACTTTCAGTGAGTCTTCTATATCAGGTCACAGAACTATGTGTTTATCAATCAGAGTTTATCATTATGATTTGGGGCTCTGACTGCCCACTTCCACACAGGCAATAATAATAATAATAATTACAATATTTATATAGCGCAAAATCTTGATAAAATCAAATCTAAGCGCTGAAACAGACACACACACACGCACGCACGCACACACACACACACACGCACACACACGCACACGGCTATAAATGGGGAGAAAGAATAAAAGCAATGGAAAATTATAGAGAGCATATTATATACAATTATATATTACAATGTGATTCCCCTCCGAGCGGAGACAGGTTGCAGAGGGGATTGAGTGAGGTCAGGATTTTATGCGGAGGAGAAAAGGTGAGTTTTGAGAGCGGACTTGAAGGAGACAAAAGTAAGTTGCTGACGGACTGAGAGAGGAAGTTTGTTCCAGGAGAGTGGACCAGAAACAGAGAAGGCTCGTGGACCATAGGTATTGAGCTTAGTGCGTGGAAAGCGAAAAGTCAGAGGATCGGAGGCAGAGCGGAGGGTACGTGAGGGAACATAGATCTCAAGTAGGCTTGACAGGTAATCAGGGGCTGCGTTATTGAGGCTTTTATAGCACATGGTGTCTAGTTTGTACTGTATGCGCTTTGATACAGGGAGCCAGTAAAGTTGTGCCAGGAGAGGGGATATGAGGTCAGCTTTTTTTCTTTTTGAGTACAAGGCGTGCAGCATTGTTTTGAATGCGCTGTAGGATGTGAATGGTGGAGGCGGGAAGACCAGACAGGAGTGAATTGCAATAGTCAATGCGAGACATTATGAAGGAGAGAACAAGTTTACCTCTCAATGCAGCCAATGGAAGACTGTGGATGAAATTTCACCCATGACATTTGACATGCTAAAGCCCTTCCAGAAAGTTAGAAAAGGTGCAGGTGAAACCCCCCCCCCCCCCCCCCCATTCCGCAGGACCCCGAGTGGCATTTGGGTGCTAGTCTTTGGTCAAGATGATAAACCAAGATCATGAGTGATGCAAGCATTTGGCATACATTACAGATTCAATAACAAAAAAAGGAATTGTTTCAGCAAAATATTCTGTAGAAAAATACCCACTTTCCTAGAGTAAACAAAAATTCATGCAAACATTACATGATTAACCCTTTGACTCCCGCAACCTATCCACAAATTACAAAAACTGAACCATTTTGAATTCCTATTCCTATCTACCACCTTCCTGCAGGAACCTGGTGAATAGGGTGAGGGAATCAAGGGTTAAGTTTTTGCTCTGCTAGCATGGTTGACAATGCAGGATGCTGGTGGACAGGGTGTGGGAGTCAAAGGCTTAAAAAAATTTTAACAGGTGATGCTGCACTGCAGACTGAATGTCTTGCACACAGTGTTGCAAGACAGGCTGTGCAGTCAGAATGAAAGGCAACAGCTCTGCATCATTCTATGTCAGCTGGCTCATGTGTGTTCAGCAAAAGCAAGACTGATACTCTTGCCTTAAAGCACACATACACACACACACACACACCACACACACACACACACATACACACACACACATACACACACACAACACATACACACACACACACACACACACACACACACACACACACCACACACACACACACACACACACATACACACACACACTCAGTTCAAAGTCCAAAATAAAAGACATTTTATTCCCAATAAGAATAATAGAGATTGGAGGTCGCAGTTTGTTCAAAACGGGTTTATTGCACTTGGATGATTCCATACACACTCACCCAAATCCATCATCAAATATCTGGCAAACTCTTCGAACCTTCACAAAACCCTATACACTGGCAATGTCTTGAAATGGAAAGAGGATGGAAGGGATCCAAGAAACACAAAGCTAACACCATCAGAATGATTGGAGTATTAAGACGGACAGTTAACAGGCCACAAACAAACAAAAAAGTCTCCCAAGATCTATATCCCTGGGCCACTGCCACACAGACACAACTTACAACAATCAAGTCCAAAGAGGATAGGTTGACAAAATGAAGTCTGGTTTTATTTACACCGATAAAATTTGGTGAATGAATAAGCACACACACACACACACACACCACACACACACACACACACACACACACACACACACACACACACACACACACACACACACACACACACACACACACACAACACACACACACACACAATAAAGGGGTAAACAAGTGCAACAGTACAACAGCTTATTTAATTTTCATACACACGTTTTCTCCTAGGCACAAGAAAGGAAAGTGTACAATACAGTGCTTTAACATCCCATTAACAATACTTCAACCGGATTAGTCCAGTTCCAACCAGAACAATGGGCCTACATACAGTGTTTTATACAGGTACTCTTCTTTATACCTACATAATTCAAATGTTACATTAAAGAATGATATTAACATTATGTAAAGAGTTAGATATTGGAAGCGGGAAGACTGAAGTCATAGTGATCAGTAAAAAACATGAAATCCCCTCCTGCAAAATAACAGCAAATGGCACAACCTTGACACAGGTTAATAAGTTCAAATACCTGGGAACGGTCATTTCATCAGACGGCAGATGCACATCGGAAATAGCTGGCAGAATCGGCCAAGCCAAAACAGCATTCAAGAAGATGACAAGCATCCTTACCAACAAATGCCTATCAATTAACATCAGAAAGAGAGTCCTTGAATGTTATATAGAACCAATACTGTTGTACGGATGCGAGGCGTGGACAGTCAGCAAGCAAAGTCAGAGCAGGATCGAGGCAGCCGAGATGTGGTTTCTCAGAAGAATGTTGAGAGTTCCATGGACAGCAAAGAAAACAAACGAGACAGTCTTGATGGAGGCAGACACATGTAGATCACTCATAAGGAATGATTAGGAAAAGACAAGCAACATTTATAGGCCATTTTATGAGGAAGGGGATTGGAGCACCTGGTCACAACGGGAAAGCTGGAGGGAAAGAGAGCACCAGGTAGATCCAGGGAGAGAATGTTGGACGGACTTGCAGAGTGGCTGGGGATGAAGAGGTGGGGGAGATGCTGGGGGCAACGAGAGATAGAGATAGTTGGAAGTCCATGGTCGCCAACGCCATGCGGCAGGACACCTGATGATGATGATGATGATGATGATGATGATGATGATGATAGACATTGGAGCAACCATCCAGTGGTGTCCTTATATCTTTACTTTCCAATACATTCCAAGCAGACTCTATCCAGATAACCCATAATATCTGAATCAATAGACCAATAATAAATCAATGCAATGAATATCGGGGCAACCCACCAGTGGTGCTTGTAAAAATCTTTCTAGTGATATCAGGTTTTTGCGTCTTGGTTCAGTCTTCACAAAGTTATATTGATTTTATATTTACAAAATGAAGACAACTGACCAGTTTCTGCTACGTAATTGTAAGCCACATAAAAAAAATAAAAAATAAAAAAAGTTACAATATAGGCCTATTGTTTCAAAATTCCTAACTTCCATCACAGTCAGCCAAATAAAAATCTTTTTATGCCATAGCAAAGCTACTTTTTTTCTCATTTCAGTGATGATAATCATATAATTGTTTCTTAAAGTGAAAAATTTTGTCACATGCTAGCCTACAATCACTCTTGACTCAGTGAGAGCGAGATTTTGTGAAGTTCATCTCATTTAGTAAAATTAATGTGTACTGTAGCATTCTCAATTCTGCTTCACCTATCCTTGGAAGTTACACATGAGTCATACGGTGCAATGTGTAGCAATCAGCTGAAACCCTCAGCACTGCACATTCTACAAAGGCAGACGAGTTTACCGAGCCAGCAACAGACTTAAAAAATTACACAGTTGTGTCCCTTGCAAATTCTTGTCGATTTTGTTTCCCGAGTTTATTGTCTTATCTAAAAATTGGCAACAACAAAATTTATAGAAACGAAAGAAAGTTAATAATCACGTTATCTGTATAGAATAAATTGATATTCAAAGGTAAATATTTCTGCTTTCTACCGAACATATTTAAACATGCCGCGCAGCAGACGACACATCTTCTCGGTAACCCGGAAGTGGTATAACATGGTGGGCCACGCGATTTGTCTGCCGTTTGTTTTCTTGTGTCTCACCGCTTTTCTCCCACGGCAAAGAACAACACCGTGGATGAGGCATCAAATAAACGGAAGGGAAAGAAATTCTTGACTACATTGACGCCGGTATCGAACGGCTCAACGAACAGTGGAAAGTAAGAACGCAGGACGCACATGCGTGACCTGGTCCTGCTAGACTTATCATCATCAATGAAGTCATCTTGGTTTTCGCATTTTCGTAATTATGCCCAATAATACAAATAAATTACTATACAAGAGGTGACATATAAAAGCTGTCCAATGTGCCGGGCCTAGTTCAGCTAATGTACCATTTAGTTCCATTGATCATTCGGCAATTCCTGTTTCCATATATTAGCATCATTACTAGCCTCTTCAGGCTCTTGGTTTGCTTGGTTCAATTGTTTAAGTTTGTAATTTTTTTTAAAGGCAGGGTGACTTTGTTGCTGCTACAGACATTGAATATAAAGACTAAAAATCCTCGGAAATAATTTTTCAGTGGAGAATAAAGGCTGACTGGACTACAGAAACAATTTATTCATTCATATCCTTATCGCTTGTTTCAGATGCAGGCGCTGGATCCAGAAAAGCCCACATGAAGATTTAATAGGGATGTATGCGAAAGAATTGTCAACTCAGGGCTACAAGTTATGCAGCATTCATTTGGAACCCAACCTGCAGACTGAGACCCACCTTGTGTGGAACGCAGTGCTGACTCTCTTTGACATCAAGAATCCATCAGCAAAGTCACAGTGATGAGAAAAACCACCAAAACCCAGAAGCAGTGCTTGCTCCCTTGTGAATTAAAAGCAAACACAAGGTAATTGACGGAATACATCACACACACACACACACACACACACACACACACACACACAACACACACACACACACACACACACACACACACACACTCAAACACAAGACAATACATCCAGAACATTTTTATTCCTGTTATTGTTGTTAAAGCCCAGCCGACTGTGCAGAGCCATATCATGGCTATTATAACCTATAACCATCTCAAAAAGTATGTCATACCTCAGTGAAAAATTTCACTGGGAAAAGAAGACTTAGTACAGTAAACCTCGGATAGAACGAGATCGTCGGGACTGATGGTTATTCTGTTGGATCCGAGGTGTCGTTGAATGCGAGGGAGCATGTGATAAAGGGAAAGGCAAAAGAACTACCGGTACACAATCGACTTAGTGTGTAGTTTGTTGCCGTGACGGATGCTTCAATGTCAGTGCCGCGTTCAAGCACCCAACGCGTAACGATGCTAAGCGAGGCCGCCTTCGAAAACGGTTGTTCTGATTGGTCATTGGACGAAGTGCACGCGAGCGCTTTCCTTGCGAACACAGGCCTGGTCATGCTGTCCTTCACTCTCCGCCTTGGCTTATAACCCCCCCCCCCCCTCCCTCCTCTGCGCCGCCTCGCAAACTAGCGGGCCCCTGTTGTTCTCATCACGCCAGGCAGTGATGCAAACCGAATAAAGAAAGGGGGAAAAAAAGTGATTCAACTGGTTCATTCAACCAGCCATGGTTGTGCTCGTTAGAGCCGAGGCTGACTATTTTGGTGCTCGTTCGATCCGATTTATTTTACTAACAGTTTATAAGGAATAAAACGGGGATTAAAATGTACCTCGTTGGATGCGAGGTCTCGTTTAATCCGAGTTCGTTGAATTCGAGGTTCACTGTACACATATCAATGCATTCTCATACATAATCTAAGGATATGCCCCTGGCATTGACCACTCCATCCAGTTTATCACACCAAGAAGTTTTTTAAAAAACCCCAGTACAAATGTAACAGAAAGTTAAAAAAAAACACCTGAATACAAATGTAAACTTAACTAAGGACACTAAGCATAAAAATGGGCTTGAATTACCTAAAAATTATTTTTGTACATCACATTCCGTTAGAGCTAAAACTTAAAGTCAGTACATGTACCCAGCTATCGGTCCTAAGTGAAAATATGTAAAGATTTGTAGAACACACACAGTGAATGGACCAGCAAGGCAGAAAATGATAGAAAATGACAGAAAGCAAAGGAGCAAGACACAAAGCAAAGGAGCAAGACAGAAACAGAGAGACTGACAAAAAGAATGAGTTCTGTGGTTTTGATTAGTCATAGTCTGTATGAATTCGTATTCAATATTGAAAATCAGTAGCTGTATAGTAGCTACTGTTATAAATATTCTGGGTTTGTAGTGATGGTAATAGTGGTAGTGATGGTAATGTTGAGAAATGCACTGCAATTTAAAGAGGACAACAGTAATATTAAAATGGCCTGGGTGTATGTGTGTGTGTGCAAGTGATTTGAAAAGGGGGGCAGGTGATGGGGGGGGGGGGGTTAAACCTCCAGTTATTTTTTTCCCACCTTTGTTTGAAATAATATGGCCTCTAGTCTCTTATTTGCTCCCACTATGATTTTTTTTTCTCTATTTTCTAACATGGGAGGAGATGCATATTTACTAAAAGGCGTATGTGTATTCATGAGAACATGTTGGACATCGATCAGTCAATCAAACACATTAAGTAACCATTTAAGTATGCAGAGATTGCCTGCAAAATTTTGTCAACATGAGTTTATTTCTGTGTTGTTTTGTTTTGTTTTTTAATGAATATGTGCATATGCCTGTTTGCAGGTGCAGTTTGTGTGTGATTTATGCGTGTGTGCTGTTTGTGTATGCGTGTGTATATATGTGAAGGAGGGATCGAGATGGATATACTTGTGTGATACTGCACCACGATCCATTAAATAATTAAATTAAAAAAATTAACATCATGATGCATTAGTTAATTAAATTTAGAAAATTAACATGAGCAGTAAAACCATTGCAAAACAATTCACAGAAATCCATAGGCTAGCAAACTTTTCTCATGAGTTTCTTGTTTGTGTGTATTGCAGAGAGTGAGCTGAATCAGATGCTGGTTCTGGTTGGAGGTGAACCCCCACTTTCTGAGCATACTGGATCAAGTGATGTTGCAGGCTCTGCAAGAAAGTTGAACAGTGCCAGAAACAAACTGCATTAATGCAGCAAGAAAGTATAAAAGAAATCAGAGAAGAAACTTTTTTTCACCCATTTTCTACGCCACGTTAATGGCCGCAAAAGCTGGGGCAGTTTTTTCTGTTTTACAATGCAATGATGATGGTGTCGATGAGGATGATGATCATGATGCTACGGAGTTCCATCTAGGATTGAGACTACAAAGACTCTACGCTTACTATCATAATTATATCCTGGCATCAACCAGTCTGAGAGATACAGACACCTGCAGTGCTGGTCAGAAGATTTGAGCAACACCCTCAATGATGCGTCCATGAAGTGGATGAGACTCGACTGTGTGATCCCAGTCTTCCCAGTGAGCCCACAGCATGCCCAACTCTGGGTAGGAGCTGGTTAGAGCCAAAAAATCCACAATGATTTTTGAAGGGACAGATGGGGATTCGAACCCACACCTTCCAGTCGGTAGTCTGTTGCATTTACCACTACACCATGGCAACTGGTCCAATCAGAGAAGAAATGAAATAAACCTGCATACATATCTGTATGAGTGCATTGTCTGAGTGTGCATGCATGCCTCGTGTTAAATGAAATATAAATATAATCAAAGCAAATAACATTGCACAACTTTTTCAGAAGAGAAAAAAAAGTAGCCCAAACAATACTGCGCAAAATCAACTTTTTTCTCCTTCAAATAGCCTACATGCTTGCATGCATGCACACACACACACACACACACACACACACACACAACACATGCTCACACATACACACGACACAACCACATCACACACACACCACACAAACAACACCACACGCACACACACCACACACAACACACACACACACACACAAAATAAAGGGGTAAACAAGTGCAACAGTACAAACAGCTTATTCAATTTTCATACACACGTTTTCTCCTAGGCACATCAGTAGACAAGTCTTTGAGCTCCCTGCAGAATCCAAAGGAGATAAATAAAGGGTGTAATGAACTGACAGTGATTAATATAGTAAAACTAGTCTTCCTTTTGTTATATTGTTTGCTGCAGAAGTAGGAATCATTTCATTAATGAAACAGTTCAGCACCTATTTTTCATGAACAGTCTCGGCATATCATTTTAAGGTTGTCTTGGATCAGGGCTTATGAAAAGAGAAGAGATATTTTCCAATTTCTGAAACAAGTACTGCAGGTTACTTTTTATCCAGTTCAACTCTTGATGAAGTATCAAGAAAGCTAGCCGATGATGTTCTTTCTTTCTGAGGGGAGAGGAGTAATCTAATAAATTTGTTTATTTTTTGTTTGTATGAATGTGTATGTTACTGACAAAGGTTAATTGGCCAAGAGTTTATGCCTGCATTGCTGATTAAGTGTTCTCATTTCATTCCATTTTTATATAATTATTTTCAGTCTCTGAATGCACTCGGCCTACTGTGTATTGTGCGTTTTGTTGTTGTTGTTGTTATTTTCAAGACATTTTTGTAAGCAACCAGAATGATGAATAGGTGCGAATTGGGGCTATGGATGTATAACTGTACCAGATAACTAGTTCCAGAGGAGTAGGCCCTACTTTTCATTTAGGTAATAATTTTCATTTTGAATTAGAAGAAAGTACTAATTCGATAAAAAATCCATTTCTTTTTCAGTTGGTCCTGACGGAAATGTGAGAACAAACAGACAAAAACAAACAAACAAAAAGCGTTTTTTGCAAGTTCAGCTTCAAGAAAATGGCCTGAATTTAGTCAGGAAATCACATCTTTCTTCACCATGAAAACAAGGCAAGGCTCCTCTAAAAAATAAAACTTGTCTGCGCAGTGATAACCACCAGTGCAAGGTGCACCTTTTCATAAATTTTCTATGTTAAAGGCAGTGAACGCGTTAATACTTTTAAAAAATCGATATTCTATGATTGATCTGTGAATTTTATCTAGGAAAAAAAAAAGCTAACAACCCATTGCTGAGCTGTAACACATGGGAATTAAATGGTTCATCTGTTCTGAGCATGTGAAACCAACACTTTGACTCCTGCACCCTGTCCTTCAACAATCTGCATTGTCAACCATGGTGGCAAAACAAAGACTTAACCCTTCGACTCCCTCACCCTATCCACCAAATTCCTGTAGGAAGCCGGTGAATAGGATGAGGGATTCGAAGGGTCAGGTTTTTGCAGTTGGTGGATAGGGTGCAGAAATCAAAGGATTAACAGTCCACTGCTTTCATTTGGCCTTTGCTTTTACTTGTTTGGGGGATTCAAGTCAAAAACAGTTATGTAAATTGACCCAGCAATGTGCTGTGTATTCTGGTCACTGTGGGTTTAATAGCATTGATCTGAAAAATCCTGATTCTGCTAAGAGATATGCTGAACTGCACAGGTATATGGCAGTCATCATGCAATTCTTAACATACTGAAGACATCTTGTTCTCTGTGTACCCCTCAGCTTGTACCAGATAACAGGAGCACTGTGTGTCAACAGCTGTATGCAAAATCTGCCCAAGATTTCAAGTGTTTCAAAGCAATGACAGCTCCACATCATCATCTTCAGTGCCTGGAATCATGTGGAGCACACTTGGTAGTGTTCTGTCAGTTTATCGGTGGACTTGAGATCATTTTGTAGCCCACCTGGTAATGAATCGGAGAAAAGTGTCTTCTCTGTGTTGCTTTTGATAAGCTCTCTCTCTCTCTCTTCTCTCTCTCCCCTCTCATCTGAAGGTTTGATATTGACTGCAAAGTGGCAGATTTGGGGGGCCTTTGAGTCAAATATTTCCGTTCATGAAGGGGAATAAACTGTATTAAATGTAAGTAGAGCTCCATCAGTTTCAGTTCTCAAGGAGGGGTTGTTGCATTTGGACAAATCCATATATGGTATACACGGCTGTTCCAAACGTGCTCTTCAGTTGGAGAGGCGAGCGGCCTGACCTAGCAGTGACCTGACCTACTTTCAGGCTGTGGGGGGCATTCCATCCCACTGACAGCTGTAGTGCCAGCACAGCGCTGTCAGGGAACAAAAATGAGTTGGTTGCTAAACAGTCCCAATTTTTAGAGCGCCTTTCAACAGTCTGTCTGATATGTAAGAAATCGTGTAGCCAATATAAACAGCTTTAGAACAAGACTAAATATGACCAGGTTAGTTCAGTAGGCTACTCTACCAAATCTTGTATAACACATATGTAAATTCATGCAGTAACGTAACTCCGTCACGATCTCAGTTTTCTCCCATAAATGTCAACCCCACTAATCAATCATTCTAGGTTTTCATGGTCTAACGAAGACGCATTATGCAATCTGTAACACTTCAGCTCCTGTCTTCGCTTATCAGACAAATTTCAATGTTGGCGGGGAAGGAGGGAGCCTCCAGTTAATTACTCTACCATAGCGGCAACTTGACCCGCCCGGTACACTGCCTCTTAGCTGCCGGCTGCAAGAGAAAGTCGACATAGGAGGCCTATAGACTGTTTCTTGTGTGTTTGCACAAAGCCGTGAGAGAGAGAGAGAGAGAGATGGGGTGGGGAGGTGGGGGTGCTTGTGTCTCTCTACAAAGGGTGTGTGTGTGTGTTTGAGAGAGAGAGGGAGGGGTTGTGAGTTGGTGAAACAGAGAGACGCTCCCACACACCGGCCTACACCCCTCTACAACCCCCCCTCCCCAATACACTCAGACACAAAGGCAGTTCTAAAGACAGAGAAAGTGAGAAAGAAAGAAACGTGAAACATGAAAAACACTTTGTTATTCAAGGATTGTAGCATTAGGTGCCACAGGACCTGTCTTACAGTTAGTCCTTACTAATCTTCTAATACTAAGCTTACAGACATAAAAGTGAAGAACGAAGGGAAAAGTGGACTGTGGAAGAAAAGAAAAAGAATACTAGCTTTTAAACAGAAGGAAACACAGAAAGCATTAAATAAAGAACGAAAAGAAAAAATATATAAAGGGAATAAAAAGGAGGATGGTGTGTGTGTGTGTGCGCGCGCACGTGTGTGTGTGTGTGTGTGTGTGTGTGTGTGTGTGTGTGTGTGTGTGTGTGTGTGTGTCTCAGAGAGAGAGAGAGAGGGGGGGACACACAACACAAACTGACACACGCACGCACTGGCACAGACGCACACATCACATAAACACACAGAGACAGACAGACAGACAGACATGCGTCTTCACTTACCAGGTGTCTTTTTCTTTTACGAAAGGGGAGGAGGAAAACACAGGTTAAGTACTCCAATGTCACGAGGTTGGCCACTAGACATGATAGACGGGGTTATGGCTGTTCTCACTATATACCGTTTATTAGTTGCATTGGTTTATTTTCCTTTGGGTCCGTCTGTTGGAGTCATATAATACATGAGAGTGGGACACTCAGTCATATTTTGTTCTATTCAGCTCCAGTCTAATAAAGTCTCATCATTTTTGATGAACAAAAGCAACTCCAACATTAAAAAAAATATATCAGCTGCTGTTGTTGTCAATTAAACCTGTCAAATCCAGTTCGGTCTGTACCGAGATTATCACTGTATAGTAGAATGTAACAGAAATCATGCAATGTTGTTTTCAATTCAGCACGATTTGTAATTACCTTTTATGACATATTTTATTTCACAACGACCTAGGCCAGCCCATGTTCATGTTTGATTGAAAAAAACCTGATATTACAATCAGTGACATTGTCTTGGCTAATTTTGTGTACACATTTTCACTCTATTTTTTGTGTTTTCTGGTCACTGACAATAGTTCATGAAGAAATACACACACTGAAGATAGATACCGAAAAAAAAAAAAAACACACACTCACACAACACACACACACACTCCACGTTACTGGAGTAAAAAACTGAAAATAAACACCTTCACTTCAGCAGACACAGTGCACTAAATACTCATTCAATTCCACGTTACTGGAGTAAAAGATTGTGTGCCCCACTCTTATTAGCACCACTTGCTCCACTAAAGAATTAAAATTAATTTCACTGTTATGACTAGCACAGACGATGTGTTGATACGGCAAACATATACCCAAAACGATTGCAAATAAATAGTAAACGACTAAACAAGAAATTCTGAAACTTGGTGTAGTTCAAGACAAGGGAAAATTCTTTTGACTGACAAAAGATAGGCGCCAACAAAACCTTGACTGCACTGTAATCTGCTTCCAAAGAGAGTGAAAAGGCGCCACTTTTTAACAGAGACAAAGAAGGGAAGTACTCCGTGACCTTGATGGTAGGCAGTGGAATGTCTGGCACTGATGCTATCAGGGGTCACGGGCTGGGTCAGCCGCCCGCGGCCTAGCTGTAACTAAACGTGCCGTTTTTCTCCTCTCTGTACAGCCGTGTATACCACATCTGCTAGACAAATACCTGACCAAAGTGTGACCCAATGCATTAGCCAGACCTAGAGAAAAGAAACGCCAGCAGCACATGGTGTTCCCAGGCAGTTATCCATCCAGGTACTGACCACATTTGATGCTTCATAACTTCAGAGATTGGATGAGAACCAGTGTTTTCGGTGTGGTGTGGCTGTAAGCAATAGCTCAATCGGTTTTCAACATATGAGGCCTACTGTAGTCTCTGAAGAGAAGTCAATATTTTCACAAAATCCTGAAAACAGTGGTAAAATATAAATGTGTAAGAGATAAAGACTTGATGGAAACTTGAAATGTTTAAAAAGAGAGAGAGAAGGAAAATAAATGTATGCATAAATGCGTGTAGCCTACCTTGGCGTGAGATCAGACACGGATCAAGATGTGTACTCTGGTTGGAAAATGTGATAGGTTTCATATTTTTGTAATGTAAGTGGTCAAACGTGTATTACTATTAGTCAGTTTGATATTGCTGGGGAAGGTCAGGGAAAAATTCTGTGGAGCGATTGTCTCTAATGTATGTGACATAATTGTCATGCTAGTCTTCATGGACTGAAGTAATAAAGTTTATACTTGTTTGTCAATGTTTGTAAGTATATATATATATATATATATATATATATATATATATATATATATATATATATATATATATATATGTATGTATGTATATAGGCCTACATATGTATAAAATGAATTTTTAAACTGTAAGAGTGCAGAGTATGCCTCTAAACTGCTTTTATTTATTAGAATGTGCTCAGCCACAGGGGACCCAATAGGGGCACTGCCCCTACTCCCCACCCACTAGGCCTGGCTCCATGACCAGGTGATTAGTGTCATTCCTAGGCGGCTTGTTAGATGATGTTCTACATACATTGGACCAGAACAGGCACTGTACTGCTGAACTTCATCTAAGTGGTCTGACAACAGTGCACAGTCTCCTCTGGTGGTGTCCCCACAGTAGTTTGACATCACTGGCTCCCACAGAGCTCCTGGCATTGGGACTTAACCCTTTGAACCCGGCTGGCCGATGCAGCGGCCAGTGCGATTAATACCTCTGGACCCGGCAGGCCGCAGGAGCGGCCTGACATGTCCAGTTGACCTGGCCTGGTATGGTGCTGGCGTGCGGTATGCGACCTACCGGCACCTACTCTCCTCTGCCACATCCTGTTTATATTACCGAATTCCAGACACCCTATACTTTCTTCCTGGCAAATTTTTAAGCATTAGAAGGATTTATTCTGAGACACTGGTTTTCGCTAGGATTTCTCTAAAAATACTCAGGTTGAGGGTATCAGAGGTCTAGAAGTATTTAGGGCTGAAAGGGTTAATGGATAAAGCAGCTGGGAAGTTTCAGTCATTTTCTCCAAATTCATGTATTTGGTGTCTGTTTGTTTGTGATCTTATGTCTACGGTTGACAAAGGCCAGTTGGCTGAAAATTTGCGCCTGTCTTGTCTGGTTATATTAAATATGGGTTCCCATTCTTTTCTCGTGCTTTTTCTGTTCCTGTTTGCTTGAATGTGGGCAGTCACATTGTTTTGAACTAGGATTTGTTGGTGTGTTGAGGAGCTGGAAGGAACAGTATGTATCAATGTCAATGAACCAGCCGTGATGTACAGAAGTGAAAATAACACACACAAAGAACCAACAACAACAACCAAACAACAACAAATATCAAACAAAGAAATGAAGATTAACACAAATACAAAATGTTCAATTGTGTTATTAGCCGTGTTTCAGCATGAGTCATAAGTGAACGTCCACATGCACATTTATTCAAATTTGGTCACATCATACCAACCAACCAGCCCAGTATATCCTTAATCGCATTTGGTAATGGTTATCAAAAGAAACATATTTGACTTGTTTAACGATGGATATCACATGAAACTAGCTTAACCATTACAAAAGAACTCTAGAACACCTCAGTTCTAGTTTTTTGCTTCTCAGTACTGATCTTACAACTCACAACAACAACAATAAAACACACACACACACATAAGCATACATGTGTGTTACGGTGTGTGTGCGTATATGTGTCTGTGTGTGTATCTGTCTGTGTGCATGCAATTTATGTGCGAATGCTTGTGCGTGTGTTCTAACCCACACATGGAAAGATAGGGGCAACTTCTGTAGGTCTACTCAACCAGAATAGGTGTGATGCACAACTTCACAATGGATTTTTTTGCTTGTGTGGAAAAAAATGAAAGAAAACAGTTCATGCTGTTAAATACTTATGGTGCTCTGGCAGAGTGTATATCTCTGTCTGGCACCATAGAATTTCTATGTACAAGTCGTGAGTCTGACTCCAAACCAAAATATACGATACTCTCTGCTGGTGTAGGCCTACTGTGTATAGAACTGAATCAAGTAGATTGTGGGTTTGGCTTCATTATGAGTCATGAATACAGAAGATTGTGGGTTTGGCCTCATTATGAGTCATGAATACAGAAGATTGTGGGTTTGGCCTCATTATGAGTCATGAATACAGAAGATTGTGGGTTTGGCCTCATTATGATCATGAATACAGAAGATTGTGGGTTTGGCCTCATTATGAGTCATGAATACAGAAGATTGTGGGTTTGGCCTCATTATGAGTCATGAATACAGATGCATCACCGCACGTCACAGTAAATGAAAAACTACACACACACACACACACACACACACATACACCACATGACACACACACACACACCACATAACACACGCTAGTCTTCCTGAGAGATGTCTGGTCACCATTAAACACACACACACACACACACATACACACACACACACACACACACACACACACACACACACAACACCAAACACACAGTTTTGTTTTGGATTGCTGCGTACACATATTTAGTACAAAATACTTTATTCAGAAGTGTGTAAACTCATGTACCTTTCGTGTAGATGCATAATGACATTATAATTGCATGAAAGATGAGGTGATATATAAACTTGTGTAGACTCACTTTGTGTTGACGTTTTTGTTTATAAGTATCTTTTGTTTAAAGCACTATAAGGCAATAGCTATGTTTTGTTTATTACATGTACATTTATTTTACTTGATTTAGTCATCAAGTAGATTTGAACATGGAAAACTGACCAAACACTCTGATATTCTATCACTGTCTTTACCACTGGCAGTTGATCAATCAACAAGAAAGAAATCTCCAGCGCATTTTTTCAAATCAAGGTTTCAAATAGAAACTATTCGCTGAAACTAGTATCTTGAGGTTTGTCCTTATATCTGTTGGAATGTCTACAGTTTGCTCTCTTACCCTAAGGCAGGGTAATCACCTCCACATCCAGAACAGGCAACTCAGCACCATCTGGGAGCTTGGGGTAATGCACTTTGTTCATGTGTTTGGTCACGCTGGACAGTTTCAAAAAGGCTGCCCCACATAATCCACACATGTGAGGTTTGCCTTCCCTTTCTGTGTGGATCTTTCTGTGACCTGCCAAGGCGTTCACCTGAATGAACGCCGCGCCACAAATGTCACACTTCCAAGGTTTTTCACCTGTGTGAATCATCATGTGTTTTTTAAACTGGATTTTATCAAAACGGGACTCCCCACATACATGGCATACAAAAGGTCGAAGTCGATTGGGGTTGTGTTTACGTTCGATATGACGCTTCAGAGAACTCGACTGAATACACTTGACGCCGCAGTCAGGTTCTGGGCAGACAAACGGTTTCTCGTTGGTATGAGTCCTGAGATGATCATTCAGGTTGCTTTTCCAGCGAAAAGTCTTGCCACACTGTTGACAGATGAAAGGTTTATCATTATCGTTATGGGTCCGCATATGCTTGGTCAATCTCCTGAAGGTCTTGATACCTACGCCACATATCTCGCAAACGTAAGGCCTCTCTGAGTTGTGGGTCATCTGGTGAACTTTCAGGTCATACCCTCTGGTGAAGGCGCTGGAACAGGAAGAGCATCGAAAGGGTTTGATGTCGGCGTGTTCCTTCATGTGCATCTTGAGGTGACCAGAGGTGGTGTAGCTTGCGGTGCAGTGCTTGCAGGCGTATGGCCGCTCACCATGTTTCTCCCTGACATGTAACGCTTGGTCTGGTTTGTCTTCAAACTGTTCAGGACAGAAACGGCATGTAAAGACTCTCCTCTTCGGTGTTTTGGGCCGGGCTGAAACATTGCCCTTGCTGGGTGCGTATACCATGATACTGACTTTAGGACTCGCCACTGGGAACTCAGACTTCACCACTGGCTTCACTACAGGCCTCTCTGTATCAGGCATCGCTGCCGGTTTCATTGCACCAGACTTAAGTGCCAGTCTGGCCGCGATCCGCTTGGAACGATACACTGGCTGCTGGTTTTGGTTTGTTTCCTGAGTCTTAGAGGGTTCCTTCAAGTCTCTGCCATGGTCAGTGACAACGATGACCTGGCTGTCAAAGTCATCATGACTGTCAGGAACAGGTTCACTCTTTACACGTGGGACATCTTTGCTCTCGGCGCATGAGCCAGCCCGTTTCCTTGAAGATCGCCTGCCACTGACACCAGGAATATCAAAACTGACAGTGCCAGCATCATGTTGAGATGCTAGATCTTTCTTGTGGCTGTCATTTCTTGCTGGGACAGGTTCATGTTGGTTTTCACTGTGCTGTGTGGTGAACAAAGGCTCACAATGATAATCGCTGTCTTCATCCTTTGAGTCCCATACTTCTTTAACGACCTGCAACATAAGGGGGGAGAAAAGAGCACAATAACCATGGCTTTTCTCTTATGTTTCTAGTTCTATAGTTACCACATCTTAGTTAACCCTTTGACTCCTGTACCCCGTCCACCAGCATGCTGCACTGTCAACCACGCTAGCAAAGCAAAAACTTGACCTTTTCATTCCTCACCCCATCAACCAACTTCTTGCAAGAAGCTGGTGGATAGGGTGAGTGAGTCAAAGGGTTAAATTCTTGCAGTTGGTGGACAGAGTGTGGAAGTCAAAAGGTTAACGATAATTATGATAGTAATAATTCTGCCCGTATAGCACAAACAGATCATGTCAAGGGTCCAATCCAACCAGGGTACCTCCTGCCTGGTGCATAAAGGGTGAAGGTATTTCCAATCTCCCAGGTCAACAGGTGCGAAGACCTATCAGGTCAACCATGTGTGCCATGTGCAGACCTGCCAGTGCCTATAGGCCTACCTCCTTTGTGCATATATGCACATAGAACATCAGATATTCACATGAAAGGTCATGTAAATAGTACGATAATACATTCACTTCAAACAGATCATGTAAATATTACGATAATACATTCACTTCAAACAGACTGGTTTAATCAAACTGAAGTAGTTTTCAAAAGACAGGCTTGATGGAGGCAGACACAAGAAGATCATTGATAAAGAAGATTACGAAAAGACAAGCAACATTTATAGGACCTTTTATGAGGAAAGGGGAATAAGAGCACCTGGTCACAACAGGAAAGCTGGAGGGAAAGAGAACACCAGGTACACCCAGGGAGAAAATATAGGACGGACTTGCAATGTGGCTGAGGACAGAGAGGGTGGGAGATGTGCTTGCAGTGACAAGGGACAGATTCGTATGGAGGGCCATGATGGCCAACACTATGCGGCAGGGCACATGATGATGATGTAGTTTACATATGAATGGGGTGAAAATAACTGGCTTTAAGTTGTGAATTGTTTTCTGAATCTGTTCATGTGCCATCATTTATTAATACAAATTTTTTTTAAATGGTTTGAGAAAAAACATTGGGCAGCTTAATGGTACTAACAGTAGTGCTAAACTCAATGCTGGCACAGTAATACAGCTGTATCTTTTTAAACAATTAAAAAATAACACAGCTCTTTACCTGGAACTGTTCTGATTTCTGGGCCTCTGGAGTTGGTTCCAAGCTGACGGAAGGCTGGGATTTCGTGGGCGCTGACTTGGCAGATGCTTCAAGTGCTGCAGTCTCCGTCTCCCGGGAGGCTTCCTTAAGCCGAAACGTTGTGCTTTCTGGCTGTTCAGATGTGGCAACTAAATCTGGCTGAGGTCCTGGCAATGATGCAGGCTCTACAGATGATGCTGTTCCCGGAGATTCTGCTGCTATCTGGGAATCAGTGGTCTTGGACTGAGCTGTCTGGGGTTTAGCTGTGTCGGACTGAGCCGTCTGAGACTCGGCTGTCTCAGATTTCACTACTGTTTGGGATTTAGCCGTGTCCTGAACACCAGCAGAGGCTGTCGCTGAGGCACTTGTCTCTAAAACAACAACTTGAGGTTTAGATTCGTTTTTCAACCTGGACTGTATTTTCTGTAAAACGTCCGGAGTCAACAGGGACTTTGCTGCTGGCTGAGGTTTGGGCGCAGACAGGGACACAGGTGGGGAGCTGACTGCCTCTCTGCTGCATGCCTCCATCAACATCCTCAGCTTGCTGGGCTCGCTAGGCCTCTCTGGCTCTTGGGTCAGCACGCCGCTTATCCCCCCTGCTGCATCCAGCAAGATGGTGGTGGCTGCGTTGATCCCTTTCATCTCTTCAGCCAAAGAGTCATCATGGGTCTGTGGAAGGCACAAACTATTTTTCATTTATCATGGCATGAAAACTGTTTCAAACAGGTCAGCTACAAAAAACAGAAATGATGACAATGAACATCTCAAACCCCTTACAAATCCAAGTAGAACAAACAGACCTTCTGACAATGTCTGACGAACAGTTTTGTTCTCTGGGGACTCCGATTTTCCCTTCAGCCCTTTGGCTGTTGGTTTAGGATGTTTTTTCCCTAATCAAGGTCAGACCGGATTCGTTACATTAGACACGATCCATTTACATCAGCCATATCTCGATTATATATTTTTCCATTCAGTCGATCAAATGTTTATATTTTCTCTTATGCATTTCTTAATACTAGGATACTTTACATTCCAAAAAATACTTATAGCTAGTGCATTATAGTTTTAATTTTAACCCTGGACCCTCTTCAGGATAAAACATTATTGATATGGCATGAGCACTTTCAAACTGCAATATTCATCTGACTTCCGCTCTGACATCATATTTACTCACAAACACATTATGATGTCATTTTTAGTCAGTTTAGTCCTTTTCTCACATTGGACAAAGCAGCAGGGAAGTTTCAGTCTTTTTCTCCTAATTTTTGTATTTGGTGTTTGTTTGTTTGTTTGTGATCTTACGCTTGACAAAGGCCAGTTGGCCAAAAATTCGCATCTGTCTTGTCTTATTGTATTAAATATGCATTCTGAATCTTTTTACGTGTTTTTTCAGGGCCTTTCACCTACTGAGACAGTATTGTCAGAAACAATAGAGGAGCAGGCAGTGACATCAAGAGCCAGCTCAACAAAGCCAGAAACACCTTCAGATCACTGAGAACATGTGGTCTCCCCAATACAGTACCAATATCAAACTGAAACTATATGACAGCTCTGTCCTTTCACCCAATATTTAAGGCTCAGATTGCTTGACGATGACAGGAAGTGACCCTACCAAGTTATGAACCTTTCAAACGAAGAATCTCTGAAGAACCAAACGAATCTTCTGGCCCAACACTATTTCCAAGTAACAACTACAAGCCCCATGCAGTCAAGAAAGTATGGACACTCTCTTGTCCATGTCACCGGGTTCAGTGCTGGCTGCTGCACTCTTTCAACTCAATTGATCTTTCTTTGAGAGTTCTTAGGACATATATGTCATTAATAGTTCCCAAATCTACACTGTTCTTCTGCTATTTCTGTTTTGATTCCATTTTGTCCTCATCATGATTATTCTTATAGAATCTTTGTCATGTGCCCCATCAAGCTGACTATACAATGAAGTTCACATTCTATAGGTCCTGATTCTTACTGTGCACAACAGCCGAACACCTTGTTGTAGAGGGGTCAAATTTTCGACTTTAATGTCTTTCTCAAGTAAAATCAGAATGTCCACTGACAACAAAGCATAGCTATTAAAACATAGAATTTGTGATTAAAGTTCATATCAATGATAAAAGTGATAAAGAGATTAGTGTTAAATCTACATTCTATAGCTCCTGCTTTCTTTGGAAGTGCAACGAAAATTGACTTTGACATATCTTTAGTGATTTTTCCAGTGTCATAAACTTCATTTAGGAGGAGTGTGACTTTTTCAATACCAAATTCACCTAGACCCTCAATCATTTCTATAACAATATTGTCTGGTCCTGGGGCTTAACTCTGTTTTCATCCTTTTCATCATTGGTCTAATTTCATCTTTCACTACTGGTGGTTCTTCAGTGTTCATTCTAAAGATACGTTCCCCCCTTCTGTCATTGTCAAAAAGGTCTTCAATGTACTCACCCTATCTACCTTACATTTTGTCTTTTTCCCATAATAATCGTACCATCTTTTAATTTTAAGCAACCAGCTGATGTGCATGTCTTTTTCCTGTGAGCAATTTCTTTAACCTTTACCATACGTCGCCTAAAATTTTGCGTCCTGTCTGTCGTGGGTATTTAGCGCCCCTTGCTTTTTAATGAAGGAACGATCCGTTCCCGCACGCCATAGGATCTGCAGCGACCCATATTATTATATGAAGGAACTGTCCGTTCCCGCACGCCGTAGGGTCTGCAGTGACCCATACTATTATATGAAGGAACGATCCGTTCCCGCATGCCATAGGGTCTGCAGTGACCCTTACTATTATTATATGAAGGAATGATCCGACGCTGTGTGTCGTTGAATCTGCAGCGACCCGTACTATTATATGAAGGAATAATGTGTCACCGTACCCTGTTGGTCTCCATCTATCCGCATTCTCTCTCTCTCCCTCCCTCTGATTCTCTCTCTCTCTCTTGTGGCTGTGTACGCACCACCCATTTTCTTTAGAAATGCTGAAATGTGTGATAAATTTTGAAAGCAGTGTGGATTTTTTTTCCTTCTTGTTGTAGGCTAATTGGTGTAGATCTAGATCTATGATATTGGGGGGGGGGGGGGGGGAGGGGGAATGATTTTTTTAGCTTACAGTGTGTGTGTATGTGTGCGAAATCTGACGTATACACAATGTTTAAAAAAAAAAAGTCGTACTCCACCTAATGTTGTCACTAAATGATGCATGTGGGTCTACAATCTGACCCAACAAATTTTTGGAAGCAGAAATCGCTCATCCACTTGGAGCGTCGTGTGTACTCTCATCAGTTTTCATGAGTGAAGCATATGATATAGGCTAAATGTACGCTTATTGTTGTGTTGAGTGAGTGGAATATGTGCGTGTGTGTGTGCAGGTGTCCGAGTCTCTGTGTGTGTATGTGTGTGTGTGTTGTGTGTGTGTGTGTGTGTGTGTGTGTGTGTGTGTGTGTGTGTGTGTGTGTGTGTGTGTGTGTGTGTGCGTGCGTGCGTGCGCATGTGTGCGTGCGTGCGTGCGTGCGTGTGTGTGTGTGTGTGTGTGTGTGTGTGTTGTTGTTCTTTTGAATTTGTCTTACCACTCAGTGATACTAGGTGGATCTGAGAAGTATTGAAACTGGATTTCTTATGATACAAGAAGATTTCATAACTATATAATAATTTATAATACTTGGTAAATTAGACCATTACAACATGTGCGGATCAATCCTTTAAAAAAATCAAAGGACTATTCCGAAGGGGCTTTGCCGCTGATAATACTGTGCATCAATGTGTGGGTATTATAAAAGAGTAAAGAGATAGTTATGAATGCATGTTGGCATAAAACTCATAAGTGTTATGTGCATGAACATTTCAATGTAATGCAGTGCAGAAAAAAAAGTACGAACGTTTGAGTGCATGAATATGGGAGTGCAAGCAACCTTCAAAAAAGCGTTCACACAAAGCAAGCTGATCTAGCAACTATGAACATCTTTCATTCAGCAATTCAACAGTGACGAGAAACAGCCAATGCGATTTTCACACCAATTTTATTTACATATCTGCATTCACTTGAGATCACCGAGTAGATAAAAATTATTACGTTCAGCTGATACACACATGGTATGTGTGTAATGACACACTGTCAAATAAATGCGGAGACAGACAAACTTTTCAATATATAACAGAGACAGGAAGACAGACAGATTCCACAGCCTATAATCAGAACAATAAAGAATACGGGCTAATTTGAAGAAGTACTAGGTTTGTGAACAATAAGCATCTATACAAGTTTATGAAACAGCCATGTAAAGCTTTGCACATTTTCATACATATCTGACAAAGACGAACTGCAGTCCTTCAGGAAATAATGACAAAAATACCTAGGAAATGTGAATAAACCAAATGTACATCAAAACTATAATAGTCCACAGCACACAACACACACACACACACATCACACACACACTTACATAGAACGCACGCCAGTGGTCAACATACTTGTCGTGATGCATGGCGCTCAGGACAACAACATTCTTGTTTGACTTGCTCTGGTAATTTACCAGAGTTGTTTTGTCCTCAAAAACAAAGGAGGAACCGTGCAGATCTTGCCCAGACTTCTGTTTGAAAGGTTCTGGAAGGAACCTCTTGTTGAGACAAAGTATGAGACAATTCTTTGTCTGTGAAAAAGTTGTCAGCAGTGATATTCCATCCAGTGTTGTAGAAAGGCCTTGATAGTTCAATTGCCATCTTTTGTCCAAGATTCACTTGACGATGAGCACCAAGAGGTCGCCCCAGATAGGGCTCTGCGACAAGCGGGTAATTATTCTCCCCATCTGCTGCCCAAAAGATCTTCAGACCTACCTATCTGGCTTAGATGGAAGGTACTGAAGAAATGAACAGCGACCCCGAAAAGGGACAAGCTGTTCATCTGTCGTGATGAACGGTCCTGGGGTGTAGTAAGTTCCCAGATTCTTGGTGAACTGATCCCAGATCTCCTGAAAGGTGCAATAACATCATCATGTCTTCTGGCATTTCGTGTCTCCTTATCAAATCGGAGGTAGGACAGCAGCTGCAGAAACCGATTTCTGCTGAATGTGGCTCTCACCAACTTCTGCCCATAGAACGGATCGAACAGAAGTGTTGTAGGCGTCATGTTCTGTTTCATGGCACCCAGCAATAAGAGGCACCCAACTAATCCTCTCATCTCTACTTCATCCGTTTTTACGAACTGCTCCCCCTTTTTACGGCTCCACTCAAGATTAGTATGTAAAACGAGTAAATCGAAAAGTGCCTGACAAAAAAACAACCTAAAAGCGTCTTGGGGCTCCTTTACCTGACTGCACCCTGGCACCTGGGTCATTGGGGACTTGAAAACATTATGGGCCGACGTATGGCTTGATGACGAAGGGGGCGCAGTGCTCCATCTTGTGCCATCTTTGGCAACAAACGTCTGCTCATCGTTTAGGTTGTTCACCACAGTGGCCCTGTTATCCGGTGGTGCAGACTTCCCTTGCCTGAGGACTTCCACTTGCGCTCTCAGGTAAGGGTAGTCTGTGTCCGAATCATCAGAGTCCAGGGTACCACAACATTGGGCCCATCTTGAGAGTCATCTTGGAAGACATCAAAACCTGTAAAACACAAAATGCATATTGTCATCACACTGTATTGAATAAGCTCTGCAACAGTCTCACACACACAGTGTTCTTTGAAACCATCTTCACCAACACACGTACAAAAAGCAGTATTCATGTAGCAAAGCAGGACCAAACTCAGTCCAGCACTCTGACTCTGTTCTCACTCAGAATTTCTCAAAATACACACATTTCCTCTACCTACTAAACAGGTTCCTCAGTGTGTGTAATAGTGTGTGTGCGTGCGCGTACTGCATATGGTTCTTGTGTGCGCTAGGAGGATAGTTGCTGCTGTATTAATTTTCTTGGGTCACAGTTGGTATGGTGAAATAGTGCGGGGTTCTTCTACGTGGTTTTGTTGTTTCCATGTGTGCACATATATGTCCTGAAAAACGTTTTTGTAAGCGCCCAGCACTAATGGCTATTAGATTAGGTGCTGAAATATTCACCTTGGTTACCATTATCATAAATATTATCATTATCATTGTAACTGCGATTGTTGTTGCTGAGGTTTTTAAATGAGTTTAGGTAAATTGTTGCCACTGCTGAACTGGCAATTATTTCAACTTACTGCCATTCCTCACAGATGTTATAACGTCTGGCTCTTCTTCACTGCTGAGGTCATCACCACGCTCAGCTCCTCCCTCAGTCAGTAGGGCATGGTTACCCAAAATGCTGGACAATGGAACAAAGGGAATCATTCATAACCTTGATTTGGTGGTATTCACACACACACACACACCACACACCACACACACACACACACCACACCACACACACACACACACACACACACGCACGCAGCGATGCATGCGCGCACAAACATGCACGCACGCACACACACACAAAACACACACAGGTGGTGTATGAAGAAAATACTGGGAAAATGTCTTTTGCGACATCGATTGAAAATTATATTAGTACAACGACCTTGTTACCTACAACAGATCTATTTAGATCTTCTTATAGAAATTTTTGATGTATAGAAACTCAAAGTAGGTACCCTAAATAATTTGTTTGGGTTACATCATCAGGATATCAGTAAATATTTACCATCTTCATTGTTATCATCCGCAGTAGCAGCGTCTCCGCCATTAGCGATGCTGAGAGCCTCTAAGATATTCAGTCTTTGTGCCATGGTGAACAATTTGAACTGAAAAAGAAATAAACATGATTATTTACCAGACTGATAACATTTAACAATTATCTATTTGTGTGTATGCCAGATAAACTGCATATTGTAGATAGACAGGTAGACAGATGGATGCATGCATGGATGGAGACAGAAGCTATAAAAACGGCAATTGAAGACTGTACAGGTTGATCGTCACTAAATAGGTGGGTGGGCAGCAGAACATACAAATATAATGTAATTGAGATTTTTAACAATATAAAATATATATATATATATATATATATATATAGTTTTATTTATGAAGAACAAGTTTGAACTTGCACTCAATCAATCAACGATCTGGTGCAAAGCATGAATACATCTATCTGGACCTGGATCTCCGCCTAGGGTGTTGATCAGCGGCCTATTTGTAGAAACCATTACGACATATATAAATAACACACACACACACACACACACACACACACACACACACACACACACACACACATATAAAACTTGGTTACAAATGTAGTGAGTTCTTAGTGCAGGTCAGTGAGTTCTTAGAGCAAACTTCTTTGCCTAGGCGTTATCCCGATACTAGACTAAGTGTAGTAGGCCTGTTAATCAGCCGCTGAAAGCGCTGCGGCTGATGTTACAGGTGGCACTCAAATCCTCTCATCTACACACTCTTTGATCGCTTTACCAGTTACTGCCCAGCGAGGCAGACCTAGGCCTGCGGTTATATATAACACTTCACAATGGCAGAGACAGTACGCATTCAACTACGACCTGTAGTACATGTTGTTAGGCGATGTAACAACAGAAGTGGGCATGCTTGCAATTTCCATATTCATCACGATTTTGTGGGTTTTTTGTTGTTGTTTTAACCTATTGTTTGCAACACACGAAAAATAGAGAATTTTATACTTTTCTAATGCTGCATGTGTTTACATATAAACTAATTTCACAGTTTTTTAATCATGAATTTAATTACGTTAGAAATAGATAAGAAATACTTACCTCAAACTGAAAAGCCGGCAAGACTCGTAACAAAGGAAATGCAAGAGACTACCAGAGACCGGTCAGTACACTCCCAGGATGACTGGAATGCTTGGCGCGAGAGAGGAAATAGTTTGCTGATAAGACTTGGGGTGGCGCTCTGCAGACCGCGGACGGTCAGATCTATTTTTAGATCTGTGATATCAGACACTCGCAGCGTTGCGTCTTTGAAATGTATGGGTCGCTCCAGGCCACACGAGGTACAACACGGAAGGCTGTTCTTTGCGAGCAAGGAGATTTTCTGACCCACGGCGTACTGGGACATTTGTTGTTTATTTACTCCTTTATTTTTCAACACAAACAAATAATTTCTGGTACAGATGTGTGGCAATATTTTATTGACAAAGTCATGAAATTTTGTAAAGGTAGCTTAAAAACTGACTCAGTTATCAAGCAAAAATCACGACTGTGGGTCATTTTATCCCCACGGTGCGCAGTAAAGGTTAATACTTTGGTACATAAACTCAGGGTCTGTTTTGCCTGTGTGTACTACTAGAAGAATTTAAGCACACCCTCATGAGTACATAAGCCAGTACTACACCTTGACAGCAATATCCTGTGACAGCAACTGGTCCACTTCCACCGCATCCCCAAAGTCCAGAAGTATTGTGTCTGACGGCAAGACAGTGTCGTCACAAGCAGTGAGGGTGGAGGAACCATCTTGTTGGAGAAGCGAGGCAGGTGGAGTAGGCTGCGTCATGTAGATGTTGCACGACACGCAGTACTGCACCACGGGGCCACAACATGTCACGCACTGCGTCAGCTGCAGCAGTTCTGAGGTTTTCTCATAGCTGTGAAAGAGAAAACAATTAAAAAACAAAAATTTTAAAACAAACCCCCATACTAAAAAGAAAAACAATGTATGTCTATTATTATATGCTAACATGTAACCACAACCATGTGTGCATGCATGTGAACAGGAACTCTATATATACTTAAAGTGTTTCAATTCTTAAATCCTCCAGCGCTGGCATCAGTGTGGCATGAGAAAGAGAGAGAGACAGAGGGAGAGATCTACATGTATATATAGAGAGAGAGACAGACAGAGAGAGACAGAAGGAGAGACAGAGACATAGAGACGGAGACACAGAGAGAGAGAGAGACAGACAGACAGACAGACAGATACAGACAGCAATGTGAAATGAAATAAAATCATGCTTTTGATTATTCCTGTAAATTCTGTTTATAGTGGACGAATATCAAGGTCACAAAGTAAGTTCTACCAGAAAACATGTTTACAAGTGTCACTACGATTATCACAGTTAACAAGTGTCACTACGATTATCACAGTTATTCACACCGACAGCTTTGGACAAAATTTAGACCATACATCCTGCTTACTGCATGATCTTAGTACCATGAGGTTCAAACAAACATGGCCTACTGTAGTTGAAAACATAAAACCTATTTAAAGAAAAATTGTCTCTGCTATCCAGTAATCGTTCTGAATCAATTGTATGCAAAATATTCAATAAAATGCAACTGGAAAATTAACAGCTAAAAACAATTGCCAAACTCAGTTGTTTTCAGGGTAAACATGCCATAGTAAAGGGAAATCAAGTTTTGTGGCTTCATCTTTCATTATCATTCTTGCTGTTAGAACAAAGGCAGAAAAATGAGAAGAAAAAAATACAGTCTTGGGGGAAATGAGAACAGAGTAAGCTAACTAATGGAGAAGGGAGGTTACATCACAATACAAGCTGAGAAAAGAAAAAGTGTATGTCTCAAACTTGGTAACTTTCACAGCTGTCCTACATGACAATGACATGATGGGCAAGAAGTAAAAATAAACTTGACCATATTAATACGCCTATTATTTCATTATTGAAAAAGAAAAAAAGCTAAACAACAAACTACGATCTTCAGCCTGGGAAATGAAGAAAGTTGGCAAATGACTTGTCACTACTGCAGCCATGTTGAGAAAACAAAATCAGTATGTTTTTGAACATGACCTTAATTTAGAGGTTTGTTCGGCAATCTGCCAGTAATCATCTGGCAATCTGGCAGACTCTCTGAACCTACTCAACATGGCAATGTGGCAGACTCTCTGAACCTACTCAACATGGCAATCTGGCAGACTCTCTGAACCTACTCAACATGGCAATCTGGCAGACTCTGAACCTACTCAACATGGCAATCTGGCAGACTCTCTGAACCTACTCAACATGGCAATGTGGCAGACTCTCTGAACCTACTCAACATGGCAATGTGGCAGACTCTCTGAACCTACTCAACTTGGCAATCTGGCAGACTCTCTGAACCTACTCAACTTGGCAATGTGGCAGACTCTCTGAACATACTCAACATGGCAATCTGGCAGACTCTCTTAACCTACTCAACATGGCAATCTGGCAGACTCTCTGAACCTACTCAACATGGCAATGTGGAAGACTCTCTGAACCTACACAACATGGCAATGTGGCAGACTCTCTGAACCTACTATACTCAACATGGCAATCTGGCAGACTCTCTGAACATACTCAACATGGCAATCTGGCAAACTCTGAACCTACTCAACATGGCAATCTGGCAGACTCTCTCAACCTACTCAACATGGCAATCTGGCAAACTCTCTGAACATACTCAACATGGCAATCTGGCAAACTCTCTTAACCTACTCAACATGGCAATCTGCAGACTCTGAACCTACTCAACATGGCAATCTGGCAGACTCTCTGAACCTACTCAATCTGGCAAACTCTCTGAACCTACTCAACATGGCAATGTGGCAGACTCTCTGAACCTACTCAACATGGCAATCTGGCAGACTCTCTGAACCTACTCAACATGGCAATCTGGCAGACTCTCTGAACCTACTCAACTTGGCAATCTGGCAGACTCTTTGAACCTACTCAACATGGCAATCTGCCAGACTCTGAACCTACTCAACTTGGCAATCTGGCAGACTCTCTGAACCTATTCAACATGGCAATCTGGCAGACTCTCTGAACCTACTCCACATGGCAATCTGGCAGACTCTCTGAACCTACTCAACATGGCAATGTGGCAGACTCTCTGAACATACTCAACATGGCAGTCTGGCAGACTCTCTGCTCTGAACCTACTCAACTTGGCAATCTGGCAGACTCTCTGAACCTACTCAACATGGCAATCTGACAGACTCTCTGAACCTACTCAATTTGGCAATCTGGCAGACTCTCTGAACCTACTCAACATGGCAATCTGACAGACTCTCTGAACCTACTCAATTTGGCAATCTGGCAGACTCTCTGAACCTACTCAACATGGCAATCTGGCAGACTCTGAACCTACTCAACATGGCAATCTGGCAGACTCTCTGAACCTACTCAACATGGCAATCTGCAGACTCTGAACCTACTCAACATGGCATCTGCAACTCTCTGAACCTACTCAACTGGCAATCTGGCAGACTCTCTGAACCTACTCAACATGGCAATGTGGCAGACTCTGAACCTACTCAACATGGCATCTGCAACTCTCTGAACCTACTCAACATGGCAATGTGGCAGACTTCTGAACTACTCAACATGCAATTGGCAGACTCTCGAACCTACTCAACATGGCAATCTGGCAGACTCTCTGAACCTACTCAACATGGCATCATGCTGGCAGACTCTTCTGAACTACTCAACATGGCAATCTGGCAGACTCTCTGAACCTACTCAACATGGCAATCTGGCAGACTCTCTGAACCTACTCAACATGACTGCAGACTCGGAACTACTCAATGCAATTGGCAGACTCTCTGAACCTACTCAACATGGCAATCTGGCAGACTCTCTGAACCTACTCAACATGGCAATCTGGCAGACTCTCTGAACCTACTCAACATGGCAATGTGGCAGACTCTCTGAACCTACTCACATGGCAATCTGGCAGACTCTCTGAACATACTCAACATGGCAATCTGGCAGACTCTCTGAACCTACTCAACATGGCAATCTGGCAGACTCTCTGAACCTACTCAACATGGCAATCTGGCAGACTCTCTGAACCTACTCAACATGGCAATCTGGCAGACTCTCTGAACCTACTCAACATGACAATCTGACAGACTCTCTGAACCTACTCAACTTGGCAATCTGGCAGACTCTCTGAACCTACTCAACTTGGCAATCTGGCAGACTCTCTGAACCTACTCAACATGGCAATGTGGCAGACTCTCTGAACCTACTCAACATGGCAATGTGGCAGACTCTCTGAATCTACTCAACTTGGCAATGTGGCAGACTCTCTGAACCTACTCAACATGGCAATCTGGCAGACTCTCTGAACCTACTCAACATGGCAATGTGGCAGACTCTCTGAACCTACTCAACATGGCAATCTGGCAGACTCTCTCAACATACTCAACACCCTATGCACTGGCAAGGTCTTGAAATGGGAGTTGAGGGGGAGGGAACAGGATCTATGAAACACTACGCTGACACCACCAAATGACTGAACCCTTTGACTGTATTATTTACATCTCCAGCCTGTAGAATTTGACTGTATTATTTACATCTCCAGCCTGTAGAATTTGACTGTATTATTTACATCTCCAGCTTGTAGAATTTGACTGTATTATTTACATCTCCAGCCTGTAGAATTTTGACTGTATTATTTACATCTCCAGCCTGTAGAATTTGACTGTATTATTTACATCTCCAGCCTGTAGAATTTGACTGTATTATTTACATCTCCAACCTGTAGAATTTGACTGTATTATTTACATCTCCAACCTGTAGAATTTGACTGTATTATTTAAATCTCCAGCATGTAGAATTTGACTGTATTATTTACATCTCCAGCCTGTAGAATTTGACTGTATTATTTACATCTCCAGCCTGTAGAATTTGACTGTATTATTTACATCTCCAGCATGTAGAATTTGACTGTATTATTTACATTTCCAGCCTGTAGAATTTGACTGTATTATTTACATTTCCAGCCTGTAGAATTTGACTGTATTGTTTACATTTCCAGCCTGTAGAATTTGACTGTATTATTTACATTTCCAGCCTGTAGAATTTGACTGTATTATTTACATCTCCAGCTTGTAGAATTTGACTGTATTATTTACATCTCCAGCCTGTAGAATTTGACTGTATTATTTACATCTCCAGCCTGAAGAATTTGACTGTATTATTTACATCTCCAGCCTGTAGAATTTGACCGTATTATCTACATCTCCAGCCTGTAGAATTTGACTGTATTATTTAAATCTCCAGCCTGTAGAATTTGACTGTATTATTTACATCTCCAGCTTGTAGAATTTGACTGTATTATTTAAATCTCCAGCATGTAGAATTTGACTGTATTATTTACATCTCCAGCATGTAGAATTTGACTGTATTATTTACATCTCCAGCTTGTAGAATTTGACTGTATTATTTACATCTCCAGCCTGTAGAATTTGACCATATTATTTACATCTCCAGCCTGTAGAATTTGACTGTATTATTTACATCTCCAGCCTGTAGAATTTGACTGTATTATTTACATCTCCAGCCTGTAGAATTTGACTGTATTATTTACATCTCCAACCTGTAGAATTTGACTGTATTATTTACATCTCCAGCCTGTAGAATTTGACTGTATTATTTACATCTCCAGCCTGTAGAATTTGACTGTATTATTTAAATCTCCAGCATGTAGAATTTGACTGTATTATTTACATCTCCAGCCTGTAGAATTTGACTGTATTATTTACATCTCCAGCATGTAGAATTTGACTGTATTATTTACATCTCCAGCATGTAGAATTTGACCATATTATTTAAATCTCCAGCCTGTAGAATTTGACCATATTTAAATCTCCAGCCTGTAGAATTTGACCATATTATTTAAATCTCCAGCCTGTAGAATTTGACCATATTATTTAAATCTCCAGCCTGTAGAATTTGACCATATTATTTAAATCTCGAGCCTGTAGAATTTCACCATATTATTTAAATCTCGAGCCTGTAGAATTTGACCGTATTACTTACATCTCCAGCCTGTAGAATTTCACCATATTATTCAAATTTCAAGAAAAAGACAAAAATGGACAACAAAATGCAATCTTCTTAATTATGGGAAAGGAAGACTGAGGAGAACTGACTGGTGGAGAAGAAAGGCAGCCACATCACAGTCAGTGTTGAGGTCCAGGCAGCGAGCTAAGGCCCTCCAGTGCAGGTAGGTGCTCATATCCACTGTCAGGTACTGCAGACTTTCCTGTTTGTGGGCTACCACAGTGGTCAGCACCTGGCCCTGGCCCTGGCCTGATGCCATGCTGCTTTCCCTCCACACCTCCTGGACAATAAAGAAAAAATACAAGCTTAGATTGGCAACAGTAACAGCCTCTCTCTCTGTCTCTCTCTCACACACACAAATACATATACACACAAACATGCACACACACACACACACACACACACACACACACACACACACACACACACACACACCACACACACACACACACACACACACACATACTCGCACACAAAGTATTGTGTATGTTTTGAAACTGTTTTGGCCCGACACAGCTCTACACAGTCAGCTAGACTTTAAACAAAAACAACAATAACAATAACCCACCCACACATACACACACACACAACACACACGCATGCATGCACACACACACACATGCACACACACACGCACGCACCACGCATGCACACACACACACACACACGTACGCACGCACTGCACACGCACATACATACTCACACACAAATTATAGTGTATGTTTTGAAACGGTTATAGCCCTGATATGGCTCTACGCAGTTGGCTAGGCTTTAAACAAAAAAACAAACAATACACAACACACACATAACACACACACAACACACACACACACACACACACACACACACACACACACACACACACCACACACACACACACACACACAACACCACACACACACACACACACACACAACACACACACACACACACACACACACGCACACATAAACACACACACCAGACAACAGATGATATCAAACAGGCAACAGTAGAATAAAACTTAGAAATTTCATACCCCTACACTACAGTCTGTTGGTTGGTTGGCCTACTGACATGAATTCTCAGTGAGTCAGTCTCCTTGTAAATGAAATGTAAATAAGTCTGAATGGATAGGATCAGGGGTGCGATTAGGCATTTGTCCTGAGCATAGCCCTGATTGTAACCCTAAGGTCTGACCTAATAACCCTGATCCAGGCTGGTGATGACAGTGATTAAAAAAATCATGACATTAACATCACATCACTTTTTAAGTTGTTTTTTTTTTTCCCCCTTTCCTCCTCCCCCTCCCCCCTTCAAGCATGGTTACACCTCAAATGATGTCCAATGGTCTAGATGAAGATGCTCTTCTTGGTTTGGTTTATAAGTTACTGTTCTACAAGTAGTGTATCATATCAGCTGAATGCATGTCACATGACTTTGAATTTCCAAAGTTCGATCCGCCTGGTGGGCAAAGGTAGGGATTTTTCCAATCCGCAAGAGCAGCATGTGTGTAGCCTTGACAGCGCCTGAACCCAGGGTTTCATGTGAATACACATACAGAATAGCAAACATGCACATTAAAGATCCTGTAAGCACTGTCAGTGGCCAATTTATGGAAACATGAAAACACCCAGCATCCACAACCACAAGAGATGCAGACTGTGCCACATAATGGAATGTGGTTAGCTCCCCTGACCGTTGAGTTCTCCATACTCCACTGAAAAGTTTGATTGTGTTGAATGCGCAGTCAATCCAAATTAGTTTGAAGAACAGTGCAATATAATAATAATTAATAATAATAACAATAATAATAACAATGACTATAATGACTTTCAGCTCATAAATATTCACAAATGACTGATGATGGCAGTGCCCATGGCAACTCAACTGAAGTTGAACAAAACCAATATTTTGCTCTTTTTTTTCAAAAAGATTTTTGATTTTTAACAAATGGTATTGACATAGAAAACCTACTGGGTTTTACTTGATGTTTGGCGCATTGAAAGCACCAACGATGAAAACAGTATGTCAACTGATATCAGAGATTTATCTGGTACCCTAGAGTCGATAGCTGACAAATATATCCGATGAAATGATGAAAATTTATTACTGACAAGTAGGTTACATCGATAACGGATGAAATTGTGGAGCATAAAGCGTCATGGTGGAAGTAAATTATGATAGAATGTGTTCATTTCTTGATTGGCATGGTAGGCCTAGTCAAATGGGTAAACATCATACTTCCAATCAGAGGGTCCTAGGTTCAATCCACTTAGACAGTAGACAACTTCCACCTGGTCGGTAAAAGGCGGAGATTTTTCTGATCTCCCAGATCAACATGTGTGCAGACCTGCCAGTGCTTAAAACTCCTAGATATGTATAAATGCAAATTATCAAATACACACATTAAAGATCTTGTGAGTCATGTCAGTGGCTAGCTTATAGAAAGATTATAATTTATAGAAACATGAATTACTCCCAGCATGCACACCCACCAAAAGTACAGCTATGCATGGTTCACCTAGAAGCTTGAGTCCTCCATATTCCACTAAAAAGTCTGATGATAGATTAAGTGCTGTGAGTCCAGATGAGTTTGGAGAACAGCGCAATACAAGAACTAGTCATGATAGTATTAATGATAACAATAATATTTAATAATAATAATAATAATTTCACAGCAGAACACTCTTGAAGCAATGTAAAAAAAATTATCCTGACAACCATGGAAAGCCTGGACCATCACGTTTTCTCCCTGCTGATACTGACACCGATTTGTTCTATCGATTTTGCATTATCCCTCTTAATGTTGTGTTAGCTCTTGGATTTTACTTTCTAGAACTATAGGGCCTATGCACCTTACATACAAAAATACCTGCAATGTGTGTGTGTGTGTGTGTGTGTGCATGTGTGTGTATGTGTGTGTGTGTGCGTGTTAATTTTCACCTTCTTTTTCCACTAAAATTCACAGATTACCACAATAGAAAGAATTGCTGCCTCTTGTCTAGATTATTTATGAATTTATTAATTAGGTACTGGGTCTGGGTGTACTGGGTCCAATCTTTTTACAGTATTTATAAATGACTTAACTGATTCACTGCACTGTACTTGCAAAATTTTTGCTGACGATACAAAACTATATGACAAGGTTGCCAATGTTAATTTAATTCAACAAGACTTGCTAATACTACAAAACTGGTCAGATACTTGGAATTTATATTTTAATGTTTCAAAATGCCATGTAATGCATGTTGGTAAGAAGAATATTAGATGAGAGTATTTCATGAAAATTGGAAATGATGTGTACTGAAAATTAGTGTGTGTGAAACGGAGAAAGACTTGGGAATTACATTTGATAGTGAATTATCCTTTGACCTGCACATTAAAAGAGTAGCAAATAAGGTTAACCAAATGATAGGAATTATCAAAAGAACATTTTTGTACATGAATAAACATACATTTTTAATGTTGTATAACTATAAGGCTTTTGTTAGACCACATTTAGAATACGCAAGTGTTGTTTGGAATCCGTATTTGATAAGACAGTCAAAAATGATTGAAAATGTACAAAGAAGGGCAACTAGGTTGCTATAGTTATAGAGTGTAAAAATATGAGTTATGAAGAAAGGCTTAACTCCTTAAGTTTTAAAACTTCATTCACTGAAACTGAAAGGTAGGAGGATTAGGGGGGATTTAATACAGGTATACAAAATAATGAATGGGATGGATAAGCTATCAGTTGAAACATTTTTTTCCTTTCCACAAGCTAGTATAACAAGGAATGCTGAAGGTAAAATATTTGTTATAGTTATACACAGAAATACTAACACAAGAGCGTTTTGTTTTTCTAACAGAATTGTTAAATTGTGGAATAAAATTCCTTTTGAAATTAAATTTACTAACAGCATTAACAAATTCAAAAATTTCCTGGACGATGACGCAGAATTCAAAATTTTATTTAAAAAAATAGACTGAAGCAGATTTGCTCAAGTATAAATATTAAGGCATGCTTTTCAGACCCCGAAGAAGAAAGAGTAAAACAAAAAAGATAGGGCGTTAAAAGGCCAGAAGGCCTAGGCTACGAGCCAGCCCTCAGCTACTACTACTACTACTAATAAAGCATAACTTTTAAATTTATCTAAGTGCTGCTATAGGAAGGGTTAATATGTGTGGATGAGTATGTCACCTGTGCGTACATGTATTTCTGTTCTTAGTGATTATTGGCCTATATAAATATTTATAAAATGACATTACTGTCGATGCACTTTCGATCTCATTACCGACTTATAGGCCTAATAGGTATGTTGCTCTGTGTGTGTGTGTGTGTGTGTGTGTGGTGTGAGTGTGTGTGTGTGTGTGTGTGAGGGCGTGTTTCTCTAGGACTTACAACACAGAGGCAAGTTCCCTTTCATTAGGCCTAAATGTAAGGTGTGTGTGACTGTGAGGGCGTGTTTCTCTAGGACCTAGAACACAGACGCAAGTTCCCTTTCATTGGGCCTAAATGTAAGTTGGTGACGTGCACCTATCCTCAAATTATGTTCAATATGGCCGCTGGCGCATTCCACGACGTTTCACCCCGTGCCAATAACCACAACGATAAAAGCCATAAACAGGAAACGCATTACAGCAATTATTAAGTGCTTCATTGTTGATAACACAAGAACTGTAGAAGCAGCGATATTCTCTGTATACAATGGTCTTACCCAAACGAAAATTTGTCAGTTTTGCAAAGCTCCTGTTGACGTATATTTGACGATTTTGAGAAGTAGTTGCGTACCCAATTCAAAATTAGAAAGTAGTGTGTTTTTTCACAGTCCAGGGTCCACTTTGTCATTTGTATGTCGTTGCTTCATTATTTACCTTTTATCAACCTAAACCTTCTCTTGACCCAAACGACCCAATCTACTGTTCCATTTTAATGTCAGCATAATGTTGATATTATCCAAGCTCTTTTTAAGCAAAACCGGAAGTTACTCCTAAGCGTATCCCCGACCCTAACATTTGATCCGTCATTCTAAGCCTTGGGGACGGGGGGAGGAGGGGTGAATTTACCACCAGTGATATACAATCTGAACATTAGAATAGACTAACACGAAAATAGAATCAGAACGCGTATTTCGCAAATTTTCGGCCAAATGGCCTTTGTCAAGCGTAAAATGTAAGATCACATCCAAACGAACGCCAAATACAAAAATTAGGAGAAAAATACTGAAACTTCTACCAATGGATAAAGCAGCAGGGAAGTTTCAGTCTTTTTCTCCTATTTTTGTATTATTTTGGTGTTGGTGTTTGTTTGTTTGTGATCTTACATTCACGCTTGACAAAGGCCAGCTGGCCGAAAATTTGCGCCTGTCTTGTCTGGCTGTATTTAATATACACGTTCTCATTCTATTTTTGTGTTTTTCTGGTTCCTGTTATCTTGAAAGCCAGCAGTCGCACTTGTTTTGAATAGACTCAGCTAAAAAGTTTAGTTTTCTACAAACTAGAAACTGGATGATTGATAAGCTGTCTGTAAAGACTAGGGTTAGGGTAATGCATTACAAATAAATAGGGGCAGAAAACACAATGAACATTTCAAATAAACAGGCACAGAAAACACAATGATCAAATTTAACAGAAAATTAATACTTTTTATGGTTCTAGAAATTGGTACTTCAGTACATCATGTACATGCCAACAGCATTATGGTCTGTAGTTGAGTAAGAAATAGGTATCAACCTGTTCATGTCTTGATCGAATTATTGCAGATTTTGTAGGGGTTTTGTTTGTTTTTTTCCTAACTAAATAGCACTCACCATGAAAGACAGCTTACACTACTAGAATCATCAACGCATTAAGAATGGAAAGCAACAGGCCAGTTTTTATGTTGCAGGTTAAGATTGAACCAGAGATATCAGATCCCAAGTACAGAGCCAGACAACCCCACAGTTATGTAGTCTGCTTGTATTACCAGCGAGGCACTTTAAAAAAAAAAACTTTTGACTTCTGCACCCTATCCACCAACTGCAAAAACCTAAACCCTTTGATTCCCTCACCCTATTCACAGGAAGCTGGTGGATAGGGTGAGGGAGTCAAAGGGTTGTTTTTGCTTTGTTTGCACGGTTGACAACGCAGAATGCTGGTGGGTAGGCGGCAGGAGTGAAAGGGTTAACCAAGCTAATAGGCCACTCTAACAACTGTGGCCTTCCTGATAATCAAACCCATGACCCTGCATTATCAGCATGATGCTTTAATCAACTAAAGTAATGGGGCAGTAAAAAATATATTAATAATAAAACATACCCACCTGAGGCAACAATTTTATCATCTTTTTGTCATTCAGAAGGATGGTCAGATCATCTGATACAAAATTAGTACTAACCTATTAATTCAGAAAACTGGTGACTTATTCATGGGTTCCTTGAAATGGCGGTGTGTGTGTGTGTGTGTGTGTGTGTGTGAGAGAGAGGAGAGAGAGAGAGAGAGAGACAGAGAGAGAGAGAGAGAGAGAGAGAATGTGCTGTCTTCCCTGTATCTTCTTTTGTTCACCATCATGGCTGATGTTTTATTGCAATTCCTGCTTCTTAATACTCTATAAATCTGAAAGGATGAGTAATTTGCATCTAACAAGTGAATATTTTCACCCACATTTTAATAATTGAAGAAACGACATCTGTTTTGTTCTGTGATATTGAGCAATTCTACTCGATTATTTGTGTGCAGAAGTGCATGCTTGTGTTCATGCACATCGGGGTCCTTATATATGGTTTCTTAAGATTTGTTAGACCATTCGTATCCACTTTTTCATTTATTTTCTTTCAACAGGGAGATTATCAAATGATAAAAGATTAAAGCCAAGAGTTGAAAGGAATGTTTTTTGGGGGTGGCATTTTCCTTTGCCGGCTTTGGAGTTTTTGGGTGAGAAGACGCTATAAGAAACAAAAGATAAGAGAAAAGACTCTTCAAGTACAGTTAATTAATTTTCACAGAACGTGAATGACAGGCCGCAGAACGAACTTCAGTAACGCGTTCGAAGGAATCAAATGACTTAAATAAATACTGAATGAACCTCCATCTCTCGATCGATACGAAACTACGTTTAGATCTATCGCCTATCTTCCCTCGAGAATTGATCGTAAATTACAATTTAGCAAAGACATCAGTCGAAATGGATCTTTCGGTATTATAACAAACGATGCTTGCTAAAAAGCCTGTTTAAATGGTATGATAGTTATTTCCACACTAACATTTGCGTGAACTGATTACAACGAGGGTTAGTGTTCTGACGAACAGTACAACCGCCATTTTATCGGAAGTTGGCGCACTCGTAGCAAGGTTATTTACCAAGCAGGTGTGAATATTTTTCAATATTTGTATAACTATAACCACTGCAGTAAGTGAAACAAGGTAAGCATGACTACTGTATTTTGTGAGTATTATCGTACCGATGTGTCATTGTACGGTTTCGTGTATGAATTCTGAAGTCCCGAAATCAAGTAAATAATAAAATTTGAATGACGCCATGTGCACGGGATATGTACCTATCGGTAAGGACCCCAATCCATGCTGCTGATCACAACAAACTTACAAAGTTACTTTCAATTTCAGACATTGCAAATTTGTGTATGGAGCCTCCACATAAAAGCTGACTATTGTTTAATGGGGTTTTTTCAAAGTTGGAAACAGTAAACTGTAACTTAGTGCTGGTAGGCCTAGGCTGGTGTTGTTAGTTGTTTGAAAGCAACCTGAAAGTAAAGAGAGAAATACTAAAATTGGAGTGGAGTGGTGGCCCAATTTAAGATTATTGGGCCAGTAGTCACAGCACTGGTCATGGAGGTAAAGAAAAAACTTCTTAGGTTCCCATCTCATTCTTTCCCGTGGGGATGCCGGGGGTTCTTTAAATATAAATTAGATAGTATCCCTCCTCATCATCATGTACTGGTGTGAACAGCTCAGATCATGGGTACATAAAGTGTTACACACATGGCCAAAATTAAAATACAAGATATTGCACTCTAAGTAGTATAGTCTTGTTGTTTAGTGTCTGTAGGATGCAAGAAGGTGAAATAAGGAAAAGGAAAAAATTGATCCCAGACTTTGATGGGCTTCCTCTGTTGGTGACCACAAATTCTTCTGCTCATAACATTGTGTCTCATTATTTTGTTTTTAAAGCACTTATTGAACTTGTTTGAAAAAAACAAGTTTACAATAAGAATATAGACTATAATAGAGACCTGTATCAGTGTATGGATATATCATTAACTTTTGACTTCGGTAAAATTAAGGAATTATAAATGTTTATTGAAGGGGACACTGTTATGCGCAGAAGAGTAGTTGTATTTGTTTTCATTTTTGACAAACTCACTAAGACCTTTCTAGCAACTAGTTTACACTGAAAAGCATTAGTTGTGGCAATGTAAACTGTCTTAAATTTAAAAATTTTACCAGTAATTCAACGATAAACCTGTACAACTAAATATTGAATTTTATCTTTTGCGCATAATGGGGACACAAGACAGTTCAATATATCCACAAAAACTCAGACCACACTGTATTACAGTTTCATCATAACTATTGAACATTCATGTTGGCAGCATATTTTCTTTACTTAAAAAAATGTCTTGCCTCTTGAATCTACTCTTGGAACAGACATATTTTGACAATTTATTCATGGAACACAACTCCCGAGTCATCAAGTCCAGAGAACAGTAGTGCCTCCCTACATGCTTCAGAAATCAGACCATGAAACCTTCATCCTCCAGCTTGTCAGTCTGGAACAAATAATAGAACACTAGCTCTAACCTTAAGTGGCTTAACCTATTATAGTGTTGTTTATTTACTACCTTGGGAATAGAGATCAGATATATCAAATTCCAATATTGCCAACAGATAAATTGCTATTGACCCACAAGTGAGATGTGGAAGAGTTTAAATGTAGACAGTACAAGCAGTGTTGTTAAAAATAAAGACTTGTTAATGGAAATGCATGTAATGACTGAGGAAGAATGAATTAGGAGCAAATAAAATGTGTAGTAGTTAAGCAATATCAGGACTGCGTGCAACAATTGTCTGAAATTTAGGTACTGTTGCTTAACTGGAAAAACTCTTCGTGAAATGGTCCATCTTTATAGTGCTGTACCGTGCATTAATCAGCTTAATTGAAACTTACCACTGCAACAAAAATCTTTCTTTTAGCTGCAGCTATAGGCATGATGTTAAACTGGGAAGGATGTGGTGTCTTTGTTATGCGCATCAGAAATTTTAGATGATTGACTTTACACTTGAATTCTAGAACCAGCATATAAAACTTCTAAGCAAAATAAACTACAATAATTTAAAAACATTATCAGACCATGCCATATAATATATATATATATTAAAGTTGAAAAGGTTACACAAAAATGTAAACAAACCAACCCTGTTGCTTCGTCAGCCAGTGGTTTGGTGGATCACATATTACAAATCATGTAATCGCCTGTGCTAAAATGTATTTATTTGAATTCAGCCCCAACAAATGCCTTCGTATATCACAGAAGAAACATTTCTTACCTTTGTGATGTTATAGCAGGACAGGCAGTAGCGTAGAGTATAGAAGTCTAAAATTTGAGCGTTGCTGGCAAAATCTTCTGCTCATAACTGATGTGTTTTGGTGGGGACACAAGCGGGAAATGAGGTCATGCTCCCTTTCACATGGTTTTCTAACGCAAAACCTGCTGTGTCAGTGCTCTATGAGTACAAATGATGACATAGACAGCAATTTTTCAACCTAAAGTGCGTCTGCTACAGCACGCGAACATGGTCTTCCGTACATAACGCAGTGGACACGAACTTCATCTGACTAAACTAGAGTCCTGTTCTGCTGACACTATGATGTTTTTCTTGCTCAAAACGCACTGTAATGGTACACCTTCTCCACTTTTATGCAAAAAATGACTGGTCTTTGTTGTCAATGGGTTCGTGTAAGAACACGACGTCTGTAGTTGTTGACAAGACTGAGTGACACGAACGTTATGCGCGTAAGACCGATTTTTTGAGTGCTGCTAGTGTTATGTTTCAGAAGATAGTTTGCAGGAACAGTTTAATACACAGACAAGCACAGGAACTATAAACCTTTATATTTTAGGCCTCCATTGCTTTCCTTTGTTGTGTATGAAAGTACTGGCCTGGGTTGAAGAAGTGTACCGTCACTGTGTAACAAATCGGTCTCATTTTCCACCATATTTTGTGAAAAAAAGGAATTTACAACCCACAAACACAAAACAATATTGTTGGTTCTATCCATTTTTATATTGTTCATTCCAAGTACAGTACTGTAAAGTGCTTTGTTTTTATTAAAAACTGAAAAGATGGCTAAAAAATAAGCATTGTAATGTGGAGGTGTCGACTGTACCCATGATCTGAGCCGTTCACTGATGTGGCCTATCCTGCCGCATGGCACTGGCAGTCGTAGCTGTTGAGAAAAGCTATCTGTCACTCGCACAGCAGGCCAGTCCAACTTTAAGGAGCAACACGTTTATTTTATCTTCCAGTCACCATCTTTTCATCCCGATAGCACACTCACTATGTCATTTACAGGGGAGATCAGTCCAGTGACAATACCAATAGTAAACAACCATCAACATCCCCCTTTCTTTGGGAAATTGAAACAAAATATTAATCATCAAGTTAACTAAAGAAAATAATTAGATCAAAACTTTCTCTTCATCTCTTCAAGTCTTTCAAATAAAATTATTGTCCTGGCATCCAAATACCTTTACCAGCTTACATGTCTTTCTCCTTTTGAGTAGCGTCTCTCACATTGTACCGGTTTCTGTCCAAATACACCAATTTCTGTGATCATTGATGTCTACTGAGCAGGCGCAGTGTATCCTATATCACTTATTTGCTCCTCTTTTCGAAAAAAAAAAAAAAAGCCAATTAAGCCTAGACAGTTTTCTTAGCTGTAAAGATTCCAAACCATTAATTATGATGCCCAAAAAGTGTTAGCTGTTCACTCTGAACGAAAGAAAAGAAAAAAAATACCTATCAACAGTCACTGTAGTGTAAACTGCTTGTCAGCACCAGTATTGGCATTAAACTTAATCTAACACAACCACATCTGCAATCTTGTCATGGAATGTCTTATCAAATATACTTTAAAAATCAATACGGGATCAGTCTTGCTGTATGACCAATACTGTTAGCTTAATTGTTTTGCCTCTGTCCAAAGGACACATCAAAACCCGGTATCGTAGTATTCCATCCAGGCTGGTTGTCGTCGGGCGCAGTGGGGTCAGGGTGTTGGAGTTGGACTTGGAGGGGGAGTGCTTTGCACCCCAGGGGAGTGTGGAGATGGCCCAGGCATGTCATGATCCACAGCCGTCTCTGTATATGCAGGAGTCAACCATTCGTCTTCGGCTGTGTCCTTGAGGGGTCTGGAGGGAGCAGGGGTAGGGGTTTGTGTCATGGGTGGTGGTAGAATGGCATCAGGGGTCACTGGTCTTGGTTTGGGGAAAGGTTTGGGATACGTTTGGGCCGGAGAAATCTTGTTCCTCTTATATCACCCCCCCCCCCCCCCCCCAACTGTCCCCTTCAATGGTATATTCCCGTTCTCCGTCTCTGCTATTCACTTGTCCTTTTTTCCAAGGTCATCCAAGGAGGTGTCGGTAGAAAACTGGGTGACCCGCACTGAGAGGTACAAGGTTTCTCGCTTATTTGTCATAGGAGCGCTTCACAGGCCTCCGCCAGTTTTGCTTGTGTCATTCTCTTCATTGAGACAGGTTTGCTGGTGATTGCTGGTATCTTGCTCCTAGTCAGCCGACCAAACATCATTTGTGTTGGACTCAGACCTGTGTCTTGCCGTGGAGTGTTGCGAAGTTCCAGAAGGGCTGCATACTGATTGTCACCATTCTCAATGCACTTATATATCATGTGCTTGACTGTCTTTACTGCTGCTTCTGCCTTGCCATTCGACTGGTGATGATGTGGCGAGGACATTGTGTGAGTAATCCCCCATTCTTCTGTCATTCGCTTGAATGGTGTGGAGGTGAATTGGGGGCCTTGGTCAGAAACAATCTCGGCAGGGGTACCATACCATGCAAAGTGTGCCTGCAGCTTGTTGATGACCTCTGTAGCCAATGTGTTCTTGAGAAAGTCCACTTCAGTGAAGATTGAAAAGTAGTCGACGGTCACCAGATACTGTCGCCCATTCACTTCGAACAGATCAACCCCGGTTTTCATCCATGGTTCATGACTTTCATTGTGCTGTTTGAGGGTTTCCTTCTGATTTTGGGGTTTGAAGTGCTGGCATGCCTCACAGTTTTCAGCAGTTCTCAAACTCGTCGTAGCATGCTGTCATAGCCCAGATGAGCTGCATGCAATTTCTTCTTCAGTTCAGTTCGTAGTGCAGATGGCACCAAGATTCTTTCCCCTTTCAGTATGATGCCGTCCTGTTCACTTAAAGTGTCACGAACGTCAGAGTACATGCGAACACATTCTGGAACATCGCTTTTTCTCTCCGGCCGTCCTTCAGTGATGATTGAAAGGAGAGTCCTCAGTCCCTGATCCTTTTGAGTGGCTTCCTGCACCTCTTCCTTTGTCTTGTCAGGCATGTCGGACAGGAGCTTAGTGTCAGTACACACACGTCATCCCCAGGGTGTGGGAGGAAAGCACGGCTCAACGTGTCTGCGATGAACAGTTGGGTACCTGGCTTGTATTGAAACTTGATGTCGTACCTGTACAGTCTCATCATCAGTGCCTGAATACGACGTGAAGCTTGGCTGATAGGTTTCTTCAGGATGGTTGCCAAAGGCTTATGATCATTGTGTACATGCACAGAACGCCCAAATGTGTACTAGTCAAAGCGCTCCAGCCAAACACGAGGGACAGAGTCTCTTTTTCAATTTGCTCTCATCTTCTCGCTGTTGCGGTAAGCGCTCTGGACGCGTACTCCAATGGGCGTCCCTTCTGCATGATCACTGTTCCAAGACCATCCTTGCTGCTGTCTACCTGCAGGACAAGTTCCTCGTTGGGGTCAAAGAATACTAGCACTGGAGCCTGTGTGATCTTCTGTTTCACCTTTTTCAATGTGCTGTCACACTCAGGGGACCAGTTCCAGTTGGCGTCTTTCTTCGTGAGGGCTCGGATTAGCTCAAGGTCGTGTGCCAGATTGGGGACAAATTTCGCCAGATACTGGATCATCCCACAGAGTCTACAGACCCCATGCACATCGATGGGAGGAGGCATCTTCAGTATTGCAGCAATCTTTGCTTCATCAGGCTTCACACCTGCTGCAGAAATTCTGTGTCCCATGAATGTAACTTCTTTTCGCTTCATCGCTGCTTTCTTTTCGTTCAGCTTTATGTTCTGTTCTCTGCATCGCTCCTGGAGGCGGGCCAGATTTTTTCTGTGGTCTCTTTCATGCTCTGCTTCCGTGTCCCCAAGTCCAACAAAGTGATGTCATCAGCAACACACACTATGCCCTGGAGGTCGTTCAGTGCATCTGTGAGTCTCCGCTGAAAAATTTCACTGCTGACAGACAGCCCAAAAGGAAGTCTGCACCATCTGTATCGTCCAAAAGGAGTGATCATCGTTGTCAGCATGCTTGACTCGTCATCCAGGAGAACATGCCAGAAAGCCTCTTTCACATCAAGCTATGTGAACACCTTGGCGTCGTGGAATGTGGGCAAAACATCATCCAGAGTAGGCATTTTGAAATGCTCACGCATCAGTGCCTCATTCATTGGCTGAGGGTCTATGCAGATCTGTAGTGATCCATCTAATTCCTTTCTGGACATGGCCATCTGGCTAACCCTAGGCGTTGGTTCTTCCACACACATCAGTACGCCTCTTTCCTCAAGCTCTTCTATCTTTTGGCTGACTTCATCTTGGAGGGCGAAAGGAATGCGTCGACATGGTAAAACCCTGGGTTTTGCATCTGGTCGCAGTGTCAATTTTGCTTCTCCCAAGTCACCTAAGTTCATTTCTTTTGTACTGTCTGGAGATGCAACTGTCCCGACAAAGGCACTTTTGTTCAATGTTATCAGCCCCAGTTCTTGGATAGTCTCCATGCCAAGAAGACAAGTGAGGCTGTCAGTCACGACGGTGAAACGCACAGGAACACTGGACATTCTTCTTGGATTTGACACATCTAGCACCGCCTCTCCCACTGGAGTCAGTACTGAGCCATTGGACATGGTGAGCTTCTGTTGAGTAGGCTGTAGTTGACTTTTCTTCACGTATATCTCACAGATAATGTTCACATCAGCTCCGCTGTCCAGTTGGAATCGTACATCACATTCATTGACGCGCATGATTGCTGTCAGCCGTCCTCCTTTCCCTGAAGCCCGAGCCCCTGTCATTTTCACCACTGCTTTGTCAGTGTCTGGGTGTGGTGGATCCAGTCTCTGAACAGCATGTATGGAGCTATGGCATTTGACTTGAAAGTGATTTCGTCCATTGCATTTTCTGCACTACTTTCCCCATGCTGGGCACTTCGTTTTGATGGCTTCATGCTTTCTGCCACAAAAGTTGCACTCTTGGATGATGCGGTTTGGCTGCTGGTTGTGTTGGTGATTTTTTTCCTGTGACCAATTCCATCGTTCTCCATGGGGTTTCTTGTCATCTTGTCTACACATGCGGCTGTCATTTCATCTTTCTGTTTTGACGTCATCTCTTGCTTCTGTTTTGACGTCATTTCATGGGACCTACAGATTTCTACTGCGCGCTGTAGATCTAGGGCTTTTTCACGCAGAAGAAGTTCTTGCATTTTGCCTGTAGTAGAGAAGACGATTTTGTCACGTAACATATGGTCTTTTGCGGTGCCGAAATTGCAGAGACTTGCTCGCGATCGTAAGTCTGTGAGGAAAGAGTCAAATGGTTCACGATATGGTAGGTTCCAGAATCTGAAAGTTTCCATAACTTCATTTGATCTCGGGGAACAATATTCAGTCAGTTTCTCCAATACCTTGGCTGGGTCATTTTTGTCCTCTTCTGCTTCAAACACAAAATGTTCATACACTTCTTGTACTTGAACACCCGCACAGTGCAGAATGATGTGTGGCCTTTGGTTTTGCAGACGCTCCTGATGCTAGTAGGTAAAACTCGATCTGTCTTTTCCATAAACGAAATGTCTCTGACAAGTTATCATCAGTCAGATCTAAAACAGGAGGAAGGCCTGTCACGACAGCCATGATGAATTCAGGAGGTAGATCTATGGGTTCACAGTCTTTTCTATTACGCTGCCACCATGTTGAGAAAAGCTATCTGTCACTCGCACAGCAGGCCAGTCCAACTTTTAGGAGCAACACCGTGAACACGTTTATTTTATCTAGTTCCATTCACCATCTTTTCATCCCGGTAGCACACTCGCTACGTCATTCACAGGGGAGATCAGTCCAGTGACAATACCAATAGTAAACAACCATCAACAGTAGCCTTCCACACAAACCAATCCCATTTCGCTGCAAATACGTCTCCCACCCTATCTGTCTGTCTGTCATCCAATATTTTCTCCCTGGGTCTTACCTGGTGTTTTCTTTCCCTCGAGCTTTCAATTGTGACCAGGTGCTCTAATTCCCCATTCCTGTAAATGTTGCTTTTTCGTTTTCTAATGTCATTATTAATGATCTTCTTGTGTCTTCTTCCTTCAAGACTGTCTCATTTGTTCCTCCTGCTGTCCATGGAACTCTCTTCAATGACACTGGAAAAATCCCCAAAGATATGTCAAAATCAATTTTCCATACACTTCTAAAGAAAACAGGGGCTATAGAATGCGAATTCCATCGTACAGCCAGCTTGATGAGTCATGTAACAAAAATCCTATTAAGAATGATCATTATGAGGACAAGGAACAGAATCATGAGACTATTATTAAGAGAATATACCCTACCTTACCTAACTGGAAATTCTGTGCTTCTATCTCAGAGGAGCCACCTAATTCCAGTGGTATGCTGATAAAATACCAGTATAAAATATAGACTAGGTAAAACATAGTCTAGGTAGGGCCTCAGGACCTGGCCAGCTCATGGGTTTATGTGCAGGATTAAAGCTTTTGCCATGATGATGATCACCATACACATGGCACCTGTGACGGTAGTGCATATGGAATTCGTTCCGAGCGTGCAGACGTTATCTTGAAAAACTGAACTAAAACTGAATCTGTGCTAGAAATTTCCTCTTTTCTGTCATTCTCTTTGTTTCTGACCTTGTTACTTTGCTTTCTGTCATTTCTTCCTATCATTTTCTGCCTTGCTGGTCCATTCACCTTTATGTGTTCAGTAAAGTCTTAAGTACCTTCTCTTAAGAGTGATAATCATTTCTTCCTATCATTTTCTGCCGTACTGGTCCATTCACTGTACTGTATGTGTTCAGTAAAGTCTTACGTACTTTCTCTAAAGAGTGATGATTGGGTATGTGTATTAAGTGCATTTTTGGATCTAGATTTACTATTTTTATTTATGTGATATGTGGAAGCAATTTTAGGTAATTTAGGCCTGCTTTTTATATTCTTCTATTGTCCTTAGTTATGTTTACATTTCCCCCGGTGGATATGCATGGGGTTCTTTCAGTATAAATATTATCCCCACCTTCTGGAAATTCTGTGCTAGAAATTTTCTCTTTTCTGTCAGTCTCTTTGTTTCTGCCTTGTTCCTTTACTTTCTGTCATTTCTACCTATCATTTTCTGCCTTAATGGTCCATTCACCTGTATGTGTTCGATAAAGTCTTACATATTTTTTTCTTAGGATTGATAATTGAATACATGTTGCGAGGCGTGGACAGTCAGCAAGCAAAGCCAGAGCAAGATTGAGGCAGCCGGAGATGTGGTTTCTAAGAAGAATGTTGAGAGTTCCATGGACAGCAAAGAAAACAAACAAGACAATCTTGATGGAGGCAGACACAAGTAGATCATTCGTAAGGAAGATTAGGAAAAGACAGGCGACATTTATAACCACTTTATGAGGAAGGGGGATTTGGAGCACCTGGTCATGACAGGAAAGCAGGAGAGAAAGAGAGCACCAGGTAGTCCCAGGGAGAAAATGCTAGACAGACTTGCGGAGTGGCTGAAGATGAGGAGGGTGGAGGAGATGCTTGGGGCAACAAGAGATAGAGACAGATGGAAGTCCATACTCGCCAACGCCATGCAGCAGGGCACCTGATGATGATGATGATTGTGTATGTTAATTTCCAGAATTTTCAGAGGATAACCTTACCATCACGATGGCATTGGGACAGAGGGATCGTCAGGTGCTGTCAACTATTGTGTCCCACAAACAGGAAAGTCTGCAGTACCTGACTGTGGACAACACCACGTACTACCATTGGAGAAATCTGGCTCGCAGCTTGGACCTCCAAACTGACTGTGATGTAGCTGCCTACCTTCTCCAACAGTGAGTTACCATCTTGTCTGACTGTCTTCTTCTTTCAGTGGCTGTTTACATGGTTGAGTCACATCTGGTGATGAATGTGGCTGTTTTTTCCAGCTTCTGCCACCCTGTTGAGGCGCAGGACCTGCCCTCCAGAAGCTGACTTGAGGATATTGCGGTCTCTACCAGATTCCATCCCCGATTGACCAGCTTATGGTTTGGGGACCATCTATACCACCTTTGTTTCTTGTTGGTGTGAATATGCTTGAGCAGACTTTGACAGAGTGTGCTTGTGGCCTCTACTCTACTCTGCTGTGAATAGACCTACCTTTTCGCTGTCTGAAATAACCGCTTAGAACATTGATTGTTTCTGTTTGTGTATTTGACAGGAATTTGCCAACCAAGTGATTGGCCTCGATTCATGCCCCTGATGGTACTGAATGCTGTTGAGCAGAGCAGAGCTCAGCAGCAACATTTTTGTTGTTGTTGAAATGTTTCAGACTGAAGGTTCAGACTTTGTGGAGATGGATACTGAATGTTCAGACTTTGAAGAGATGGATACTAAAGGTTCAGACTTCGAGGAGATGGATAAATATGCAAAAATCAGCATTTGTGTCGAACAGAGCAGTATCATACGTGATTCAGACACTGATCAGACCAGTTGGGGGGAGGGTTGGGGTCCTAGGGGATGTATTTTGGGACAGGCTTGCACGCAGTCAGCAGTATGAGCAAAAATGTTAACGATTCCTAGTGCACTGATCGGCACAGGGGCTTAGCTTCTTTTCTGATCGTTTGTCTCTTTCTGGCTGGTTTGGTCAGCAACATGCCGCATGAGTGCCATGCCCCCAAAGTGTAATCTAGTATTAGATATTTTTTGGCTGTTAATTTTTGCATCCTGAACAATTTGTAGGGATATTACAGCCCTTGCCAAATCCAGAAGGACCCTATTAGCCATTTGGGCTAATAACTTTGAAACCTTATTAGCCCGGAAGAGAAATCATTAGCCAAAATCATTTGGCATAATTTATTTTACTATGTATAAGATACAATTATACCTTTTGCTGAATGCACCTCACCTCTGCCGGATGTATGCGTCGTTTCGAGGCTTGCAGTAGCAGACGACATACGAAGCGTGCGTGTGTGGAGATCGCGGACAGTCTACTGAGCACATACACATCTAGGAATTTTTATTAGCCATTTGAGCTAACGCTTACGAAGTTTCTATTAGCCCGACGCGAGTTTTATTAGCATTGGCTAACGGGCTAATGGATTTGGCAAGGACTGATATTATAAACTAGTCTGTGCTCTTGTATAAGCGTTCCTGCTTTTCTGCATTGCTGTGGACACATTGAAAGATGTCGGAGTATAGTTACGCAGATATATATATGCAGGATGGTTGGTTCTTAGATAGAGTGCTAATGCTTGATTCAAGATCAGATATCTCAAGTTCAGTCTCAGCCTGTAAGATTTAAATCAGACCTGTTCATTGCCCATCATTCTGGTGGTGTCATCTATGATCTTAGTGTTTCATAGGTCTCTCTTCCCCTGCCCATTTCAAGACCTTACCAGTGCATGAGACTGCCAAACATTTTTGGTAGATTGAGATGGAGCACATACGGAATTGTCAGAGTGCGATGAAGTCCTTGAAAAAACTGCAGACTCCAAACTGAACATGAAGTTAGGGTCATTTTCCACATGGTCTGGTAACCAGAAATCTTGAGGTAATGGTATCAGTGTTTTCATAATGGTTATGAATAATCAGTTGTGAAAGATTTATTTTCTGGCTGTTGTGTATTTGCAATTTTTGTGAATTTTTTTTCTATCCCATCCCTTACAAAGGGGCTGTGTGTGTGTGGGGGGGGGGGGGGAACAAAGGGAGAGAATTGGCAGTAATATGTGACATAAATGTTCTCTTGCTCTGACATTTTGCTGTCATTCTTGTTTATTTCAGATGACATTTTGCTGTCAATCTTATTTATATCAGATGCTGTGTAATCGAATATGCTCTTGTTCTGGCACAAACAAAATGCAGGACATACATTTAGTGACTTGGACAGTGAAAATGCCGCTTTAGTTGGAGGGTTAGTCATGTGTACGTGCCTTACTGTTTTGAATCCAGTTGTTGGGGGGAACCTGTGGCCTGGTGATTTACTCAGTCAAGGTGACTAGTTTGGGGGCGTAATTTCACATGGTATCACAGAATTTGGAGTAATCTTTTTTTTTAATTCTCAGAAATCAACAAACGTTACAAAAAGAAAGTCATATCTCAACGTGAATTTGTTTTTTAATTTAAAGCCGGTAATCAGTTACTGATTAAAGGAGAAGCAGAGGGGAGAAGGCACCAATAATCGTGGGGTGGGTGCAAACTGGAAAAAAGACAGAAAGATGAGTACTGTTGCATTACAGTGAAAGACTATCCTTAATCCTTTCACTCCCACACCCTGTTTGTCAGCTGCCAAAATGTAACCCTTTCACACCCTCACCCTATCCAAAAGCTTCCTGCAGGAAGCTTGTGGATAGGATGAGGGAGTGAAAAAAGTTAACTTTTGCTTTGCTGCCATGGCTGTCAATGTGGGATAGTGGCGGATACAGTGAGGGACTCAAAGGGTTAAGAAGAACCGCCCAAATCACAGGCATTTATATTGGTTGTGAAAAAGATTTTAAAAATATATATATATATACTGTTTATATAGGAGCCCCCAACCCGCACTGTGTATCAAATATTATTTGAAATACCTGCTGTTACTGTTCAGGGGTTGGGTTTTTTGTTGTTTGTTTTTTGTTTTTTTTTTCTTTTGTTTTTTATTTTTTAGTGTACTTTTGAGTTCCTCCACCTTAATGTTTTAATTGTTGTATTTATCAAATTCATACAGATACAAGCTTTCAAATTATTGTTGCTTCGATCAAAACTATAAACACACACCGTTTTTCGTTCATTGTTGCATTCATCTGAACTGTGAAAATACAAACTTTCAAATCATTGATGCTTTAAACTAAATGTACAAGCCTTCAGTTTATTGTTTCATTCACCAAAACCATTTAAGTAAAAGCTTTTGAGTTCATTGTTTCATTCACCAAAACCATAAAAATCCATGTTTTTAATTCATGATTGTATACCAAAGCCACAGAAATATATGCTTTCCATTCAGAATCTGTTAATTTATAGATATAGTTGTTGTGCTGTTCCATGACACATGGTTCAGTGTGTAGGGAGAGGTTTGTTATATCATATTTCTTTTTGTATTGATTATTGTTTAACCCTTTGACTCCCGCATTATGTCCACCAGCATCCTGCATTGTCAACCATGCTACCAAAGCAAAAACTTAACCCTTTGACTCCCTCACTCTTTCCACCAGCTTCCTGCAGGAAGCTGGTGGAAAGAGTGAGGGAGTCAAAGGATTAAGTTTTTGCAGTAGTTGGATAGGGTGCAGGAGTCAAAGGGTTAAAGCTTACATTTAAGTCTGTACATACACATCAGCTGTCTTTGTTTTAGAATGTTATACAGTTTAGCATTTATGTTATTTAAAATATATATTGTCATTTTCTTTATTTTTGTGTCTTTTTTTCAGTTAATGTTACTTAATTCAGAATTCATACATTAGGTGCTCTTTAGTGGATTAACGTGGGGTTGTTTCTTTTGTTGCTATTATTTTAATAGTATTTGAATTTAGCATTCAGTTGTTTTTTTATTTGTTAGAATAGATACTCTTTTCATCAAATTTTTTTTTTTTAAGATTCAGTCGTCAGTTTTCATCCTCCTTCTCTGTACCTCCATCTGCTTATTATTGACGGCACGTATGTTATTATATTTTGTTTGACATGATTTGAAACTTTGTTGTACGCAGCTATGAAAAAACGTCAGAGCCACCATTGACCCAGTGCATACAGTGCAGTGGGCCTGTGCTTCAGTACTGTACAGCTTGCAACATCTACATCACAAAGTCCACCGAAACTACCGATACCTCGGACACCCTGGCACAGCAGAATGCCGTGGCCGGCGACAACCCCGTCATGTCAGGAGAAGCCATCTTCATCAACATGATGGACGTCGACAGTGCTTCATCTCTCTCGCAGACTGATCAAATGGTTATGCTCAAGGTATGGGTGGAATTAACAGACGCATTGATTCATTTGATACTTTTATTGTTGATGTAATTATTATCATTATGATGATGATGATGATTATCATACATTATCATTATTATTGATATTATCATAACTGTTTTTTTTTAAATTATTATTATTATTATATTGTTATTATTATTATTATAAAATATTGGACGGATTTGCAGGGTGACTGAGGAGAGAGAGGGTGGAAGATGTGCTTGCGGAGACAAGTGATAGATGCATATGGAGAGCCATGATTGCCGATGCCATGCGGCAGAGCACATGATGATGATGATGATAATTAATATTATTATTATCATTATTATTATTATTAATTATTATTATTATCATCATTATCATCATCATCATCATAAGTCATTCATGTATAGTGTTATTTTCCAAACTCATTTGGACTCAACATTATTCAGAATTGTACACAGGTTTACCTTGACACGTTGGCCTGGTGAATAAAGGGTGGGGAATTTTGTCTGATCTCCCAGGTCAATATGTATGCAGACCTGCCAGCACCTAAATCCCCTTCATGTGTATATATACGTGTGTATATATATATGCACCCTACAGATCCTGTAAGTCAAGTCACTAGCTGGCTTAACCCCTTAACCCTCTCCCATTTGCATAGCTCGCAGTGAAACTTCCTCTACTATTCGCCATCTTTTTCGCGTTTACACAAAGACAAGAATGGAATGCGGTCATTTCCTTCTCTCTTGTGAATGATGCCAGTGGTGGCGTCTTAATTTAGTGTTAACAGTTCATTGGTCCTTCGTGGACCTACTTGCCAAATTTCATCCATTCAGAGTGAGCTAGCTCATGGTTACAGCGTGATGGAAAAGTACTGGCCATGTGTGCAAACATGTGGCCAGCCACGGCCGGAGTGAACAGATACGGGAGAGCTGTGTTTGGCCAGATGCAGCCGGAGTGAATGGGATAGGGTTAAATAGCAAACTGTAAATAAAAAGGTAAATCACCTGTGCCAGGGAATTTGAAACGTTTTGACTTAAAATTTTTGTTAAAATTCATATCTCTTCATCCAGCCCAGAAAACCCCACAAAACTATATATTTTCTTGTTCAGTATACTTTACAATACACCAGGAGCAAGAAGTATTTTCGTTTTGATGATCGCCAGTGCTAGTAATGTCACTCTGACTCTTATCTGGGTCAAGTCCAACTTCGGACATCCACATCGAAATATATTGCCTGCATGCGCCAGATTATCATCACTTTCACTCTTATTGAATACTCGTGAGACTCCAGATCAGAATCGCCTCCTTAAGTAATTATTTCTGCAACTTATTCTGCTGTGTAGGTTGTTTTTTTGGTCTGAGTGCCGCTCGGTGTTGAAGCGAGTTCATCTTCTATTCACCCCTATTGTTTACAGTCACTGAATAGTAATCAGCTGTAGGGTCACCTTTTCAATCGCACAGGCGGAAAAGACCGTAAAACGTCATGCATACAGAATTAGCAATCTATAGAGGGAATCCTGAAGTTTCCGTTAATATGTCACACGTCACTGAAAGTGTTAGGGTTTTGTGGCTAAAAATCGTGGAAGGTCGCCGACCGAATATTCATTTGGAGGCACTGGAGGTGTATGTTTCTTCCGACTGAATATTCAGTTAGAAGCAGTTAACAGATTGATGGAAACATGAACACATTCAGCATGCATGCCCACCAAATGGTAATGTAAAAAATGGTCGTACATGTGAAAGTCTATTAACCCTTTGACTCCCGCGCCCTATCCACCAACTTCAAAAGCATAACCCTTTGACTCCCTCACCCTATCCACCACTTTCCTGCAAGAAACTGTTGGATAAGGTGAGTCCGCGGGTTAGGCGGGAAGCTGGTGGATAGGGTGAGGGAGTCAAAAGGTTAAGTTTTTGCTTTGCTAAGATGGTTGACAGTGCAGAATGCTGGTGGACAGGGTGTCGGGAGTCAAAAGGTTAAAGAGTACACATAGGAGTAGGAGTCACAGCTCAGGAGTGCAGAAATTTCTAGTGTCTGTATGGTCCAGTTTCCTGAGGTCTCTTGAAACTTGAAAATGCTTAACCCTTTGACTTTTGCACCCTGTCCACCAACTGCAAAGACTTAACCTTTTGACTCTCTCACCCTATCCACCAGCTTCCTGCAAGAAGATGGTGGACAGAGTGAGGTAGTCAGAGGGTTAACTCGATTGCGACGCTCCGCAGCTATAGCTGCGGAGCTCCGCTATAGCTGCGGAGATGTTATGGGTTTTTTTTTACGAGACTACTTGATACTGTAATAAGGGAGATTATACTGACAGCAGAGTTTAACCATTTTTCTAAGTAGATTTCTTTTCCTTTGACCGTAAGAGACTGTTGGAACTCTATTTTTGGCTTGTTTTAGGGGTAGGCCTACCGAAACAAAGGAATTTTGAAGAGTCAAAAGACTCTACGCCTGTATCTAATCATTTTTGGGACAAAATATTCATAAAAGCAGAGCTCATAGTGACTTTCCAGTGAAGAATGTATATCCTGTGACATGTTCAGTGCAGTTTTGTGACATGTATATTTAATGGATTACAAGCAGCAGTTTGATAAGTCGTGTGTGTACATCCAGAACTTTTTCTTTTTTTGCTATTTGCATGCCTTTTTCAATGGTAAACCAGAAAAAAATTAAAGTATGCATAAACAAGTCATCTGCACAGTTACAAAGTAGACATAATGACCTTTTAAAACATATATAACTGTTACAGGATAGGTTTACTGTCGTTGGATATTCTCCATAATTTTTTTAAAAGTACCAAAAACTGTGCATCTCGAGAATTTCAGAAGCCATTTTAGGGCGCGTCTCCAACAAGTTAATTTTTTGCTTTGCTAGCATGGTTGACAATATAGGATGCTGGTGGACAGGGTGTGGAGTCATAGGGTTAATCACCTAAGGATAGTAGCATTAGCTTCTGGTGGAGCTGTCTTACGGCTAATCCTTGTTATTGTACACATACAGTGAAATGCACGCACACACATGCATGCACATGCCTGCACGCACACATAAACATGCATGCATGTGTGCACATGCCACATGCACACTACAACACATGTGCGTACACATGCACACAGATGCACATACACACACACACACACGCACGCATTTACACGCACACACGCACATATTGAGCACACACACGTGGAGCACACTACACACAACATGCATGCACATGTACACACATACACGCACATACTCACACACACAAACACACACATATACACACACACACACACACACACACACACACACACACACACACACACACACACACACACACACACACATTGAAATGCATTAATCAAAAACAAAAGAAATGAAATAAAAGGAAACAATGCATGAAAAACTTGGAGGATAGAAAACGGTAAAGTCAGCATCAAAGCAAACAAAGAAAGGAAAGTGCCAAGCTGTATAACAAGAGATGTAGGAGAGGGATTTTGTTGTTGTTGTTGTTGTTGCTTGAGTAATTATTCAGACTGATATTGTGCTTTGCAGACTGATTATGGAACAGAGATCATAGTGGAGGAAGGAGGGGAAACCACATCGTCCAATCAGCTGGAGGCACTGGTGGAAGCCTGTGCCTTGCAAGGGCCCATCGCAAACCCACCCGTGCTGGTACCTCACACCTCTAGCAGCAAATCTCTGTTGACACCAGAAGCGTTGATGAAGATAAAATCTCGGTCCAGCTCTAAAGGCTTTGTTGATATTAAACCTGGACCAAGACCAGGTTCCTCTCCTGGGGCCAGATCAGGAGAAACAACAACAGATTTACAGGCATTGACAACCACTCAGTCAGGGACCACATTGCCAGCTGACTGCTTCCAGTTTTGTGACTTCACTATCACAAGCAGTCATGGAAGGTGGATGGAGCTCTGACTCGCAAGTCAACGCTGTTGTCAGTGGAGAAGGCTTGGAGAGCGAAGACAAGCAGCTGCCTGCAGAGTACCCCAGTACGGCAGAGGCCCTGCTGGCATCTCAGGAAGCCCAGCTGCCCGAAACCAGCAGCAGCCAGACAGAAGAGCTGACAACTTTGGTAAATGTGCTGCAAAAGGTAAGGAACCAGGACATTCGCTTCTGTTTTTTTAGATTGTTGGCTGGCGTTTCGCCATCCAGCCAGACTGTCCGATTCAACATTCACTTCTGGTTTTTTTTTAGACTGTTGGCTGGTACGAAATCCGAAACAAGTGTGACTGCCTGCGTTCAAGCAAACAGGAACCAGGAAAAACCACAAAAAGAATAAGAACGCGTATTTAATACAACAAGACAAGACAGGCGCAAATTTTCGGCCAACTGGGCTTTGTCAAGCGTAAGATCACAAACGAACAAACACCAGATACAAAAATTAGGAGAAAAAGACTGAAACTTCCCTGCTGCTCTGTCCAGTGTGAGGAAAGGAATCAGGGAAGTTTCAGCTTTTTCTCCTAATGTTTGTACCTGGTGTTTGTTTTGTTCGTTATCGTACGCTTGACAAGGGCCAGTTGGCCAAAAATTTGTGCCTGTCTTCTCTGGTTGTATTAAATACGTGTTCGTATTCTTTTTTTCATGTTTTTTTTTGGTTCTTGTTGGCTGGTGTTTTTGCTGTCCAGCCAGACGGCACAATTCAACATTCAGGTCTGTTTTTTAAGATTGTTGGTTAGTGTTTTCGCTGTCCAGACAGACGGCGCAATCCAACATTCAGTTCTGTTTTTTAAGATTGTTGGTTAGTGTTTTCGCTGTCCAGACAGACGGCGCAATTCAACATTCAGTTCTGTTTTTTAAGATTGTTGGTTAGTATTTTCGCTGTCCAGACAGACGGCGCAATTCAACATTCAGTTCTGTTTTTTAAATTGTTGGTTAGTGTTTTCGCTGTCCAGACAGACTACACAATTCAACATTCAGTTCTGTTTTTTAAGATTGTTGGTTAGTGTTTTCGCTGTCCAGACAGACGGCGCAATTCAACATTCAGTTCTGTTTTTTAAGATTGTTGGTTAGTGTTTTCGCTGTCCAGACAGACTGCACAATTCAACATTCAGTTCTGTTTTTTAAGATTGTTGGTTAGTGTTTTCGCTGTCCAGACAGACGGCACAGTTCCACATTCAGTTCTGGTTTTTAAGATTGTTGGTTAGTGTTTTCACTGTCCAGACAGACGGCACAATTCAACATTCAGGTCTGTTTTTTAAGATTGTTGGTTAGTGTTTTCGCTGTCCAGACAGACTACACAATTCAACATTCAGGTCTGTTTTTAGATGTGTTAGTTTTTCGATGTCAACAGATCACAGGTTCAACATTCAGTCTGTTTTTTAAGATTGTTGGTTAGTGTTCGCTGTCCAGACAGACTGGCACAATTCAACATTCAGTTCTGTTTTTAAGATTGTTGGTTAGTGTTTTCGCTGTCCAGACAGACTGCACAATTCAACATTCAGTCTGTTTTTTAAGATTGTTGGTTAGTGTTTTCGCTGTCCAGACAGACTGCACAATTCAACATTCAGGTCTGTTTTTTAAGATTGTTGGTTAGTGTTTTCGCTGTCCAGACAGACTACACAATTCAACATTCAGTTCTGTTTTTTAAGATTGTTGGTTAGTGTTTTCGCTGTCCAGACAGACTAACACAGTTCAACATTCAGTTCTGTTTTTTAAGATTGTTGGTTAGTGTTTTCGCTGTCCAGACAGACGGCACAGTTCAACATTCAGTTCTGTTTTTTAAGATTGTTGGTTAGTGTTTTCGCTGTCCAGACAGACTGCACAATTCAACATTCAGTTCTGTTTTTTAAGATTGTTGTTAGTGTTTTCGCTGTCCAGACAGACGGCACAGTTCAACATTCAGTTCTGGTTTTTTAAGATTGTTGGTTAGTGTTTTCACTGTCCAGACAGACGGCACAGTTCAACATTCAGTGTCTGTTTTTAAGATTGTTGGTTAGTGTTTTCACTGTCCAGACAGACTACACAATTCAACATTCAGGTCTGTTTTTTAAGATTGTTGGTTAGTGTTTTCGCTGTCCAGACAGACGCACAATTCAACATTCAGGTCTGTTTTTTAAGATTGTTGGTTAGTGTTTTCGCTGTCCAGACAGACTGCACAATTCAACATTCAGGTCTGTTTTTTAAGATTGTTGGTTAGTGTTTTCGCTGTCCAGACAGACTACACAGTTCAACATTCAGTTCTGTTTTTTAGATTGTTGTTAGTGTTTTCGCTGTCCAGACAGACTGCACAATCAACATTCAGTCTTTTTTAGATTGTTGGTTAGTTTTTCGCTGTCCAGACAGACTACACAATTCAACATTCAGGTCTGTTTTTTAAGATTGTTGGTTAGTGTTTTCGCTGTCCAGACAGACTGCACAATTCAACATTCAGGTCTGTTTTTTAGATTGTTGGTTAGTGTTTTCGCTGTCCAGACAGTGTGCAATTCAATTCTGACTTGGGGAGGGAGGTGGGAAAAACGACTGTGTCGTGGAGCCTCTGAGTCCACATAGCTGTGAATGGTTGTAATGGGTATATCTACGTGTCATGGTCTAATCGACTGTGTTCAGTGGGTATCTATGTCTGACTGTGTTCAGTGGGTATCTATGTCTGACTGTGTTCAGTGGGTATCTATATCGATGTGTTCAGTGGGTATCTATATCTGACTGTGTTCAGTGGGTATCTATATCTGACTGTTCAGTGGGTATCTATTCTGACTGTGTTCAGTGGGTATTAGTTGATGTTCAGTATCTGATCATGCTTGTTTCAGTGGGTATCTATATCTGACTGATGTTCAAGTGGGTATCTATATCTGACTGTGTTCAGTGGGTATCTATGTCTGACTGTGTTCAGTGGGTATGTATTGTCTGACTTGGTGTTCAGTGGGTATCTATATCTGATTGTGTTCAGTGGGTATCTATGTCTGACTGTGTTCAGTGGGTATCTATATCTGACTGTGTTCAGTGGGTATCTATATCTGACTGTGTTCAGTGGGTATGTATATCTGACTGTGTTCAGTGGGTATTACTGATTCTGATACTGACTGTGTTCAGTGGGTATCTATTATCTGTGTTCAGTGGGTATCTATATCTGACTGTGTTCAGTGGGTATCTATGTCTGACGTGTGTTCAGTGGGTATCTATATCTGACTGTGTTCAGTGGGTATCTATGATCTGACTGTGTTCAGTGGGTATCTATTCTGACTGTGTTCAGTGGGTATCTATGTCTGACTGTGTTCAGTGGGTATCTATATCTGTCAGTGGGCTTGTGTTCAGTGGGTATCTATATCTGACTGTGTTCAGTGGGTATCTATATCTGACTGTGTTCAGTGGGTATGTATATCTGACTGTGTTCAGTGGGTATGTATATCTGACTGTGTTCAGTGGGTATCTATATCGTGGTATTCAGTGGGTATCTATATCTGACTGTGTTCAGTGGGTATCTATATCTGACTGTGTTCAGTGGGTATCTATATCTGACTGTGTTCAGTGGGTATCTATATCTGACTGTGTTAGTGGGTATCTATATCTGACTGTGTTCAGTGGGTATCTATATGATATATCTGACTGTGTTCAGTGGGTATCTATATCTGACTGTGTTCAGTGGGTATCTATATCTGACTGTGTTAGTGGGTATCTATATCTGACTGTGTTCAGTGGGTATCTATATCTGACTGTGTTAGTGGGTATCTATATCTGACTGTGTTCAGTGGTATCTATATCTGACTGTGTTCATGGGTATTATATCTGACTGTGTTCAGTGGGTATTATGTCTGACTGTGTTCAGTGGGTATCTATATCTGACTGTGTTCAGTGGTATCTATATCTGACTGTGTTAGTGGGTATCTATATCTGACTGTGTTCAGTGGTATCTATATCTGACTGTGTTCATGGGTATCTATATCTGACTGTGTTCAGTGGGTATCTATATCTGACTGTGTTAGTGGGTATCTATATCTGACTGTGTTCAGTGGGTATCTATATCTGACTGTGTTAGTGGGTATCTATATCTGACTGTGTTCAGTGGGTATCTATTCTGACTGTGTTCAGTGGGTATTTATATCTGACTGTGTTCAGTGGGTATTATGTCTGACGTGTTCAGTGGGTATCTATATCTGACTGTGTTCAGTGGGTATTATATCTGCGTGTTCAGTGGGTATTATATCTGACTGTGTTCAGTGGGTATCTATACTGTGTTCAGTGGTATCATGTCTGACTGTGTTCAGTGGGTATCTATATCTGACTGTGTTCAGTGGGTATCTATTCGACTGTGTTCAGTGGTATCTATGTCTGACTGTGTTCAGTGGGTATCTTATCTGACTTGTTCAGTGGGTATCTATATCTGACTGTGTTTAGTGGGTATCTATATCTGACTGTGTTCAGTGGTATCTATATCTGACTGTGTTCAGTGGTATCTATGTCTGACTGTGTTCATGGGTATCTATATCTACTGTGTTCAGTGGGTATCTATGTCTGACTGTGTTCAGTGGGTATCTATTCTGTGTTCAGTGGTATCTATATCTGACTGTGTTCAGTGGGTATCTATATCTGACTGTGTTCAGTGGGTATCTATATCTGACTGTGTTCAGTGGGTATCTATATCTGACTGTGTTCAGTGGGTATCTATATCTGACTGTGTTCAGTGGGTATCTATATCTGACTGTTCAGTGGGTATCTATATCTGACTGTGTTCAGTGGGTATGTATGTCTGACTGTGTTCAGGGGTATCTATATCTGACTGTGTTCAGTGGGTATCTATATCTGACTGTGTTCAGTGGGTATCTATATCTGTGTTCAGTGGGTATCTATATCTGACTGTGTTCAGTGGGTATCTATGTCTAGACTGTGTTCAGTGGGTATCTATTCTGACTGTGTTCAGTGGGTATCTATATCTGACTGTGTTCAGTGGGTATCTATATCTGACTGTGTTCAGTGGGTATCTATATCTGACTGTGTTCAGTGGTATCTATATCTGACTGTGTTCAGTGGGTATCTATATCTGACTGTGTTCAGTGGGTATCTATATCTGACTGTGTTCAGTGGGTATCTATATCTGACTGTGTTCAGTGGGTATCTATATCTGACTGTGTTCAGTGGGTATCTATATCTGACTGTGTTCAGTGGGTATCTATATCGTGTTCATGGTTTTACTGTGTTTAGTGGGTATCTATATCTCAGACTGTGTTCAGTGGGTATCTATATCTGCTGTGTTCAGTGGGTATCTTATCTGACTGTGTTCAGTGGGTATCTATATCTGACTGTGTTCAGTGGGTCATTTATATCTATATCTGACTGTGTTCAGTGGGTATCTATCTGACTGTTCATGGGTACTATTGCGTGTTCAGTGGGTATCTATATCTGACTGTGTTCAGTGGGTATCTATATCTGACTGTGTTCATGGGTATCTATTCTGACTGTGTTCAGTGGGTATCTATATCTGACTGTGTTCAGTGGGTATCTATTCTAGTCTACATGACTGTGTTCAGTGGGTATCTATATCTGACTGTGTTCAGTGGGTATCTATATCTGACTGTGTTCAGTGGGTATCTATATCTGACTGTGTTCAGTGGGTATCTATATCGACTGTGTTCAGTGGGTATCTATTCTGATGTGTTCAGTGGGTATCTATATCTGACTGTGTTCAGTGGGTATCTATATCTGACTGTGTTCAGTGGGTATCTATATCTGACTGTGTTCAGTGGGTATCTATATCTGACTGTGTTCAGTGGGTATCTATAGTACTGTGTTCAGTGGGTATCTATATCTGACTGTGTTCAGTGGGTATCTATATCTGACTGTGTTCAGTGGGTATCTATATCTGACTGTGTTCAGTGGGTTATCTATGATCTACTGACTGTGTTCAGTGGGTATCTATGTCTGACTGTGTTCAGTGGGTATCTATTCTGACTGTGTTCAGTGGGTATCTATATCTGACTGTGTTCAGTGGGTATCTATATCTGACTGTGTTCAGTGGGTATCTATATCTGACTGTGTTCAGTGGGTATCTATGTCTGACTGTGTTCAGTGGGTATCTATATCTGACTGTGTTCAGTGGGTATCTATATCTGACTGTGTTCAGTGGGTATCTATATCTGACTGTGTTCAGTGGGTATCTATATCTGTGTTCAGTGGGTATTATTGTGTTCAGTGGGTATATTATGTCATGACTGTGGTTTCAGTGGGTATGTATATCTGACTGTGTTCAGTGGGTATCTATATCTGTGTTCAGTGGGTATCTATATCTGACTGTGTTCAGTGGGTATCTATGTCTGACTGTGTTCAATGGGTATCTATATCTGACTGTGTTCAATGGGTATCAATGTCTGACTGTGTTCAGTGGGTATCTATATCTGACTGTGTTCAGTGGGTATCTATATCTGACTGTGTTCAGTGGGTATCTATGTCTGATTGTGTTCAGTGGGTATCTATGTCTGACTGTGTTCAGTGGGTATCTATATCTGACTGTGTTCAGTGGGTATGTGTATCTGACTGTGGTAAGATTATTTTGTAAAGATCTAATCCTGGTCTTTCTGTATCACTTTACTTTGTTTGTCTAAGTTATTTGGTTGTTTTTCTATATTTTTCATCTCTTTCACCCTGAACATACACTGGAGCGTACGTCACGCGCACATTGCTTCAGCCCGAGCATGAGGCCAAGCGTAGCTGACCTTTCGGAATTTTTGTCGGAAAGGGTCATGGTTGGATGTGAAACTAAACATGCTGGCTCCCTTGTATAACATATCAAGAGTACATGTGTACCCTTCCTGAGAGCTGGTGACCTTTGTTCGTCGGTTGAGGCAAGGTCAAAGCGAATGACTCGGTGCTCGAGTTCACCGTGTGGTCGCGAGGGGTCAACATGGTGTCGAGTCGAACACCGGCTAGCTGTGCAGGACAAATAAGTGCAGGACTCCCAAACTTGGCATACACACTAACCAATCATAAATACACAAAATAAAAGTATTTTGGAGTGTATCAAACAAAAATTGTTATTTTTGTTTTTTTGTTCTTTGAGTCTTATGATACCCCTTTGCGCGATTTTTTCGAAAAATCAAATTTTTGAAAAAATTGAATAATTTCATTATTTCACAAACAAACACTTTCAAACTTGCACACAAGTTAGTTTATTCTAATGACAACATCTCCACAAAATTTCATTCCTCTATCTTTACAAGTTATTTTTTTTACGAATTTATTAGTAACAGATGCAATTTGGCCAGGGGGGAGAGGTTGTGAGAATGAGCACTCGGCCAGGGTGGGGTGAGTTAAAATGTGATAAAAATCACGCGATTTGAGGGGTCGGAATGACCCTGAAGACTGCAACTTGATTGAGTTAAAGGGCAACAAGCATGCCTTTGACATGGACTGTTTGCCTTCTACAGATTAATTTTAATTTATTATTATTGTTAGTATTGTAGTAATAATATCATCATCCTTGTAACTGTTATTATGATAATAATTGTTATTGTCATCATCATCATTTTTTTGTTACTGTTGTTGTTGTTATAGTTATTATTATTACTATTGTTGTTGTTGTTATTATTCTTGTTATTATCATTATCATTACTATTGTTATTATTATTGTTATTATTTTTATTGTTATTATTATTGTTGTTGTTATTGTTATTATTATCATTATTATATTATTAAGATATTGCTGTCATTTGTGTCATTTTTCATCGGCAGAATGATATGAGTGATGATGAGAGCGACTACTACTGTGAACCACTGTTCAAACCATCGAGTGCCAATGACAAGGACCTGGAGACCACCATCAACGCCATTGAAGACAGCATCAACTCCGGCCAATCCGCCGACCAGTCCCAGGAACTGACGGGTGTGTCTGATACTCCCTGCCTCAAGGTGGCCCAGTCTGCCACGCCAGACCTTACTGTCACCCAGTCCCCTGGCACAGTTGGTGAAACAAGCCACCCTGTCGATCCAGAAGCCCAAAAAGACCTGTCTTCTGACGATCAAGTTGTTGAAAAGGATCAGCCTGCCACCACAGCCGTGACCGTTCCAGATGTGGACTCTAACCAGCCTACCAACTCGGATTCTAGAACAGACCAGAGTGCTAGTCTAGACCTGGAGACAAGCCAGTCTGATACTGCCACCTCCAGAGACAAAACAAGGCAGATCGCCACCTCCGTCGACGAAACAAGGCAGTCTGCCCGGCCAGACGTCAAAACAAGACGGAAGCGGAAAGTCAGTCCAGACCTGAGCAGAAGCCCGTCAGTCAGTCCCCGCAAAACAGCTGAGATCGTGAGCCATACCATGCGCACACGTTTCTTCCACAAGAAGCGCCCGTCCTTCTCCCTACCCGCACAAGCGTGCGGCACCTGTCCTGCAGACAGCAACACCGAAGAATGGAGTCCTGTGGGTAGCAAAAAGACACCTGTCGCAGGTAAGCGTCGAAGGGGAAGACCAAGCAGCAAAAAGAAAGAAGACCAGGCGGACAGCAGCAGACAGACGATCTCTGACAAGAGTGAGGATGAAGAAGTCTTGAACATTCTGGAAGATACTCAAGACACCAGTAGAATGGAGCAAAGCGAAGCTGACGTTAAACCAGAAGAGAAGCAAAAAGACGACGTTTCAGTTGATGAGAAAGACAGCAAGGCTCTTCTCCAGAATCAGGTCCTCATTTTCACAGGTGAAGATGATCTTGAAAAAGTCACTCTGTCGAAGTGTCAGCCACCCATCAGTCAGCCGTCACTGTATGGAAAGAAGCAAAAAGTTGAAACGTCTGTGGCGGTTATGGAGACAAACATAGCACCACTGAAGGTGGAGCCAGCAGATGACTGTCCGAGTTCCCAGGTCAGCATAGTCATGGATGATGCAGATGACAGCCCTCAACTCGTGCGGCGGAAGCGGAGGAGATTTCACCTTACCAGAAAGTTGGGAAAGACATATACCTGCGATATGTGTGAAGAAGAGATGGGATCCAGGGTTGAGTTGAAAAAACATCTGATGGAGCAGCACGGAAGTCGACCGTATGCTTGTAACAAATGCTCCAGTACTTACAAATGTCGCAGCCATCTGAAGGTTCACCTGAACCGCCATGCTGATATCAAGCCATTCAAGTGTCCACATTGTGTCAAGAGCTTTGCTAGCAACTATGCTCTGACAGCTCATTTGACCAGTCACTCGACGGAAAGGCCTGAGGTATTGTGACATCTGCGGTCTGGCATTCAAGTCTGCCAAATACCTGAAAGGTCACCGGAGAACTCATGACCCCGATGACAAACCCTTCATTTGTCAGGAGTGTGGCACACGCTTTAATCGCAAGAGCAACTTGAACAATCACCTCAAGATCCACAACAATGATAAACAGTACATCTGTCCACATTGCAGCAAAAGCTTCATCCAATCCGGAAGCATGAAGAGTCACATCTTTCGCAAGCATAATCCTAATCGACAGCGTCCTTTTGTGTGTGACATTTGTGGGGAGGGGCGTTACGCCAAAGACCAGTTTGATAAACACATGATGATCCATACAGGTGTCAAACCTTACAAATGCGACATATGCGGAGCGGCGTTTGTGCAGTCCAATGCCTTGAAGGGTCACATGAAGATTCACACTGAAACTGACGGTAAGGCCCACTGGTGCCCGATATGTAAGGCAGCCTTCAAAAAGTTTGCCAGCCTGAAGAAACACTTGCACAAAGTGCATGATCAGCAGGACGATATTCTTATTCCTGAGCAGCAAGAGATTCTCATCCATGAGCAGCAGGACATTGCTATTCTGGACCAGGGTGGTGTTCCAGTCACTGACCAACAGAGTATTGTTATTAACCAGCAAGATCCTATGGATCAACAAATCACCTATGTCTATATACAGGGATGAAATATTGTTATGCCTTCTGTAGAACTTTCACCACATTTTCTCTCCAAAACTTACACTGTTGGTTTTTTTCTTCTCCATTTCCTTTAAGAAAAAGTTTCTAGAATTGATACTCCCAAGATAATTTCTGTTTTAAGTTTCTCTCTCTCTCTCTCTTTTTTTTTTGTTTTGACAGTTTCTGGTGTCATTTTATTTCCATTTCTTTTCTCTCCCTCCTCCATATCCTATTCTGTTTGTTTGTTGTATTTTCTTCCCTTCCTTCTCTTCTTAACCCTTTTACTCCCACTTCTTATCCACCAACTGCAAAAACTTAACCCTTTTGACTGCCTCACTGTATCCACCAACTTCCAGTAGGAAGCTGGTGGATAGGGTGATGGAATCAAAGGATTAGGTTTTTGCTTTGCTGGAATGGTTGACAGTGCAGGATACTGGTGGACAGGGTGCAGGAGTCGAAGAGTTAAGCCCATTAGTTCAGTTGGTTAGAGCGTCGTGCAGACAAACTTGAGGTCAAATGCTTGTGTACAACCAAATGACTTGTTACTGCCTGTTGTGTGGCTCAGTTGATTTTTTTTTCTGTGTTCATGGGCTGACATTTCCACTTGCGCCTTAATACAGGAGTGGACTTCAGTTTATGTGGACTTTTTCCCACTCCATTATTAAGGCAGTCGTACTCAGAAAAAAAGTTGTGACTTAACGTTAACAAATAGGGCCTGCATCATGTATCCTGCCTTCTATATTGTTATATGAAACGTAACACAGATGACAGAAAATACAAAAGAAAGTACTTGAACTCTTTGTTTTATTTCAACAACAAAAAAACAGATAAATTATATATGTCTTGACAGTCGATACACTGGACATAGCAGCTTGTAACCTGAAAAGCAAATTTGAACCAGAAAAATAGAAATGTAATACGTATTTAATATAACAAAGCAAGAAAAAAATCTGCCAGTGAGGTATGCCTACTTGTGTGCGTATATGGTGTCTGTCTAGATATCTTTCTTATGGCTACTGACTTAAAAGTGCCGATTTGTTTAACCCTATACTGATTTTATGGAGACAAAAAAAATCTCTTTTTTTTTTTGGACCTATCAACAGATGTCGCAACTGTTGCAGTTTAGAGGGGAATTTTTTATACCTTATTTTGTAAAAATCACTCAGTTTCAGCGGCCACAGGCTCCCACTTCTTTTTTTTTATATATTTTTTTAATTTTTTTTTTTTAGGAAGTTGGGTTTGGTGAGGATTGTGATGGGTATTATGTTTGTTTCTTGATTACAAGCTGTAAGATTTTTGCTACAGGCATGTTGAGGGAGGTGGGTACCAAGTTCTTGTTCCTTGTTTTTATCAACCGTTAGCTTTCAGTGCGAGTTTGCCTTGTTTTGTTTGCATTGTTTGAAAATCTTTTAGAAATCGCAAGTGGCTATGTTAAATGATGGTAGAGGCAGGATGAGCAGTCTGTGTGTGTGTGTGTGTGTGAGAGAGAGAGAGAAAGGGAGAGAGAGATTTGAATAAGATAAGCACTAATGTAATGTACGTTTATGAAGAAGTGCTTTAAATGCTTTAAAAAAAACCTTCTTTTTTTCTTTTTTTTTAAGCCATTAAACAGTATGTATTAGAGATGCAACACAGGAAAAACCATATTAAAGTGCAGCATATTCATTTCTAGTTTGTACTCATTTCAAAATGACAAAATGTGTAAATTAACATTGAACCCCCCCCCCAACAAAAAAAAAAAGGGAAAGAATTTATCTGTTATAATTTTCTACTTAAACGCATCTAATTTAAACGCATTTAAACTTTATAAGTAAGTGCATCTTTGACAAAGAAAGTACAAAGCTCTTGAATTTTTGAAAGCTTTTTTTTCATTCATTTTTTAAGTGTGGTTTGATCCATGAAATTTAGGGAAATTGAATGTTGTCACAATTTTGACCTTATCAAGCAGTTTTTGGCTCTAGCATTACTTGACTGGCTGAATCTTTAGCAGGGTTTCCCCATGTTGTGTCGCATTTTTAGATATGTGCACGTCTACAATACTGGAATAAGACCTGGGACATGGGGTGAAAAATTAAAAAGTAATTAAAAAAGCAAGCAAAACACATTTTTGAAGAGTTCAGACATACCTTTAATAAACAGGAACAACATAAACAGAGTTCATTGAAAGACTTCACTAAAAATCAGCAAAATGTAGACCAAGTGACTGGTGTGATGTGCATTACATGGTTTCCACTTAGTACTGCTTTTTTAGATAAAATAACCAGGCTTCATGGAAAGGATGATACCATCAATACAGACACCTAAGGTCATGTGTCCAGTATTAAACTTGAACAGAAGAACTTAACCATGTCCTGAATATAAACTTATGTATAGGTGGAAACCGTAACCCACGCAACATTGTGGCTTAACAATTTTTCACTGACAATGGTAGAGCTGTGATATGGAGGTATCTTGATTTATTTTAGACAACATATTAAAAGCTTTCTTTCTATGACAATGATGAGCATTTGGGCATAGCCATATTTATGTAACTGGGAAATGTTGCGTGCATTACGTGGAATCCAAATGGGAAACCATTCTTGTATTCCATTGAGCAACATCAGAATAAATCACTGTTTTTACATTTAGGTGCTCTTGATGCATTAGATTGTTTTCAACATTGTTAATTTTTGTTTGCAGGACTTAACAATATGCTGTATGCAATGACTTTGCTGGATTTTGAGCAATTTATTCAAATTGACTGGATTTTATAATTTCTTGGATTTCAGCGAATATTGAATTCTGTTTGTTAGATGTCACACAGTGATACATACAAATGGAAATGGACTAATTCAGTTGATTCATCCTTTTACTAATTCATTCTTTGAATTGGTCCATTCTGGGATTGCTGGAAGTCATAAGCAGGAGGGAGGGGGGGGGAACTAGTTCATCAGTTCATGTTGATATTCCATTTTTGGTTACATTTTCACAACTTAAGCTGTAAAGTCACTGCATTTGTGTAGCTTTTAAACAGTAAAAATATGGTGCCCGCATTGGTTAATGGTCGGTGGCTGCAGGAGACTCAGGTTGTCATTGGTCGCCCAAGCAATGTCAACAACATCTGGAAGCTGAAGTGTCCACTTCTGTCTCGCAGAAATTTCACCAGCGTCTCACCACCTTCTGACTTCAGAACCTGGAAATCACACACATACACACACACAGAGCTCTGAATAATGGCTTTGATTATTGTATAATGTGGAAAAGGTGAATGAAAAGTTTCAACATTAAGAAGTGTAAGCGACATTGTATTGATCAGATCTTATGCCTATGTACATTTTTAAAACCTACAGCAGGTTAATTTTTTTTTTTAACTAACTGTCCTATTGGACAAAATTATGACCATGGTACTGCCTTCAAAACAATGTATCCTTACCAGTCCATTGTAGAATACTGAATAATGACTAGCAACAATAATACTGATATTAATTTTTGTAATGATAATAGTAAAGATAATAACAAGACAAGGAGTGAGAGTGGTTTCTCTGTAGCGCACAAACAAGAAGTATAATCCAATCCGTTCTTTTAACAAGTAATCTTTTAATAGCCACTCAAAAGTAAGGCATAAAAAGCACAATGTAGATCTGTATGCTGAGCCAGTTTCAGGTAAGTCCGATCAAAAATGTGCGTAAGGAGGAAGCACAACTGTCATCTCAATAGATCTGAATCACTTCCACTGTAACCAACGAACTTTTTTTTTTGGCAAGGTAGCTAATTGGCTTTCCTTCTCCCTTAATTTGTAGTTGAAGTATTCATTTTCAAAGAAAGAATAGATGTAGATCTACAGTTCAGTTGCTGGGGGAAAAGAAACAAAATACGTAAAGACTGTGACGTGCATACCTTGAAACAAAATCTGCAACAATGTTTCGTCTCTGCAGTAACTCACGTCACAAAGTGCCGACTTTTAAAAAATCTCTGTAGATTTCAACAGCTGTATGTCTTTAACTGGACCATGTAATTGGAATACCATAATCGTTTGCTTTCTGTCCAAAGACATCAATTTGTTGCGAAACGGAAATTGATAACAATGATTCAGCAAGCGTGCGTTGCCGTGGAATCTAAAACCAGTGGCACTTAAAACTATTCCACGAAATTTCCTTTTTGCTGAGAGCATTCCTTTCCGAAACACAAACAGTAGGGCTCACAATATTTTTGTTAGTCACAACACACGCAGTAAAGCTTGTATTAAACAAAAAGTGTCAACGAAAATGCTCCATATAACGTTTATTCGTTACGTGCGCTACAAGAGAAACGAGAAATTACCGCTTTTGTTTCTGCAGAATCCCACGACTATGATTTGTTGTACACGTAAATCATGAATGCATGCTGAGTTTTGCGAAATAAAAGAGACTTGCCTGTACACTGTAAACTTAAGAAAGTTTCCACATTTTCATGCTCAGTTGAAATCGTATTGAAACGTTTGTGCGTTACTACAGAAACAGTCGCAAATGCTCACATTTGGTTCGCATTTAGAGAGAATCGATCATTATTTACTCTTTTACTGAGTTTTATCCAGAAAATCTTATCTATTTTTAATAAACAACAAAAGCAAAATTGTATCCTTACCTCAGTTTGCTTGCCACACCACACACACCAAACTGGTGACGCCGACACTTGCTGGTGACGTCAAGCAGATGTGATGTGCGTTTCAAAACGTCGGGTGGAGACGAGTCAACAAATGTCCAGCTTGTGTTTGAGCATACATGGGCCATGTGCCGCTTGTCACGTACACATTTTCTTTGTTCTCAAACACTTTAGATTCAGAGGATGGGGCCAAGATGATTGACTTTGATGATGAGCAAGAAGGATAGGTTGTGTGCGTTACACTAGGAAGCAAAGAAACTTGCATTCAGCTTCTTTATTATTCAACGAACTGACTCGTGAGCAGGAAGAACGATCCCAAAGATGCATTTTGGAGTAATTTCGAATCAGTTGAAGCACAACTGTGTTGTGTGGGTAGAACGGAATGCAAGCGTTATCAGTGGAAACTAATGAAACGCACGATCGCCATATTTTTGGATGCACCAAACGCAACTTACTGCATGAAGTTTTGCAATGGCTTATTGTGAGTGGGATTAATGTTTTATTTACTAACAGGACACACACAATTCATTTGTGTGTTGCTTGTTCTGATTAAATTACACTGTTGTACAAGTTTCAACCCAAGCCATGTCCCACTTTCTGGCGCCTTTTTTGTCACAACCACAGACAAAATAAAAACATAAAAAAATCAGGCAAACACAAATGGTGATGAACAATGCTTTATTTTGTTGAAGAAACATGTCGCCAAACCGACTGAAATAAAAAAAACCTCCAACATATGCAAAGGCAGCTATAACTGAAGCTGAAGTGAGGGCCCTATCATTCTATTGGGTGATTCCAGTATTGTAGACGTGCACATATATATAATGTGTGTGTGTGTGTGTGATTGATTCATTGAACTTGTATAGATCTGTTATATTGTTAGGGATCATTTAACTGAACATTTTATTTTATTTTAATCTGTCTTCCTTGAAGACAGCTGTAAAGTCTTCTCTTCTGAAACAGTGTACAATCAACCACTGTTAAGAAGTGTAAAGTTTCTCTTCTGACGTGTACAACACCACTGTTGTTTATGTACCCTAGTAACATGCCTTTCATACCATAGTATCAAATAAAACGTCATAGTAAAGAGAAAAGCCGTGGATTTCTTGACCTGCTGATGTTCTTCATATATTCATGAAAGATGAAAAATGTCACCTTTTGGACAGAGTGAGAATCAGACAGTATTAGAACGCTAAACCATCAGCAAATTCACAAGGCAAGCTTACCGCTGCTGTGTGGAAATGTTGTAAACGTGTTTTTGACGCAGTGTTGTGATTTTGCTAGGGTTTTGTTTGTATGTTGTGACACTTGGAAAGTAAATGGAAACACACTGGAGTTACACGTAAACCATACAACCTGACATGTTATATATGTATGAATTGGTGCTACTAGTAATATTAGACTATCTCTTTCTCCTCTTTGCTCATCACCCTCCTGTGCGATAAATTGGACGGAGTGGTCAATGCTGGGGGCATGTCCTTAGATAGTGTGCGCGAATGCATTGATATGTGTTACTTTCTTTTCTTTTTTTTCTGTTGAAGTTTTGTATGTTTTGAGGTGGTTATGGCCCTGATATGGCTCTGCGCAGTCAGCTGGGCTTTAAACAACAACAGAAAGAGAAATATCAAGTTTTTTTTCTTCTTGTAACTTGACACAGAGCAGTGGTTTTGTGTGCCTCTGACAGTCAATTTTATTTGATGAAACAAATGTCAGGAAGGATGTCTGTGCTGTATGCTGAATTAGATGTTATACAAGATGGTTGATTGGGTTTTTCTTCCTTTCTTTTTAATTTCTTTTCCTTTTTTTTGTCCGTTTCACATTGATAGAAATTGTGCTTGACATCTGTGTGTGTGTGTGTGTGTGTGTGTGTGTGTGTGTGTGTGTGTGTTGTGTGTGTTGTTTTTTTTAATAAGATGGGTCAGTATGCAAGTGAACAGTCATGCAAGGCATTTATCGGTTTGATTTGATATTCCTAGTTTATCTTGTGTAGCTTCAATTTTTAACTATAGTAAATGAATTTCCTAGTATACTTTATTTGGAATTATAATCATCATTTCTCGAGACTGAACACATGGCGGCTTTGAAAACATTTTGATCTCTCAAGTTTCAGTGTCTTTGTTGTTTTACGTCTGGTTTCACCTAGTTTGTGGTCAGTGTATCTTGATCAAATTGATGGCATCCAACTTTGCATATAGTGACCTTGGTTATGGTCACTTAGTAAAACAACAAAAACCTGAATCTGTGTGTGTGTGTGTGTGTGTGTGTGTGTGTGTGTGTGTGTGTGTGTGTGTATTTGCAGGTGCTGTTTATGAGTTGCACTAGCAGCTTCTGTCTTTCATTGCCTCTGTCTCTCACATTATTTTAATCATGCACAATATAGTCCTCCTTTTCTTTTTTTTAATTTTATTGTTTTATTTTATTCCTGTTTTTTCTTTTTTTCTTTTTCTTTTTTTGTTTTGTTTTGTTTTGTTTTTTGGAATACATCTGTCACTATCTCTCTTGTATACACACACAAACAGAGAAAACATGTTTGCATACATATCAAATAAATGCATGTACATACAAACTCACTTATTTAAACACACACCCATACACACACACACACACACACACATACACACACACACAGATACACATACTCACACATGCTCACACATACACTCACAAATACACAGATTACGGTTAAAGAGATAAGTCATAAGACAAAAAACATACACACAACAGTCATTAAACACACACACACACATACCAGTCATAAGAAAACACACACACACACACACACACACACAACAACAACAACAATAAAACTATTCTTTTGTAGGTGGTTTACATGGTCAGGCCACATCTGGTGATGTAGCCTACATGGCCGTTTTTGTCCAGTTCCTGCTGGCTGTTATGGAGCTTGGTGGCTGATGAGTTGTGGTGGGGGGGGGGAGGGGTATCTCCTGTGGCTCCGCTAGGCTGATTGTTTTGGTTTGGTTCAGTTTTTTATGTTGACACCCACATCAGGTGATATGGCCGACAGGGATAACCATCCCAGGGAAATGGGGGGACTTGCCTAATCCTATACTGACACCTGATGATGAGGAGGGTGATGATGATGATACTGACACCACCAGAACAACAATGATGTTAATATGGGACAGTGAGAAGGCCATTTTTAATGTATAGCGCACCCCGGATTACGAACCCACAACAATTAGCATGTGAATCCGACGCTCAAACCAACTGAGCTACCGGGGCCTACGTTCGCTAGGCTGAGATGGCATCACTGTGATATGTGTTGAGCTGCCTGGTCCTTTTGACTGCAGAGGCGGATTAGTGTTGGTATCAATTTAATTTCCAATTCATGTGTACATTGAGCTGGTTGTGGCCGATGTGGAGCCTCACCAGGAACACTTGCTGCTCTCTTGACAGCGAGGGAAAAAAGCATGAAACTACAAACTATAGCATTCGCTCCCCAAAGCCAAAGTTAATCAAGGTCAAGTATGATTTCCAAATGGTTCTTTCTCTGGCTTGATGATCAAACCTTGTCAGTCCACTCAACTGCAGATTTAGTGTTATTGTTGTTTAAAATCCAGCCATCTGTGTAGAGCCATATCAGGGCTATAACCGCTTCAAAACATACAAAACTTCAACAGGAAAAAAACAAACCAGAAAAGAAAATTAAGTACGCATATCAATGCATTTTGCGCACATAATTTAAGGACATGCTTCAGGCGTGGACCACTCCATCCAATTTATTGCACAGGGGATTTAAAAAACACACTTGAATACAAATTTAACCATATCTAAGGACACCAAAACCATACGTTAAAATTTACTTAAAATTGCTTCTGCATATCTCACCTCCCTAGAGCCAAAAATGCACATAAGACATATACCCAATTATCAATCCTAAGAAAAAGTACTAAGACTTTATCGAACACATACAGTGAATGGATCAGCAAGACAGGAAATGATAGGAAGAAATGACAGAAAGCAAAGAAAGAAGGATGAGACAAAGAGAGTGTCAGAAAAGAGCAAATTTCTAGCACAGAAGTTGGGAATACTATTTATACTGAAAGAGCCCCCCTTGGCATTCCCATGGGGAACAACTGCAGATGGGCACCTGTCCCTCTGTGGGGACTTGGAAAGTAAATACTGTGAGGAAGAGGAGATGAGCATTGCCATCATGATGCTGTGCTCTCGATCTCTCACAGACCGATTCCAGGCATTAACCCTTTGGCTCCCGCATCCTATCTACCAACTGCAAAACCTTAACCCTGTGACTCCCTCACCCTTTCCACCAGCTTGAGGGAATCAAAAGGTTAAGTTTTTGCTTTGCTAGCATTGTTGACAATGCAAGATGCAGGTGGACAGAATGTGGGAGTCAGAGGGTTAATCAAGGTCTCCAAATGGCTCTTGTTCTGGCGTGATGATCAAACCTTGCCAGTCCACTCAGTTGCAAATGGGTACCCGTCCCTCTGTAGGGACATGGAAGATGAAGCAATGATGAAGAGGAGATGAGCATTGCCATCATGATGTTGTCCTGTCCCGCAAACCATTTCCAGGCTTTAACAGACACCCGTCACCTGTGTGAAAAATTATACATAGGCCTATGAAAATGTATAATTATGTAGCAGGCTGATTGGCTCTTATGATAGAGTTGTGGACTCAAGATCCGATATCTCCAGTTCAGCCCCAGCCCACAACATTAAAAGCTGGCCTGTTCGCTGCCCATCTTAATGTTTGCACCATTCTGGTGGTGTCAGCTTAGTGTTTCAAAAGTCCCTCCCCTGCTCCCCAATTTCAGGACCTTGCCAACGCATAGGGTTTTGCGCAGGCTTAGGGAGTCTGCCAGATAATTCTTGGCAGATGTGGGTGGAACACATATGGAATTGTCCGAGTGCGATGAATCCCTCTTGAACAAACTCCAAACTGTGTAAAAAATTCTGCGACTTGGAATTTTAACAGTAATGACTTAGAACGAGAAATCACGATACAATGATCACTCCCCGCTGACGATAGGCTTAGAGTGACCTGACCTTGTTGCATGTTTTGAATCTCCGACACAAAAGAAGGCATGGTTGTTTACCTTAGATCTAATGTAAGACATGCCAAATTCAAAAGAAAATCAAAGAATAATAGCATTTGCTGTCGTTTGAGAGAAAGAGAAAAGGACAGATGTAAGTAAGAAAATAGTAATTGATGTTGGGAGGGGGGAGGATAAGAGAGAACGTGTGTGTGTGTAAGAAACAGACGGAGAGGGACAGAGCGTGGCCTTCGCGACATAATGGCTTGACACCCTCTCGTGTGACGTCACGGCCAGGGGGCCATTGCCTTGCGAGACGCGCTGCGTATGAGTGACGGACGGCTTGATTTCATTATCTGATCTACATACCTCGTCGGCGTTTTAGGCAAACGTAATTTTGTAAACTTCACATCCACGAAGTCTATGAACTGAATATTCACAGTTATTGTCTTCTTTTTGAAAAAAAAAAATAGTTGACAGTGACGAAACCAGAAACAACAAAAGTAACAAAACGGTAGTCAGTTGTGAAGCACACAAACGAAAACAGCAGTTACCGAAATCACTGTTCACACAAACGGACATACACACACACAAAGAAAAAACATGGAGATTTAGAGACAGAGAGATACAGACAGGCTCAGACAGACAGACAGAGACAGTGAAGGCGGCAAATCAGTGATACAGGGACAAACATTTAGGTTAAAATAATAAATCACTCATGATAAGATTGCTGGAGGAAAGCGATCAAACTCTTTTGGTGTAAGTGAGAAAGTGATACCTTCAAAATTGATTCTTCACAGCTGTGTAATGGAGGAAACAAACAAAAAATTTCTCTGTATTGTTCTTGGCAAGCCAGTTGTCCCTAATGCATTTAAATGAATGAACAGTATCAAAGAGAAAAAACTGTTTCAGAACACATGAAGGGGTTTTCAACTGAACGCTGAAGTGTCCCTTCACCAATTGAGGTGAATGCATTCCTGTTTATTCTGTTGTTGTCTGAGATGACACATGTCACTATGTATCCAATGTTATGGAGCATTTCCAGAACTTTCATTACCATGTCGTGCAACTTACTGGCATTGATGTTTTTGACAGGTACAATGGCCACAACATCCTTGCATTTAGATAACAGTGAGGATATCATAAACACTTGAGCTGTGCTGGCTTCACTCACACCTACAGAACAATTGTAAGCTGTACCTTCCAGTTTGCCTGCTTTGTATGACATGGTGGGCAAGATGGATTTCATCTAACATGAGAACTACATGTCTTTCTGCTTCAGTTATAAAGCAGGTATATGTCAACCCCTAACAACAACAAAGTTAATTATCATTATGACATCAGCTTGAGGTAAAAGCAGACACACATAAAACAAGTACATGTCAATCCCTAACAACAACAATGTTACAACATAAACATAAGATAAAGGCAGATACACATAAAGCAAGTACATGTCAACCCCTAACAACAACAATGTTAATTATGACATAAACATGAGGTAAAGGCAGATACACATAAAGCAAGTACATGTCAACCCCTAACAACAACAATGTTAATTATGATATAAACATGAGGTAAAGGTAGACACACATAAAGCAAGTACATGTCAACCCCTAACAACAACAATGTTAATTATGACATAAACATGAGGTAAAGGCAGATACACATAAAGCAAGTACATGTCAACCCCTAACAACAACAATGTTAATTATGACATAAACATGAGATAAAGGCAGATACACATAAAGCAAGTACATGTCAACCCCTAACAACAACAATGTTAATTATGACATGAGGTAAAGGCAGATACACATAAAGCATGTACATGTCAACCCCTAACAACAACAATGTTAATTATGACATAAACATGAGGTAAAGGCAGATACACATAAAGCAAGTACATGTCAACCCCTAACAACAACAATGTTAATTATGATATAAACATGAGGTAAAGGTAGACACACATAAAGCAAGTACATGTCAACCCCTAACAACAACAATGTTAATTATGACATAAAATGAGGTAAAGGCAGATACACATAAAGCAAGTACATGTCAACCCCTAACAACAACAATGTTAATTATGACATAAACATGAGATAAAGGCAGATACACATAAAGCAAGTACATGTCAACCCCTAACAACAACAATGTTAATTATGACATGAGGTAAAGGCAGATACACATAAAGCATGTACATGTCAACCCCTAACAACAACAATGTTAATTATGACATAAGGTAAAGGCAGATACACATAAAGCAAGTACATGTCAACCCCTAACAACAACAATGTTAATTATGACATGAGGTAAAGGCAGATACACATAAAGCAAGTACATGTCAACCCCTAACAACAATGTTAATTATGACATGAGGTAAAGGCAGATACACATAAAGCATGTACATGTCAACCCCTAACAACAATGTTAATTATAACATAAACATGAGGTTAAGGCAGATACACATAAAGCAAGTACATGTCAACCCCTAACAACAACAATGTTAATTATGACGTAAACATGAGGTTAAGGCAGATACACATAAAGCAAGTACATGTCAACCCCTAACAACAACAATGTTAATTATAACATAAACATGAGGTAAAGGCAGATACACATAAAGCAAGTACATGTCAACCCCTAACAACAACAATGTTAATTATGACATGAGGTAAAGGCAGATACACATAAAGCAAGTACATGTCAACCCCTAACAACAGCAATGTTAATTATGACATAAGGTAAAAGGCAGACACACATAAAGCAAGTACATGTCAACCCCTAACAACAACAATGTTAATTATAACATAAGCATGAGATAAAGGCAGACACACATAAAGCAAGTACATGTCAACCCCTAACAACAACAATGTTAATTATAACATAAGCATGAGATAAAGGCAGATACACATAAAACAGGTACATGTCAACCCCTAACAACAATGTATGTTATGAATTACTAGCCTAGATGTATATGAGAAAGAAAATAAAAGAAACAGTAAAGAACAAAGGAGGAGGGGGGTGGGGATATGTCAACTAAATGCTATGATGAAAATAGATGAACTTTAGCACATACAATAGTCACATCATAATATTGATAATTACTGTCAAATAAAATCAACAGGAACAGAATCAAGAAAAGAGAGATTTAGTAATTTTGGCACAGAAAGAGGATAAGGTAAAAGTGGAGTAAAAATGACTGATTAAAGGTTTTATTAGCATATTGTATGTAGGCCTTGAAAAGGAGTTTTAATGAAAAGAAATCATTTACGATATTTCAAGCAGATGTTTGTGAAGCTTTCGTTTAAAGCTGTTTAGTGGTGTGCATGACTTGGATGTTAGAAGGCAGTGTATTCCAGAGATATGGACCTGAAAAGGTGATGCTTGACTTGAATATGTCTAATCTTGGAAGACAAAAGTTGTATCTTGAATTTTTATAGGGTGTTTAACCCTTTGACTCCCGCACCCTACATATCAACTGCAATATAACTTAACTCTTGGACTCCCTCACCCTATCCACCAGCTTTCAGCAGGATAGGAAGCTGGTGGATAGGGTGAGGGAGTCACAATGATAAGGTATTGCTTAGCTAGCATGGTTGACAATGTAGGATTCTGCTGGATGGAGTCAAAGATTTAACTTGGGATAAGGTAGTTGGGTGTTTGGCTTGGGATAAATAGTTGTGTGAAATCTATGGCTTGGGATAAATAGTTGTGTGAAATCTATGGCTTGGGATAAATAGTTGTGTGAAATATATGGCTTGGGATAAATAGTTGTGTGAAATATATGGCTTGGGATAAATAGTTGTGTGAAATACATGGCTTGGGATAAATAGTTGTGTGAAATATATGGCTTGGGATAAATAGTTGTGTGAAATATATGGCTTCGGATAAATAGTTGTGTGAAATACATGGCTTGGGATAAATAGTTGTGTGAAATATATGGCTTGGGATAAATAGTTGTGTGAAATACATGGCTTGGGATAAATAGTTGTGTGAAATATATTGCTTGGGATAAATAGTTGTGTGAAATATATGGCTTGGGATTAATAGTTGTGTGAAATTATGGCTTGGGATAAATAGTTTGTGTGAAATATATGGCTTGGGATAAATAGTTGTGTGAAATATGGCTTGGGATAAATAGTTGTGTGAATATATATGGCTTGGGATAAATAGTTGTGTGAAATATATGCTTGGGATAAATAGTTGTGTGAAATATATGGCTTGGGATAAATAGTTGTGTGAATATATGGCTTGGGATAATATAGTTGTGTGAAATATATGGCTTGGGATAAATAGTTTGTGTGAAATATATGGCTTGGGATAAATAGTTGTGTGAAATATATGGCTTGGGATATATAGTTGTGTGAAATATATGGCTTGGGATAAATAGTTGTGTGAAATATATGGCTTGGATAAATAGTTGTGTGAAATATATGGCTTGGATAATAGTTGTTGAAATATATGGCTTGGGATAAATAGTTGTGTGAAATATTGGCTTGGGATAAATAGTTGTGTGAAATATATGGCTTGGGATAAATAGTTGTGAAATATATGGCTTGGGATAAATAGTTGTGTGAAATTATGGCTTGGGATAAATAGTTGTGTGAAATATATGGCTTGGGATAAATATTGTGTGAAATATATGGCTTGGGATAAATAGTTGTGTGAAATATATGGCTTGGGATAAATAGTTGTGTGAAATATATGGCTTGGGAATAATAGTTGTGTGAAATATATGGCTTGGGATAAATAGTTGTGTGAAATATATGGCTTGGGATAAATAGTTGTGTGAAATATATGGCTTGGGATAAATAGTTGTGTGAAATATATGGCTTGGGATAAATAGTAGTTGTGTGAAATATATGGCTTGGGATAAATAGTTGTGTGAAATATATGGCTTGGGATAAATAGTTGTGTGAAATATATGGCTTGGGATAAATGTTGTGTGAAATATATGGCTTGGGATAAATAGTTGTGTGAAATCTATGGCTTGGGATAAATATTTGTGAAATATGGCTTGGGATAAATAGTTGTGTGAACTTATGGCTTGGGATAAATAGTTGTGTGAAATATATGGCTTGGGATAAATAGTTGTGTGAATATTATTGGCTTGGGATAAATAGTTGTGTGAAATATATGGTTGGTAAATAGTTGTGATGTGAAATTATGGCTTGGGATAAATAGTTGTGTGAAATATATGGCTTGGATAAATAGTTGTGTGAAATATATGGCTTGGGATAAATAGTTGTGTGAAATATATGGCTTGGGATAAATAGTTGTGTGAAATATATGGCTTGGGATAAATAGTTGTGTGAAATTATGGCTTGGGATAAATAGTTGTGTGAAATATTGGCTTGGGATAAATAGTTGTGTGAAATATATGGCTTGGGATAAATGTTGTGTGAAATATATGGCTTGGGATAAATAGTTGTGTGAAATATATGGCTTGGGATAAATAGTTGTGTGAAATATATGGCTTGGGATAAATAGTTGTGTGAAATTATGGCTTGGGATAAATAGTTGTGTGAAATATATGGCTTGGGATAAATAGTTGTTGTGAAATATATGGCTTGGGATAATATAGTTGTGTGAAATATATGGCTTGGGATAAATAGTTGTGTGAAATATATGGCTTGGGATAAATAGTTGTGTGAAATATATGGCTTGGGATAAATAGTTGTGTGAAATTATGGCTTGGGATAAATAGTTGTGTGAAATATATGGCTTGGGATAAAATAGTTGTGTGAAATATAATGGCTTGGGATAAATAGTTGTGTGAAATATATGGCTTGGGATAAATAGTTGTGTGAAATATATGGCTTGGGATAATAGTTGTGTGAAAATTATGGCTTGGGATAAATAGTGTTGTGTGAAATATATTGGCTTGGGATAAATATGTTGTGTGAAATATATGGCTTGGGATTAAATAGTTGTGTGAAAATATGGCTTGGGATAAATAGTTGTGTGAAATATATGGCTTGGGATAAATAGTTGTGTGAAATATATGGCTTGGGATAAATAGTTGTGTGAAATATATGGCTTGGGATAAATAGTTGTGTGAAATATATGGCTTGGGATAAATAGTTGTGTGAAATATATGGCTTGGGATAAATAGTTGTGTGAAATATATGGCTTGGATAAATAGTTGTGTGAAATATATGGCTTGGGATAAATAGTTGTGTGAAATATATGGCTTGGGATAAATATTGTGTGAAATCTATAATGTTGGTGAAATATGTTGGATATGTGTGAAATATATGGCTTGGGATAAATAGTTGTGTGAAATATATGGCTTGGGATAAATAGTTGTGTGAAATATATGGCTTGGGATAAATAGTTGTGTGAAATATATGGCTTGGGTAATAGATATAGTTGTATGTGTGAAATATATGGCTTGGGATAAATAGTTGTGTGAAATATATGGCTTGGGATAAATAGTTGTGTGAAATATATGGCTTGGGATAAATAGTTGTGTGAAATATATGGCTTGGGATAAATAGTTGTGTGAAATATATGGCTTGGGATAAATAGTTGTGTGAAATATATGGCTTGGATAAATAGTTGTGTGAAATATATGGCTTGGGATAAATAGTTGTGTGAATATATGGCTGGGATAAATAGTTGTGTGAAATATATGGCTTGGAAATTTTAATATATGCTTGGGTAAATATTAAATATGGCTTGGGATAAATATTGTGTGAAATATATGGCTTGGGATAAATAGTTGTGTGAAATATATGGCTTGGGATAAATAGTTGTGTGAAATATATGGCTTGGGATAAATAGTTGTGTGAAATATATGGCTTGGGATAAATAGTTGTGTGAAATATATGGCTTGGGATAAATAGTTGTGTGAAATATATGGCTTGGGATAAATAGTTGTGTGAAATATATGGCTTGGGATAAATAGTTGTGTGAAATATATGGCTTGGGATAAATAGTTGTGTGAAATATATGGCTTGGGATAAATAGTTGTGTGAATATATGGCTTGGGATAAATAGTTGTGTGTTGTGAAATATCTGGTTGGGATAAATACTTGTGTGAAAGATATCGCTTGGGATAAATAGTTGTGTGAAATCTATGGCTTGGGATAAATAGTTGTGTGAAATATATTGCTTGGGATAAATAGTATGTGTGAAATATATGGCTTGGGATAAATAGTTGTGTGAAATATATGGCTTGGGATAAATAGTTGTGTGAAATATATGGCTTGGGATAAATAGTTGTGTGAAATATATGGCTTGGGATAAATAGTTGTGTGAAATCTATGGCTTGGGATAAATAGTTTGTGAAAATATTGGCTTGGGATAAATAGTTGTGTGAAATCTATGGCTTGGGATAAATAGTTGTATGAAATATATTGACTTGGGATAAATAGTTGTGTGAAATAATATTGGCTTGGGATAAATAGTTGTGTGAAAATATTGGCTTGGGATAAATAGTTGTGTGAAATATATGGCTCGGGATAAATAGTTGTGTGAAATATATGGCTTGGATAAATAGTTGTGTGAAATTATGGCTTGGGATAAATAGTTTGTGAAATATATGGCTTGGGATAAATAGTTGTGTGAAATCTATGGCTTGGGATTAAATAGTTGTATGAAATATATGCTTGGGATAAATATTGTGTGAAATATTGGCTTGGGATAAATAGTTGTGTGAAATATATGGCTTGGGATAAATAGTTGTGTGAAATATATGGCTGGGATAAATAGTTGTGTGAAATATATGCTTGGGATAAATAGTTGTGTGAAATATATGGCTTGGATAAATAGTTGTGTGAAATTATGGCTTGGGATAATATAGTTGGTGAAAATATGGCTTGGATAAATATTGTGTGAAATATATGGCTTGGATAAATAGTTGTGTGAAATCTGGCTTGGGATAAATAGTTGTGTGAAATATTGGCTTGGGATAATAGTTGTGTGAAATTATGGCTTGGGATAAATAGTTGTGTAAATTATTGCTTGGGATAAATAGTTGTATGAAATATATGGCTTGGATAAATAGTTGTGTGAAATTATGCTTGGGATAAATAGTTGTGTGAAATATATGGCTTGGGATAAATAGTTGTGTGAAATATATGGCTTGGGTAATAGTTGTGTGAAATATATGGCTTGGGATAAATAGTTGTGTGAAATATTGGCTTGGGATAAAAGTTGTGTGAAATATATGGCTTGGGATAAATAGTTGTGTGAAATTATGCTTGGGATAAATAGTTGTTGAAATATATGGCTTGGGATAAATAGTTGTGTGAAATTATGCTTGGGATAAATAGTTGTGTGAAATATATGGCTTGGGATAAATAGTTGTGTGAAATATTGGCTTGGGATAAATAGTTGTGTGAAATATATGGCTTGGATAAATAGTTGTGTGAAATATATGGCTTGGATAAATAGTTGTGTGAAATATATGGCTTGGGATAAATAGTTGTGTGAAAATATGGCTTGGGATAAATAGTTGTGTGAAATATATGGCTTGGATAAATAGTTGTGTGAAATATATGGCTTGGGATAAATAGTTGTGTGAATATATGGCTTGGATAAATAGTTGTGTGAAATATATGCTTGGATAAATAGTTGTGTGAAATATATGGCTTGGATAAATAGTTGTGTGAAATATATGCTTGGGATAAATAGTTGTGTGAAATATATGGCTTGGGATAAATATTGTGTGAAAATATGGCTTGGGATAAATAGTTGTGTGAATATATCTTGGATAAATGTTGTTGAAATATATGCTTGGGATAAATAGTGTGTGAAATATATGCTTGGATAAATAGTTGTGTGAAATATATGCTTGGGATAAATAGTTGTGTGAAATATTGGCTTGGGATAAATAGTTGTGTGAAATATATGCTTGGATAAATATTGTGTAAATATATGCTTGGGATAAATAGTTGTGTGAAATTATGGCTTGGATAATAGTTGTTGAAATATATGGCTTGGATAAATAGTTGTGTGAAATATGGCTTGGGATAAATAGTTGTGGAAATATATGGCTTGGGATAAATATTGTGTGAAATATTGGCTTGGATAAATATTGTGTGAAAATATGCTTGGGATAAATAGTTGTGTGAAATTATGTTGGGATAAATAGTTGTGTGAAATATATGCTTGGGATAAATAGTTGTGTGAAATATTGCTTGGAAAATAGTTGTTGAAATATGGCTTGGATAAATAGTTGTGTGAAATATATGCTTGGATAAATAGTTGTGTGAAATAATGGCTTGGATAAATAGTTGTGTGAATTATGGCTTGGGATAAATAGTTGTGTGAAATATATGGCTTGGGATAAATAGTTGTGTGAAATATATGCTTGGGATAATAGTTGTTGAAATATATGCTTGGATAAATAGTTGTGTGAAATATTTTTGTATTTTAATATATTTGTAAATAGGTGATATTGTGGTTATTCAATATAGCTGATATGTTTATTTGCTTAAATATTGTTGATTTCTTGGATAAATATGGGAATCTAGCTAATTAAATGCTGTTGATTAACGGCTTGGATATAGTGGTGAATTATTGCTTTGTTATTTGTGCTTGGACTGGCAAATAGTGTGTGATTAATGCCTTGGGATAAATAGGTAAATGCTTAAAATGTGTTAATATTGTATGTTAGGTATATTTTTAAATCTAATGCTGGGTATATACTTTGAATTCTGGTTGTAAATAAGTTGTGAATATATGTAAATAAGGGAATATTGTTGAATACTGTTGATAACGTGATAAAACATAAAATTATGTTGGGTTGTTGTGTGTGTTGGCGAAAAAAACATAAAAAAGCTGAAAATAATCTAAAAAACGAAAAAATAGAAAAAAAATTCTTTAAAAGTTGGAAATAATTTGGATAATTGTTTTGAAATAAAGTAGATAAATAGTTTGTAAATATATGCTTGAAAAAATAAGTGAATTAGGTTAGGTAAAAGTTGTTGAAATTATGTTAAAAAGTTATAAAATTGATGGATATAATATTTTTAATTATTCCATTATAAAAGTTGAGTGAAAAAACTTGGGATTATTTGTTAATAATTGGCTGTAAATGATGAAATAATCCTTAGAATAATATAGTGTGTGAATTATGGTTTGATATAGTTTGTGAAATATATGGCTTGGGATAAATAGTTGTGTGAAATATATGGCTTGGGATAAATAGTTGTGTGAAATATATGGCTTGGGATAAATAGTTGTGTGAAATATATGGCTTGGGATAAATAGTTGTGTGAAATATATGGCTTGGGATAAATAGTTGTGTGAAATATATGGCTTGGGATAAATAGTTGTGTGAAATATATGCTTGGGATAAATAGTTGTGTGAAATATATGGCTTGGGATAAATAGTTGTGTGAAATATATGGCTTGGGATAAATAGTTGTGTGAAATATATGGCTTGGGATAAATAGTTGTGTGAAATATATGCTTGGGATAAATAGTTGTGTGAAATATATGGCTTGGGATAAATAGTTGTGTGAAAAATATGGGTTGGGATAAATAGTTGTGTGAAATCTATGGCTTGGGATAAATAGTTGTGTGAAATATATGGCTTGGGATAAATAGTTGTGTGAAATATATGGGTTGGGATAAATAGTTGTGTGAAATATATTGCTTGGGATAAATAGTTGTGTAAATATATGGCTTGGGATGAATAGTTGTGTGAAATATTGCTTCGGGATAATAGTTGTGTGAAATAATGGCTTGGATAAATGTGTGTGAAATATATGGCTTGGGATAAATAGTTGTGTGAAATATATGCTTGGGATAAATGTTGTGTGAAATAATATGGCTTGGGATAAATAGTTGTGTGAAATTATGCTGGGAAATAGTTGTTGAAATATATGGCTTGGATAAATAGTTGTGTGAAATATATGTCTTGGGATAAATAGTTGTGTGAAATATATGGCTTGGGATAAATAGTTGTGTGAAATATATGCTTGGGATAAATAGTTGTGTGAAATACTATGGCTTGGGATAAATAGTTTGTGTGAAATAATATGGCTTGGGATAAATAGTTGTGTGAAAATATATGGCTTGGGATAAATAGTTGTGTGAAATATATGGCTTGGTATAATAGTTGTGTGAAAATATGGCTTGGGATAAATATGTTGTGTGAAATATCTGGTTGGATACAATTAGTTGTGTGAAATATTTGCTTGGGATAAATAGTCATGATGTGAAATATATGCATTCCGATAACTATTGCTGTGAAATATCATTGCATTGGATAACATATTGTAATGAACATTCATGCGACTGATAATATGGAGAACTGGCTAGCTCTCAACTTCAAATGCCTGTTGGATTAACAACCCGGACTTTGTGATCCCACCGTCAGTGGAATGTATCACTCTCTAGATCTGTCTCCTTTGTTCATTTGTGCTCTGTGCTACCATGGCTCACATTCATCTCAGATGTTGATGATCTAGATGTCAACTTTGGTCTGATCAGATGATACAGGGTAAATGCTATCAAAATGACTGACCTACTTCAATATTTGTACTGTCCTAGCAGCTGAGGTATTTTTACAATCTAAATGAAAACTCGGGTATTATAACCTTTTAGACGATTCTGGTATTTCAGTCTAAATAAAGAACTCATGTGATTATAATGTACACAATAACAGAATTATTGTAATCTACCTGTATGTCCCGGAACCGTGTCACTCAAAACCATACATAATTATGTGTGTGTGTGTGTGTGTGTGTGTGTGCGCGCACACACACACACACACACACACATACACACACACACACACACACACACACACACACACACACACACACACACACACACACACACACACACACACACACACACACATTCTCTTTTACACACAGTTGGAATCAAATTTGACTAATCCTTGTACCCCCAATTTGAACATAAAAGATAACCATACAAATAGAATTAGTATATATAAAATGTACAATTTGAAGCACAAAAAATACACATGTCTTTCAGTGTTATCATAAGGTCAAAAGTTAAGAATATGAATTTTCATAGATATTCAAACTAACAGATTATATAAATTTGATGAATAACTTGAAATTCATTCATTTCTTCATCTTATTCCAATATCAAAAGACTTAGAGGGAAAGAAACATGAGTAGGAGAATTTTCTGATTATCATTAATTTTAGGCATGCTATAATGAAATGAAATGAAACTCCTTAGACATTATTATCACAGACTGTGCATATTGTAGTGGTATTGTATGCAGCTAGATCAGTCTCATGTTTATGGCAGCAGCATGTAACTTTTATTGATGGAAATACATACATCAATAATGACAACTTTTTAGTGTCAACTTACGCACTGCCTCAGTGGCATTGATTCTGTGCTCCTCATTCTGACTCTACAGTACACCAACAACCATAAGCCTGTTCAGTCGAAGTCACAGGGCCAGGAAGCCCATGGGAGCTACACATGTCAAGCTGTCCTAAGGCCACTCATCTTAGGAGATCCTGCAATGCTGCTGGGTCACTTTGGTGACATCTTCCGATCCATTTTAATGAAGACACCTCCCCTGTGGGGATGCTGGGGGCTCTTTCTGTATAAATAGTATCACCACCTTCTGGAAATTCTCTGTTAGAAATTTCCTCTTTTCTGTCACTCTCTTTGTTTCTGCCTTGTTCCTTTGCTTTCTGTCATTTCTTCCTATCATTTTCTGCCTTGATGGTCCATTCACCTGTATGTGTTCGATAAAGTCTTACGTACTTTCTCTTAGAATTTTTGGGTAAGCCTGCATGTGTGAAGTGCATTTTTGGCTCTAGGGAAATGAGATACGAAGACGCAATTTTAGGTAATTTAGGGCTGTTTTTATACATGCTTTAGTGTCCTTAGTTATGTTTAAATATGGACGGAGCGGTCAGCGCCAGGGGCATCTCCTTAGATTATGCGCACGAATGCATTGATGTGTGTACTTTTAAAATTTTCTTTTCCTTTTTTTTCTAGTTTAAGTATTGTGTATGTTTTAAAACGGTTATGGCCCTGATATGGCTTTGTGCAGTCGGCTGGGCTTTAAACAAAAATAACAGTAAAAGTAATAAAGACACTACCTACAAAGCTCCCTGCTAATGACAGTGATTGCTGTCACTGAGCCAGACCAAATGAGAGACCCTTCGGTAAGGAGACTGTTCAACGGTAGCCTCCATCGACCATCATCATTTGCCTTGCCGCAGTGCTTTGGCAATCATGACCCTCCATATGAATCTATCTTTGTCGCTGCAACTATGTCTCCTACCCTTTTTGTCCCCACCCACTCTGCAAAACTAACATTTTCTCCCTGGTTTTACCTGGTGCTCTTTTTCCCTCTAGCTTTCCTGTTGTGACTAGGTGCTCAAATTTCTCTTGTTTCATGAAATGTTCTCCAAATGTTGCTTTCTTTTCGTAATCTTCTTCATTAATGTTATTTTTGTATTTACTTCTTTCAAGACTGTCTCGTTTGTTTTTCTTTGTTCTCCATGGGAACTTAAGCATTCGTCTTAGAAAACATATTTCAGGTGTCTCAGTCTTTTTCTGACTCCCTCACACTATCAGTATAACGTTGTTCTTAAACCTTTGACAATCTCCTCACACTTTCAATATAACGTTGTTCTTAAACCCTTGACTCCCTCACACTGTCAGTATAATGTTGTTCTTAAACCTTTGACTCCATTACACTATCAGTGTGACGTTGTTCGTAAACCTTTGACTCCATCACACTATCAATATAACGTTGTTCTTAAACCTTTGACAATCTCCTCACACTTTCAATATAACGTTGTTCTTCAACCTTTGACAATCTCCTCACACTTTCAATATAACGTTGTTCTTAAACCTTTGACACCCTCACACTTTCTATATAACCTTGTTCTTAAACCTTTGACTCCCTCACACTTTCAATATTACGTTGTTCTTAAACCTTTGACACCCTCACACTTTTCAATATAACGTTGTTCTTAAACCTTTGACACCCTTACACTTTCAATATAACGTTGTTCTTAAACCTTTGACACCCTCACACTTTCAATATTACGTTGTTCTTAAACCTTTGACACCCTTACACTTTCAATATAACGTTGTTCTTAAACCTTTGACACCCTCACACTTTCAATATAACGTTGTTCTTAAACCTTTGACACCCTCACACTTTCAATATTACGTTGTTCTTAAACCTTTGACACCCTCACACTTTTCAATATAACGTTGTTCTTAAACCTTTGACACCCTTACACTTTCAATATAACGTTGTTCTTAAACCTTCGACACCCTCACACTTTCAATATAACGTTGTTCTTAAACCTTTGACACCCTTACACTTTCAATATAACGTTGTTCTTAAACCTTTGACACCCTCACACTTTCAATATTACGTTGTTCTTAAACCTTTGACACCCTCACACTTTCAATATAACGTTCTTAAACCTTTGACACCCTCACACTTTCAATATGACTTTGTTCTTAAACCTTTGACACCCTTACACTTTCAATATAACGTTGTTCTTAAACCTGTTCTTAAACCTTTGACACCCTTACACTTTCAATATTACGTTGTTCTTAAACCTTTGACACCCTCACACTTTCTATATAACCTTGTTCTTAAACCTTTGACACCCTTACACTTTCAATATTACGTTGTTCTTAAACCTTTGACACCCTTACACTTTCAATATTACGTTGTTCTTAAACCTTTGACACCCTCACACTTTCAATATTACGTTGTTCTTAAACCTTTGACACCCTCACACTTTCAATATAACGTTGTTCTTAAACCTGTTCTTAAACCTTTGACACCCTTACACTTTCAATATTACGTTGTTCTTAAACCTTTGACACCCTCACACTTTCTATATAACCTTGTTCTTAAACCTTTGACACCCTTACACTTTCAATATAACGTTGTTCTTAAACCTTTGACACCCTCACACTTTCAATATAACGTTGTTTCTTAAACCTGTTCTTAAACCTTTGACACCCTTACACTTTCAATATTACGTTGTTCTTAAACCTTTGACACCCTTACACTTTCAATATTACGTTGTTCTTAAACCTTTGACACCCTCACACTTTCAATATTACGTTGTTCTTAAACCTTTGACACCCTCACACTTTTCAATATAACGTTGTTCTTAAACCTTTGACACCCTCACACTTTCAATATAACGTTGTTCTTAAACCTTTGACTCCATCATACTATCAGCTAGCAGCAAAAACTTGACACTCCCTCTCCCTGACAGGAAGCTGGTGGATAGGGTGAAGAAGTGTAGGAAGCTGGTGGATAGGGTGAGTGTGTGTATGAAGCTGGTGGATAGGGTGAGAGTGTGTATGAAGATGGTGGATAGGGTGAGAGTGTATGAAGATGGTGGATAGGGTGAGAGTGTGCATGAAGCTGGTGGATAGGATGAGAGTGTGCATGAAGCTGGTGGATAAGGTGAGAGTGTGTATGAAGCTGGTGGATAGGGTGAGAGAGTGTATGAAGCTGGTGGATAGGGTGAGAGAGTGTATGAAGCTGGTGGATAGGGTGAGAGAGTGTATGAAGCTGGTGGATAGGGTGAGAGAGTGTATGAAGCTGGTGGATAGGGTGAGAGAGTGTATGAAGCTGGTGGATAGGGTGAGAGTGTATGAAGCTGGTGGATAGGGTGAGAGTGTATGAAGCTGGTGGATAGGGTGAGAGAGTGCATGAAGCTGGTGGATAGGGTGAGTGTGTGCATGAAGCTGGTGGATAGGGTGAGAGTGTATGAAGCTGGTGGATAGGGTGAGAGAGTAGGAAGCTGGTGGATAGGGTGAGAGAGTGCATGAAGCTGGTGGATAGTGTGATAGGGCAGGCTGGTGGATAGAATGAAGGAGTTAAAGGGTTAAATGTTTGCTTTGCCACTGTGGCTGATAATGCAGAACGCTGGTGGACAGGGTCAGAGAGTCAAAGGGTTAGTTATAGATAAATGACAGATTATGCCACTTGTGTGAAGGGGAAGGCGTTTCCATAGCAGGTTGACAACATTGTTCATTCTGTCCTAATCCTGAAGATACCCCCGGTAAGCCTGCGCCATGGTGACAGTGACGTCATTGGATCAAACGATGACGCACGAAGGAGACACAAAGACGACACTGACACGTGACCTGGGGTTTGTTTTTCGGGTGGAGACAAAGACCTTGCGGGAAGCTGGTGGATAGGGTGAGGGAGTGGGGGTGGGTGACGTTTGTGTTTTTCTGTCATGGCTGTAAATGTAGGAAGCTGGTGGATAGGGTGAGGGAGTGAAGGGTTACGTTTGTGTTTTTCTGTCATGGCTATAAATGTAGGAAGCTGGTGGATAGGGTGAGGGAGTGAAGGGTGACGTTTGTGTTTTTCTGTCACGGCTATAAATGTAGGAAGCTGGTGGATAGGGTGAGGGAGTGAAGGGTTACGCTTGTGTTTTTCTGTCACGGCTATAAATGTAGGAAGCTGGTGGATAGGGTGAGGGAGTGAAGGTGTGACGTTTGTGTTTTTCTGTCATGGCTATAAATGTAGGAAGCTGGTGGATAGGGTGAGGGAGTGAAGGATTACGTTTGTGTTTCTCTGTCATGGCTGTAAATGTAGGAAGCTGGTGGATAGGGTGAGGGAGTGAAGGATGACGTTTGTGTTTTTCTGTCATGGCTGTAAATGCAGGAAGCTGGTGGATAGGGTGAGGGAGTGAAGGATGACGTTTGTGTTTTTCTGTCATGGCTGTAAATGCAGGAAGCTGGTGGATAGAGTGAGGGAGTGAAGGATGACGTTTGTGTTTTTCTGTCATGGCTGTAAATGCAGGAAGCTGGTGGACAGGGTGAGGGAGTGAAGGGTGACGTTTGTGTTTTTCTGTCATGGCTGTAAATGTAGGAAGCTGGTGAACAGTGTGAGGGAGTGGGGGTGGGTGACGTTTGTGCTTTTTCTGTCATGGCTGTAAATGTAGGAAGCTGGTGGACAGGGTGAGGGGGCCAAAGGGTTTAGTAGATGGTTTTTGAAGATTTTCTTTTCTGTTTTGTTTGTTGGTTTGTTTGTTGTTTTTAGCGTTTCTATTTTTCTCGGATGCATGCATGCACATCGTCTTACTCATGTTGTGGAGGCGTTACGATGCTGCACAGTTTTAGTACTTCTTCTTTGGTGGGAGGGCATGTCAGGTATTTTCATGTTTACATAAGGCAGCAGGTAAGCCTACCAACATGACAGACAAAACGACAGATTATGCTGTGATGGAGTCCAGGATCTTTAACGTGTATATTTGTTGGTGTGTGTTCGTATACACATGAAGAAAATTTAGGCACAAGAAGGTCTGCACATGTGTAGACCTCAGTGTAAACAGATGTAACCATATAGATGATGTACAAAAACTATCTTATCCATGAACTGAAGCCAGTTCTCAACCCAGCAGTTGCGCTGAAGAAGTCGGCCGGATCGCCGATGAAAGCTACGCAGTAAGTAGCTTTTTTTTTTCACTGAGAGACAGATTCAGCCAGGTAGCCATTATATCTTTTCCATGTATCTGTGTACTACCCACGCATGCACGCACACGTGAGTGCGTGCATGCAGTATATACTCACACACATAATATGTGGAGTGGGTGGAGCAGTGGCCAATTGAATAAGACGCGTGCCTTGTCTGTGAGAAACCTTTTTGTTTTCATTAATTTTTTTTTTTAGGATCATTGCACTCTGGGAGGTTACCTTTGTGCTCACCTTTTTTCCCCATTCCATTCTCTACGCCATCTTAATGCCCACAGAAGCTGGAACTGTTTTAAGAATGTGATGATGATGATGATGATGATGATGATGATGATGATGATGATGATGATGATGATGATGATGATGATGATGATGATGATGTTGATAATCATGATGCTGTCGAGTTCCATCTAGGATTGAGACTGCGTGACAGGGCTGTACTCTACGCTTACTATCATAATATATCCCGGCGTCAACCAGGCTCAAGAGATACAGACACCTGCAGTGCTGGTGAGAAGATTTGAGCAACACCCTCAAATGACGCATCCGTGAAGTGGATGAAACTCGAATGTGTGGTCCCAGCCCATGGCGCCCAACTCTGGGTAGGAGCCGGTTAGAGGCGAAAAATCCCACAATGTTTTTTGTTGTTGTTGTTTTTTTTGTCAGTGAGAAACCTGGGTTCAATCCCTGATCAGACAAATAATTTTTCTTCCCTCCACTAGACCTTGAGTGGTGGATTGGATGCTTGTCTTCCAGATGAGGTGGTAAACCAAGACCTTGTGTGCTGTGTCGCATGCACTTCATGTGCATTAAAGAACCCTCGGCAACACCAGTCGCCGTGGTGTAGTGGTTAGCGCAACGGACTACTGACTGGAAGGTTGTGGGTTCGAATCCCCATCAGTCCCTTCAAAAATCATTGTGGGATTTTTCAGCTTCAATCGGCTCCTACCCAGAGTTGGGCGTGCTATGGGCTGATTGGGAAGACTGGGATCACACAGTCGAGTCTCATCCACTTCACGGATGTGTCATTGAGGGTGTTCAAATCTTCTGGCCAGTACCGCAGGTGTCTGTGTCTCTT
>JAPXFY010000035.1:29231634-29239134 GCA_030674185.1 Monoplex corrugatus
CCTACAGAATGCTGAACAGTGTGTGGAGATCCCTGACCCTAACCCTAACCCACCCTCACCCTCCAACCCCTTTGTCCAGTACAGCGTGAACACGAAGTTGAGACTGAACTGAAGCTGTGTACTCTTCACCTTGCTTTATTGCTTGTGATACAAGAAGATGAAAAGCTTTCTTACCAACAAATGCCTATCAGTTAACATCAGGAAGAGAGTTCTTCAATGTTATATAGAACCGATAATGTTATACGGATGTGAGGCGTGGACAGTCAACAAGCAAAGCCAGAACAAGATTGAGGCAGCCGAGATGTGGTTTCTAAGAAGAATGTTGAGAGTTCCATGGACAGCAAAGAAAACAAACGAGACAGTCTTGATGGAGGCAGACACAAGAAGACCATTGATAAGGTGAGGAAAGGGGAATTAGAGCACCTGGTCACAACAGAAAAGCTGGAGGGAAAGAGAGCATCAGGTAGACCCAGGGAAAAAATATTGGACGGACTTGCAGAGTGGCTGAGGACAGAGAGGGTGGAAGATGTGCTTGCGGCAACAAGGGATAGATGCATATGGATGGCCATGATCGCCAACGCCATGTGGCAGGGCACATGATGATGATGACTGGTGGATGGTAGAAAGCCACCTTGCCAAGATGTCAACCTTCCACACGAGGAATTTTCTCAAAGCCATTCGGATCTTCTGGCCTAACATCATCTCCAAGCAACAGCTACGTGCCCAGAGCCCGTCAGGAGAGCATGGGATCTGTTGTCATGAAAAGGTGATGTGGGTGGCAGTGGATCAATAGGGTACATCATCTGAAGAGAGCAAGATAACATCACCTGGACTGCCCTTTACTGGGACACCAAAAGGAGGATGCAAGAGAGGAAGAGCCTAGTACACCTGGTAGTTGAACAACCTCACCAGGGGTACGACACAGAGCTGGGCCAGAACTGACAAAAATGGAAGATCTTTGTTACTGCACTATGTGACAATGGTATAAGTGACAGTAAGGAAGTATGTTTGTTTGTTTGTTTGTTTGTTTGTTGTTTTGTCGTTGTGTAGCTCTTTCTTTTGTCTGTCTCTTTGTCTTCTTTGTTTGTTAGTTGTTTTGTCATTGTATAGCTCTTTGTTTTGTCTAGCTTTTTGTCTTCTTTGTTTGTTAGTTGTTTTGTCATTGTATAGCTCTTTGTTTTGTCTACCTTTTTGTCTTCTTTGTTTGTTGTTTTGTCGTTGCGTAACTCGTTCTTTTTGTCTTTTGTTTTCTTTGTTTGTTTGTTGTTTTGTCATTGCGTAACTCGTTCTTTTGTCTTTTTGTCTTCTTTGTTTGTTTGTTGTTTTGTCATTGTATAACTCGTTCTTTTGTCTTTTTTGTCTTCTTTGTTTGTTTGTTGTTTTGTCATTGCGTAACTCGTTCTTTTGTCTTTTTGTCTTCTTTGTTTGTTTGTTGTTTTGTCATTGTATAACTCGTTTTTTTGTCTTTTTGTCTTCTTTGTTTGTTTGTTGTTTTGTCATTGCGTAACTCGTTCTTTTGTCTTTTTGTCTTCTTTGTTTGTTTGTTGTTTTGTCATTGTATAACTCGTTCTTTTGTCTTTTTTGTCTTCTTTGTTTGTTTGTTGTTTTGTCGTTGTATAACTCGTTTCTTTTGTCTTTTGTCTTCTTTGTTTGTTTGTTGTTTTGTCATTGTATAGCTCTTTGTTTTGTCTGTCTCTTTGTCTTCTTTGTTTGTTAGTTGTTTTGTCATTGTATAGCTCTTTCTTTTGTCTGTCTCTTTGTCTGTCTCTTTGTTGTCTCTGTTCTTGTTCTTTTTGTCTGTCTCTGTCTCTTTGTCTTCTTTGTTTGTTTGTTGTTTTGTCATTGTATAGCTCTTTGTTTTTGTCTTCTTTGTCTTCTTTGTTGTGTTGTTGTTTTTGTCATTGTATAGCTCTTTGTTTTGTCTACCTTTTTGTCTTCTTTGTTTGTTGTTTGTTTTGTCAGTTGTAAGCTCTTCTTTTGTCTTTTTGTCTTCTTTGTTTGTTTGTTGTTTTGTCATTGCGTAACTCGTTCTTTTGTCTCTTTGTCTTCTTTGTTTGTTTGTTGTTTTGTCATTGTATAGCTCTTTCTTTTGTCTTTTTGTTTCACTTCTGTGTTTTTTGTGACTGATACATTTTACTTTTATGTTTGTATGATTACATAATGATGTGTAGAATAGCGAGAACTAGCTGTAAGAAAATCAGATGGGACCAACAGTAGTATTCTTGAATTTCAAAAAAAAAAAAGTGGTTTCAAGTTTGCAAACTCTGGCAACCCTTACATTGGCTACCAGTCAGACTATGAATTGAGTGTAAAGTTGCCTTATTTTGCTTTTAGTATGGGAATTTGAACACCATGTCAGCATAAATGTCAGTACTTTTCCAGCCCCACAAACCTTCCCAAGCACCAAGGTCACATGGAACGTGTGAAGTTATCTCCGTTCTGTCTGTCTAATTGCGGAAAGAGGCCTTGTTTGTGTTTGGCCCAACACTATTAAACTCACTCCCAGTGTCTCTTCATCATCAACATCACATGCCCTGCCGCATGGCGTTGGCGATCATGGCCCTCTATACGAATCTGTCCCTTCTCGCCGCAAGCACATCTTCCACCCTCTCTGTCCTCAGCCACCCTGGACGGACTTTCTCCCTGGATCTATCTGGTGTTCTCTTTCCCTCCAGCTTTCCTGTTGTGACCAGGTGTTCTAATTCCTCTTTCCTCATAAAACGGCCTATAAATGTTGCATGTCTTATCCTTATCTTCCTTATGAGTGATCTACTTGTGTCTGCCTCCATCAAGACTGTCTCGTTTATTTTCTTTGCTGTCCATGGAACTCTCAATATTCTTCTTAGACACCACATTTCGGCTGCCAGTGTCTCTTAGACAAACAAATGACTGCTTTCATAGAAAAACAAAAACAAAATATCTCAAGATCTATTTACTTTAAAAAAAAAAACCACCTCCAAACAAATCTCTTTCAAAACCATCTTAAAAACAGCAGAGATTATAATCATGCTTGTGTCTTTTCTAGGTCAGGTCTTATGTACATATTTGTGCTACATCTATTGTTACAACTATTGTTACTCCCCCATGGGGGTGCCGGGGGCTCTTATCAGTATAAATGGTATCCCCACTTCTGGAAATTCTGTGCTAGAAATTTCCTCTTTTCTGTCACTGTTTTTGTTTCTGCCTTTTTCCTTTGCTTTCTGTCATTTCTACCTATCATTTTCTGCCTTAATGGTCCATTCATCTGTATGTGTTTGATAAAGTCTTACGTACGTTTTCTTAGGATTGATAATTGGGTACATGTATTAAGTGCATTTTTGGCTCTAGGGAAGTGAGATATGCGGAAGCAATTTAAGGTAATTTATGTCTGTTTTTACAGATGTTTTGGAGTCCTTAGGTATGCTTATATTTGTATTCAGGTGTGTTTTTTAAATCCCCTGTGCGATAAATTGACGGAGTGGTCAACGCCAGGGGCATGTCCTTACAGTATGTGCGCGAATGCATTGATATGTGTACTTAATTTTCTTTTCTTTTCTTTTTTCCTGTTGAAGTTTTCTATGTTTTGAAGCGGTTATAGCCCTGATATGGCTCTACGCAGTCGGCTGGGCTTTAAACAACAACGACAATAACAACAGCAATAACAACTGTTACTGTATGCTCTCTATAATTTTCCATTGTTTTTATTCTTTCTCCCCATTTATAGCCATGCGTGTGTGTGTGTGTGTGGTGTGTGTGTGGTGTGTGTGTGTGGTGTGTGTGTGTGTGTGTGTGTGTGTGTGTGTGTGTGTGTGTGTGTGTGTTGCGTGCGTGTGTGTGCGTCCGTGCGTGTGTGTCTGTTTCAGCGCTTAGATTTGATTTTATCAAGATTTTGCGCTATATAAAATTAATATTGTAATTATTTATTTATTGTAATTATGTTACGTGTGTTACAGGTGTGGTGTTGAGCGTTCTGATATTAACTCTGTCGAGCAGGACGGAAGGAACCCCAATATCCTCATGCCATCAACCCCCTTTCGGTAAGTGCACGTCACCTCTACATGTTTTTTTCCCCCCAAACTGTTGTGCCTCTTTACTGGTATTGATCTCACATGGCTCATTCCGACTGCACAACACACACCACCAAAGTTCGTTCACTTAACCCTTTGACTCCCGCACCCTATCTACCAACTACAAAAACTTACCCTTTGATTCCCTCACCCTATCCACCAGCTTCCTGCAGGAAGCTGGTGGATAGGGTGAGGGAATCAAAGGGTTAAGTTTTTGCTTTGCTAACATGGTTGGCAATGCAGGATGCTGTTGACCGGAGTGCGGGAGTGAAAGGGTTAAGCCATAGTGTCAGGAAGCACACAGGAGCCGCCTATGTCAAGCCGCCACGGAGCCACTCACCAGAGGAACCCTGCGCTGCTGCTGCTGGTTCGCTTCAGTGGAGTTCAGCGGTGCCTGTTTGAAACAAAGACATTGATAGTACCTCGATGAAAAATGTGATGTGTCGTCTGATTGTGTATGTTAACAACACACACGCTAGCACATGCACATGCTCGCGCGCGCGCGCACACACACACACACACACACACACACACACATACATACACAAACAAACAAACAAACTCACATGTACACACCCAGCCAACCAGCCAAACAATCAGTCAGTCAGCTGTTTGCAGTTTATTTGTTGTTGGTGTGGTTTGGCTTTTTTTTTTTTTTTTTTTCATTTGATTTGTTTTGCTACCCCCCTCCCCCCGCCCTCCTTTTCTTTTTAAATTTTTTTTTGCCACAGAAGTGGTGGCAGAGTGGGACAATATTTCATAATGCTATGATGATGCATGATGTTAGGAGAATAATCATGATGCTACTGGCTTCCATTCTGGCTCGAGACTGCTTGATAGGGCTGTACTCTGTGCTTTCATAGTATATTTTGGCATCGACCAGGCCCGAGAGACACTGGCACCTCTGGTGTTGGTCAGGAAATTTGAGCAACTTCTTCATTGAAGTGAATGAGACTTAAACTGTGTGGTCCCAGTCTTCCAAACGAACTCATAGCATGCTTAACCTTTGGACTCCCGCTCCCTATCCACCGACGGCAAAAACTCGACCCTTTGACTCCCTCACCCCATCCACCAGCTTCCCACAGGAAGCTGGTGGATAGGGCGAGAGAGTCAAAGGGTCAAGTTTTTGCTTTGCTAGCGTGGTTGACAGTGCACGATGCTGATGGTCACAATCAAAGGGTTAATTTTTAGGAAAGAGCTGGTGGGCGCTGAAAAATCTCACCACAATGATTTTGACAGAATTTTATGGAATTCGAACCTGTATCCTCCCGTTCATTAGTCTGTTGTGTTAACCATTGCATTTCAGGACTACTGTCCATCTGCACTATTCTGCTTCTGAATGCAAGTTGTTGACATTGGTGGCATGTTGAAATAAAATATGTTATGACCTTTTTTGTGCTCGCCATATAAATTACGAGTGTTGATTAATTATCAGTTATTATATGAATGGTTATTATTATCATCACCATCATCATCATCCTTATCATCATGATAATTATCATTACTCTCATCGTCATTTTTTCAGGTCCACAGGATCTGGATACCTCTAAATGCACAGCTGCGATGAATACTACAGATACTTTTCGAGGTGTGTACGTGTGTGTGTGTGCGTGCGCGTGTGTTTGTGTGTGTGTGTGTGCGTGTGTCTGTGTCTGTGCGTGCGCGTGTGTTTATTCATTCGTTCGTTCTTTGATTTAACGTCTTTTCACTATGAGAGATATTAGACATGCGCGTGTGTGTGTGCGTGTGTGTGTGCATGTTTGTGTGTGTGCACACATGCATGTGCATAAGTGTGTATATGTGTGCGGATGTGTATGCGTGGTACATGTCCACGTGTCTGCCTGTGTGTCAGTACAGTTGTCTGTTTTACCAAAACGCTTATGTTGGTGAACATTTCTCAGTTCAGGCTTTATTTGTATATATACCTATACATTTAGTGTGTCTTGGGCATGTCGCATGGCGGAGCCCATCCCTCTCCATGCCAGACCACAGCCGACGTCCTCCATCTAGGTGGTTCACTGGTCTTGAACACATAGCCGTTGAGTTCCTTGAGGAACTTCGTCCGCCTTGGCCAGTAACCTGCATCGTGGAGGTTATTCGCCCAGTGATGCAGTGTTAACATCACCCCCTCACATGGTTTGGCACGCCTGCTGAGGCGAGGTCCCGGGGTGTGGCGCTTGGAGCCAGCACGTGAGAGATTTAGAGGATGGACGAGGACCAGTGATGCCCGTCCACCCTACCAGGTAGAGTGCAGCAGCCAGACACCAAAGGTACTACCTCTATCCAGAGCCCCCTACACCCAAAGATCATATAACCAATAAGGAAGTGAAAACCCGAATCGAAAACGCTATCGGGCCTTATGAAGACCTCCTGACTTCAGTGATAAGACGCAAACTGAGGTGGTACGGGCACGTCACACGATCATCTGGACTGGCCAAGACCGTCTTGCAGGGAACAGTACAGGGAGGGAGACGAAGAGGCAGACAGAGAAAAATATGGGAAGACAATATCAGAGAGTGTACTGGCCTTGAATGGAACATCATTCTGCGGAAAGCTGAGGACCGTGAGGAGTGGAGGAAGTTGGTTGCAAAATCTTCAGTGGTGCCCCAACAGTCAACCAGACTACGGGACTGATGATGATGATGATGATACCTATACACTGGCGTTTAGCCAGAGGTGTAGTCATTTAAGGAGACACAAGCACATGTTTTCTGCGGGCCTCAATAGCTCAGTTGGTTGAGCGTCGGATTCACATGCTAATGGTTGTGGGTTCGAATCCCGGGGTGCGCTACATTAAAACCGGCCTTCTCACTGTCCCATTTTTAACATCGTTGTTGTTCTGGTGGGTGTTAGTATAGGATTAGTTAAGTCCCCCTTTCCCTACTTCCCTGGGATGGTTATCCCCGTCATCCATATCAGCTGAGGTGGGTGCCGACATAAAAATTGAACCAAATCAATCAATCAATCAATCATATGTTTTCTGATTGTTTGTATTGCTTTTGTTTTGTTTCGGTGGAGATGGGAGAAAAATCCATGTCTGATCCATGGTCTGAATCTGGGTTTTTCTGGGTTTTAGGCAGATGCCTTAACCATCACATGAACGCACACACACACACACACGCACGCAGGCATGTACGCATACACTCACACACACACACACACACACACACACACACATACACACACATTCATACACACACACACACACACACACACACACACACACACGTGCACACATACACACACATAACACACACACACACACACACTCCCACTCACTCTCCCACACACACACACACACTCTCCCTCACACACACACACACACTCGCACACACACACACTCACACACACACACACTCTCTCTCTCTCTCTCTCACACACACACACACACACACACACACACACACACACACACACTCACACACACACTCCTACACACACACACACACACACA
>JAPXFY010000035.1:29246634-29259134 GCA_030674185.1 Monoplex corrugatus
TGTTCTGATTCTGTTTTCTTTTTTTTTTTTTCTCCCTGGTTTCTGTTTGGCTTGAACGCAGGTGTTCGCACTTGATTTGGATTTTGTTATACCACATGTTTTTTTGTTGTTGAAAGTCGATCTCCAGCTCAGCCTGTTCAGATAGATAGTTATATTTTCTGTTCTTTTGTTTTGTCCTAGATCTGGTGATCTTGTTTGTGTTTTGTGATCTGTGTCGCTGTGAAAATAGTAAGTTGGCTGCTAAATTCGTGCCTGTCTATTTGTCACAGTTAGGTATGTTCTGTTTGTGTTTTCACGCGTTAAAGATGTTCAATTTTTGCAGCTGAAACGGAGGCTGTCCTGGTTTTGTTCTACGACTACAACCCAGACAAACTGCCCCCAGGGAGTTCAGGTTAGTGGCAGGACACTTTTTCAACTGATGTAATAGCATCCCATGGCAAGCCAAACCAAACCAAACCCAGAACCAAAATCCAAGCCAACCAAACTGGACAAAATCCAAACCCAAACCCAAACCCAAACCCAAACCCAAACCATGTCAGCCAAAGTGAATCATAACCAAAACTAAACTGTATCGAAACCACACCATGTCCAAACCAAACTAAACCAAACCAAATCAAACCAAACCAAACCAAACCAAACCAACCCAAACCAACCAAACCAAACCAAACCAAACCAAACCAAACCAAACCACCAACCAAACCAAACCCAAACCCAAACCCAAACCCAAACCCAAACCAAACCCAAACCAAACCAAATCTAACCAGACCAGACCCAGCCTAACCCAACCCAACCCAACCAAACCAATCCAAACCAACCAAACAAATCCAAACCAAACCAAACCAAACAAACCAAATCAAACTAAAATGAAAAGCATAACCCAAAACAAACAACAGCAACAAAAAAGCAAGCAAGCAAGCAAGCTGGCCAGCTAAGGAACCAACCAACCAACTAACCAACCAACCAACCACACAAGCAAACGAACAAAGGAACAAGTGAGCAGGCAAGTAAGCAAACAAATGAATGAATTGACCGCCACTGACCTAACTGAACAAGCAAACAAAATCAACAGAAAAGCAAGCCACCAATCTGTCCTTGCTGATGTGGAAGACTCAAGGACTGATATATTTCTTCTAAAACCATCTAGACTGCACCAAGCTGATTGTAAGAACCTTGGTGTGCTCCCATTAAAAGAGGTGTTTGCTGTTAACAAAGGAATATTTGTGCCAAAGTAAAAAAATAAAAGTGTACAAGCATCTATCGCACAAACGCTTAAACCAAAATTTGATAAAATTTCCATCCCACTAAGCATCAATGTGTGTGTATGTATGTGTGTGTGTGTGTGTGTGTGTGTGTGTGTGTGTGTGTGTGTGTGTGTGTGTGTGTCTGTGTCTGTGTCTGTGTCTGTGTGTGTGTACATGTATATGTGTGCTTGTGTGTATGTGTGTGTGTATGTGTGCATGTTAAATGTGTGACTCTGTGTGTGTGTGTGTGTGCTTGTGTGCTTGTGTGTATGTGTGTGTGTATGTGTGCATGTTATATGTGTGACTGTATTGTGTGTGTCAGGATGGTGGCAGATCGCAGCGAAGACCATTCAGTCTTCCAACACGGAGGGCAGTCGTTATGATCCACTAATAGGCCGGAGAAAGAGACAGAGCGAGGGAGAGAGGGATTACACTGCCAATGAGGGTGAGTACATGTATAGCGACCACTCTGTCGTCTTCCTACATGATATTGATCTCCTTTTATCAAGTCTTTAACCCCTTACACCTCTACAACCTCAGAGTTATGGAACACCCCTTTTTGTACCGTGTATTGGTAGAATTATCTCTTATTTTTCCAGTTAAAGTTAATCAAAGTTAAAAACGACAGCAACCGTTAAAAACCTATCAACGTACTATCTGAGAGTATAGCTCCACTTTGAACTGTTTCCACTTTGAACTGTTTCCACTTTGAACTGTTTCCACTTTGAATTGCTTCCACTTTGAACTGTTTCCACTTTGAACATTTCAATCTCCTTAGGAACCTAATGCCTAATGTTTCCACTTTGAACATTTCGATCCCTTAGGACACTAATGTTTCCACTTTGAACATTTCGATCTCCTTAGGACACCTAATATTTCCACTTTGAACATTTTGATCTTCTTAGGACACCTAATGTTTCCACATTGAACATTCTGATCACCGTAGGACACCTAATGTTTCCACTTTGAACATTTCGATCTTCTTAGAACACCAATGTTTCCACTTTGAACATTTCCATCTCCTTAGGACACCTAATGTTTCCACTTTGAACATTTCGATCTTCTTAGGACGGCTAATGTTTCCACTTTGAACGTTTTGATCTCTTTAGGACACCCAATGTTTCCACTTTGAACATTTCGATCTTCTTAGGACACCTAATGTTTCCACTTTGAACATTTTGATCTCTTTAGGACACCTAATGTTTCCACTTTGAACATTCTGATCTTCATAGGACACCTAATGTTTCCACTTTGAACATTTTGACCTTCCTAGGACACCTAATGTTTACACTTTGAACATTTGATCTCTTTAGGACACCTAATGTTTCCACTTTGAACATTTTGATCTCTGTAGGATACCTAATGTTTCCAATTTGAACATTCTGATCTCTTTAGGACACCTAATGTTTCCACTTTGAACATTCTGATCTCTTTAGGACACCTAATGTTTCCACTTTGAACATTCTGATCTCTTTAGGATACCTAATGTTTCCACTTTGAACATTCTGATCTCTTTAGGATACCTAATGTTTCCACTTTGAACATTTGATCTCTTTAGGACACCTAATGTTTCCACTTTGAACATTCTCATCTCTTTAGGACACCTAATGTTTCCACTTTGAACATTCTGATCTCTTAGGACACCTAATGTTTCCGCTTTGAACATTCTGATCTCTTTAGGAACCTAATGTTTCCACTTTGAACATTTGATCTCTTTAGGATACCTAATGTTTCCACTTTGAACATTCTGATCTCTTTAGGATACCTAATGTTTCCACTTTGAACATTCTGATCTCTTTAGGATACCTAATGTTTCCACTTTGAACATTCTGATCTCTTTAGGAACCTAATGTTTCCACTTTGAACATTCTGATCTCTTTAGGATACCTAATGTTTCCACTTTGAACATTCTGATCTCTTTAGGAACCTAATGTTTCCACTTTGAACATTCTGATCTCTTTAGGAACCTAATGTTTCCACTTTGAACATTCTGATCTCTTTGGAACCTAATGTTTCCACTTTGAATATTTTGATCTTCTTAGGAACCTAATGTTTCCACTTTGAACATTCTGATCTCTTTAGGACACCTAATGTTTCCACTTTGAACATTTTGATACCTTAGGACACCTAATGTTTCCATTTGAACATTTGATCACTTAGGTCCTAATGTTTCCACTTTGAACATTTTGATCTCTTTAGGACACCTAATGTTTCCACTTTGAACATTTTGATCTCTTAGGACACCTAATTTTCCATTTGAACATTCTGTCTTCTTTAGGACACCTAATGTTTCCACTTTGAACATTTGACTCTTAGGACACCTAATGTTTCACTTTGAACATTTGATTCTCTTTAGGACACCTAATGTTTCCACTTTGAACATTCTGATCTCTTTAGGATACCTAATGTTTCCATTTGAACATTCTGATCTCTTTAGGACACCTAATGTTTCCACTTTGAACATTTTGATCTCTTTAGGACACCTAATGTTTCCACTTTGAACATTCTGATCTCTTTAGGACACCTAATGTTTCCACTTTGAACATTTCTGATCTCTTTAGGATACCTAATGTTTCCACTTTGAACATTCTGATCTCTTTAGGACACCTAATGTTTCCACTTTGAACATTCTGATCTCTTTAGGAACCTAATGTTTCCACTTTGAACATTCTGATCTCTTTAGGAACCTAATGTTTCCACTTTGAACATTCTGATCTCTTTAGGACACCTAATGTTTCCACTTTGAACATTTGATCTCTTTAGGATACCTAATGTTTCCATTTTGAACATTTTGATCTCTTTAGGATACCTAATGTTTCCACTTTGAACATTCTGATCTCTTTAGGATACCTAATGTTTCCACTTTGAACATTCTGATCTTCTTAGGACACCTAATGTTTCCACTTTGAACATTTTGATCTTCTTAGGACACCTAATGTTTCCACTTTGAACATTCTGATCTCTTTAGGACACCTAATGTTTCCACTTTGAACATTTTGATCTCTTTAGGATACCTAATGTTTCCACTTTGAACATTCTGATCTCTTTAGGACACCTAATGTTTCCACTTTGAACATTTGATCTTTTTGGAACCTAATGTTTCCACTTTGAACATTTTGATCTCTTTAGGAACCTAATGTTTCCACTTTGAACATTCTGATCTTCTTAGGACACCTAATGTTTCCACTTTGAACATTTGATCTCTTTAGGACACCTAATGTTTCCACTTTGAACATTTCTGATCCTTAGGATACCTAATGTTTCCACTTTGAACATTTGATCTCTTTAGGAACCTAATGTTTCCACTTTGAACATTCTGATCTCTTTAGGAACCTAATTTTCCACTTTGAACATTCTGATCTCTTTAGGATACCTAATGTTTCCACTTTGAACATTCTGATCTCTTTAGGAACTAATGTTTCCACTTTGAACATTTGATCTCTTTAGGACACCAATGTTTCCACTTTGAACATTCTGATCTCTTTAGGATACCCAATGTTTCCACTTTGAACATTCTGATCTCTTTAGGACACCTAATGTTTCCACTTTGAAATTTTGATCTCTTTAGGACACCTAATGTTTCCACTTTGAACATTCTGATCTTCTTAGGACACCTAATGTTTCCACTTTGAACATTTCGATCTCTTTAGGACACCTAATGTTTCCACTTTGAACATTCTGATCTCTTTAGGACACCTAATGTTTCCACTTTGAACATTTCGATCTCCTTAGGACACCTAATGTTTCCACTTTGAACATTTCGATCTTCTTAGGACACCTAATGTTTCCACTTTGAACATTTCAATCTCCTTAGGACACCTAATGTTTCCACTTTGAACATTTCGATTTTCTTAGGACACCTAATGTTTCCACTTTGAACATTTCGATCTCTTTAGGACACCTAATGTTTCCACTTTGAACATTTCGATCTCTTTAGGACACCTAATGTTTCCACTTTGAACATTCTGATCATCTTAGGAATCTAATGTTTCCACTTTGAACATTCTGATCATCTTAGGAATCTAATGTTTCCACTTTGAACATTCTGATCATCTTAGGAATCTAATGTTTCCACTTTGAACATTCTGATCATCTTAGGAATCTAATGTTTCCACTTTGAACATTCTGATCATCTTAGGAATCTAATGTTTCCACTTTGAACATTCTGATCATCTTAGGAATCTAATGTTTCCACTTTGAACATTCTGATCATCTTAGGAATCTAATGTTTCCAGAAGCCTGTCCACAAAGGAGTTCAGATTTATTATATTAATACTTTCTCTGTTGTTTTTTTTGTTTTTTGTTTTTTTCTTTCACACTTTGTTAAGACATTGTTGTTAAGATATTCTTTTTCTTTTCAGGATCAATACACTTTGGGAGATTTCCGTTGTGCTCTTGTTCTTTTGAAAATTTCTTCATGTCCCGTTTTGTACGCCACCTCCATGGCCTCAGAAGCTGGCACAGTTTTTACAATGTGATGAGGAGGAGGAGGAGGATCGAGATGCTGTGGAATTCCATCTAGGATTGAGACTGCGTGGCAAGGCTGTAATCTGCACCTACTATCATGATGTATACTGGCGTCAATCAGGCCTGAGAGATGCAGACACCTGCACTGTCGGTCATAAGATTTCAGCAGCACCCTCGGTGAGGTGATGCATCCATGAAGTAGATGAGACTCGACTGTGTGGTCCCAGACTTCCCAGTGAGCCCATAGCATGCTCAACTTTGGTTGGGAGTCAGTTAAAGCCGAAAATTCCCGCAATGATTTTTGATGGAACTGATAGGGATTTGAACCCACAACCTTCCATGTGGTAGTCTGTTGCGCTAACCACTACAAGATATATTGATAATGGAGAGTTATTGACTCTATTACTTATAAAGTTTTCATGCTTTTTTTTCTCTCTTTGCTTTCTGCCCTGTCTTCAGCTCTACTCCATGAGAACGAAGTATGCAGTACAGAATCTGGGACAATTGTTCACAATGCTGTAATGACGATGATGATGATGAGGATGATAATCATGATGCTCTGGAGTTCTGCTTTGAGTTAACAGCAAGTACTGTACACCTGACAATGACAAGATACAGCTACAGGAGCACACAGACCAGCTCAATGAAAGCTGCGAGACATACGGCATGAAGATCAACGTCAGCAAGACCGAGGTCATGACTGTCAGTAAGAGACCAAACAAACTGGACATCAACATCAACGGAACCCAGTTGAAGCAAGCCAGTGAATTTAAATACCTGGGCAGCATCTTCACTGAAAATGGCAAACTAGACAGAGAAACCGAGACCAGATGCCAGAAAGCCAACGCAGTCAGCTACCAACTTGCCCCTCTCCTGAAACACCCCAGCATTCCCACCAGCACTAAGGCGAAACTCATCAACGCCATTTTTCTACCAACGCTGACATACCAGTGCCAGACATGGTCCCTAACTAAAGTCCTCGAGAGAAAACTGGTCACCTGTGAAATGATATGCCTGAGGAAAGCAGTAAACAAGACAAGGCGAGACAAGATCAGAAATGAGGTGATACGAGACATGGTAGGAGCAACACCAATCCTACAACAACATCGAACATATGAGGATCAAGTGGTTCGGACACCTCACACGTATGCCCCCAAACCATCCAGCTCTTCGGGCATGCAACACCAGATACTCTGGCTGGAGAGCCAGAGGAAGACCAAGACGACGATGGATCGACTCCGTGGCAGACACCCTCAGAGCTCACGAGATGTCCCTTCTCCAGGCCACCCGCCTGGCTGCTGACAGACGACTGTATCTCCCCGCGACGCCCACCGGTACAAGCGGAAGGAAAAAGTAAAAGTAAAGTACTGTACACCTACTTTCATAGTACATTCTGGCGTCAACCAGGTCCAAGAGATACAGACACCTGCTTCGTTGGCCAGAAGATTTCAACAGCACTCTCATTGACGCACGAGTGAAGTGGATGAGACTGGACCGTGTGGTCCAGTATTCCCAGTGAGCCTATAGCACATTCAACTCTGTGCAGGATCCAGTTTGGGCTGAAAAATCGTATATGTTTTTGAATGAAGTGGGTTGAAACCCACAACCTCTCAGCTGCAGTCTGTTGTGCTAACCACTTGCCCACATCGACTGATGGATACGTCGTGAAGTTATGTTTTTGTCCTATGTCGTAAAAGTGGTAATGGTCCAGTGGATTGAAAGCCTGACTTCATGCATATGTGCCTGTGTGTGTGTGCGCGCGCGCGCGCGCGCGCGCGCGTGTGTGTGTGTGTGTGTGTGTGTGTGTGTGTGTGTGTGTGTGTGTGTGTGTGTGTGTGTATAAAACCAACTGAACACACCAACTGCGCAGGCATAAGGCAGTTGTCTTGATCGTTTTAAATTCTTTTCCATACACACACACACACACACACACACACATACACACATACACACACAACACACACACACACACACACACACACACACACACACACAATACACACACACACACACACACATACATATTTGTAGCATTAGTGCAAATGGAATTTATTTTGTAATTTTTAAAAAATAAGGAAGCATCATGGTGTATACTGTGTGACGAGCTGTTGAGTATCAGACACCTCCTCCTTGATTGCTGGGACTTGTACGATGTAAGACAAAAGCACTACATGGCGGACCCCTTAAAGAACCTCTTCCGAGACGTCTGACATGACAGAATTTTCCAGTTTTTACAAGAGATCAATAGATTTCGCTTGATATGATCTTACATCTGTTTTTCTTCAATTTCATTTTAGACTTGCAAGGTTAACGGTGAGCATGGTTTTTTAACTGTTGTCTTTTATCTTAACCTGGTTGTCGTTTTTGACGTGGTGTTAGCCCTGAAATGGTTCTAGTAGTCGGCTGGGCTATTATCAGCATATGAACCCTGAATTTATCCGTGTGCAGAAACGCTGTGCTGAAAAATAAAGAAACCAAGTGAGTCTGACACTAAAAATGTGTGCACGTGTGTGTTTCAGACATGCTGTACGGCCTTTTGTCTAAAATGGTTGGCGAGTCGCACCCATCTTGCATTCAGTATTTCATCAGCAAATACCGAGGTAAGTTTTAAAAAACTGCTATGTGGAAGTCAGTATGAAAGACTTATTAATCTGAACATCACTATGAAAGCTGATACTAGTAATAATCGTAATAATAATTGATAATGTTAAATCATTCTTGTGTGGTGCTTCTCTCTAAGCTCATTTGGACTCATTGTGCATTACACATTTTAAAGAACACAGGGTGTGATACATATAGAAGTACTTGTATATCATCATCATCATCATCATCAGGTGCCCTGCCGCATGGCGTTGGCGACCATGGACTTCCAACCATTTCTATCTCTCGTTGCCCCTAGCATCTCTCCCACCTCCTCATCCCCAGCCACTCTGCAAGTCCGTCCAGCATTCTCTCCTTGGGTCTACCTGGTGCTCTCTTTCCCTCCAGCTTTCCCGTTGTGACCAGGTGCTCCAAATCCCCCTGCCTCATAAAATGGCCTATAAATGTTGCCTGTCTTTTCCTAATCTTCCTTATGAGTGATCTACTTGTGTTTGCCTCCATCAAGACTGACTTGTATGTCACACATATACAAATACGTCAGAATACGTCCATTAAGACATGTCCACAAGTAAATATACATACACATATCATCATCATCATCATGTGCCCTGCCGCATGGCGTTGGCGATCATGGCCTCCAACGAATCTATCCCTTGTTGCCGCAAGTCATCTCCCACCCTGTCTGTCCTCAGCCACTCTGCAAGTCCGTCCAGCATTTTCTCCCTGGGTCTACCTGGTGCTTCTCTTTCCCTCAGCTTTCCTGTTGTGACCAGGCGCTCCAGTTCCCCTTTCCTCATAAACTGTCCTATAAATGTTGCTAGTCGTTTTCTAATCTTCTTTATTTATGATCTTCTTGTGTCTGCCTCCTTCAAAACTTTCTTGTTTGTTTCTTTGCTGTCCGTGGAACATCACTTCTTCGTAGAAACTACATTCAGTTGCCTCGATCTTGTTCTGACTTTGCTTGTTGACTGTCCACGCCTCACAACCGTACAGCAGTATCGGTTCTATATAAATTCAAGAACGGTCTTCCTGATGTTAATTGATCATAGACACATACTGTGATCTAATTGGATACCTACACAGGTGATCACACAGTGTTGGGGAGTTTCAGGAGTGGGGTAAAGTTGTTTAGTGACATTTGGTTTTGCTTTCTGGGTTCTGGTTTGTAACTTTCTGTTGAGTTTTCAGTTTCAGTTTCAGTTTCTCAAGATGGGCGTCTCCGCGCTCGGAACGAATTCCATATGCACTAACGTCACAGGTGCCACGTGATGGAGAAGATCCAGAATGACCACGGTACAAGCTTAAGCTTGCAAATAAACCCATGAGCTGGCCAGGTCCTGAGGCCCTACCTAGACTATGTTTTACCTAGTCTGTATTTCATTCTGGTATTTTTATCGGCCTACCACTGGAATAATCTTGGTTACACGTAAATGACATATGTTTACCTGATATGTGACCAATATGTTCAGTCTTACCTGGCTATCACTGTACTGCATGGTAAGAAAATGTAACTATTTCATTCTTACCTAGCTATCTCTGTAGTACTGTATTGCATGGTGAAGAAATGTAACTACTTCATTCTTACCTAGCTATCTCTGTAGTCTTATTCTGTGAATATGTACTATCATTCTTACCTAGCTATCTCTGTAGTACTGTATTGCATGGTGAGAAAATGTAACTACTTCATTCTTACCTAGCTATCTCTGTAGTACTGTACTGCATGGTGAAGAAATGTAACTACTTCATTCTTACCTAGCTATCTCTGTAGTACGTACTGCATGGTGAAGAAATGTAACTACTTCATTCTTACCTAGCTATCTCTGTAGTACGTACTGCATGGTGAAGAAATGTAACTACTTCATTCTTACCTAGCTATCTATGTAGTACTGTACTGCATGGTGAAGAAATGTAACTACTTCATTCTTACCTAGCTATCTATGTAGTACTGTATTGCATGGTGAGGAAATGTAACTACTTCATTCTTACCTAGCTATCTCTGTAGTACTGTATTGCATGGTGAGGAAATGTAACTACTTCATTCTTACCTAGCTATCTCTGTAGTACTGTACTGCATGGTGAAGAAAATGTAACTACTTCATTCTTACCTAGCTATCTCTGTAGTACTGTATGCATGGTGAGAAAATGTAACTACTTCATTCTTACCTAGCTATCTCTGTAGTACTGTATTGCATGGTGAGAAATGTAACTACTTCATTCTTACCTAGCTATCTCTGTAATACTGTACTGCATGGTGAAGAAATGTAACTACTTCATTCTTACCTAGCTATCTATGTAGTACTGTATTGCATGGTGAAGAAATGTAACTACTTCATTCTTACCTAGCTATCTATGTAGTACTGTACTGCATGGTGAAGAAATGTAACTACTTCATTCTTACCTAGCTATCTATGTAGTACTGTACTGCATGGTGAAGAAATGTAACTACTTCATTCTTACCTAGCTATCTCTGTAGTACTGTATTGCATGGTGAGGAAATGTAACTACTTCATTCTTACCTAGCTATCTATGTAGTACTGTATTGCATGGTGAGGAAATGTAACTACTTCATTCTTACCTAGCTATCTCTGTAGTACTGTACTGCATGGTGAGAAAATGTAACTACTTCATTCTTACCTAGCTATCTCTGTAATACTGTACTGCATGGTGAAGAAATGTAACTATTTCATTCTTACCTAGCTATCTCTGTAGTACTGTATTGCATGGTGAAGAAATGTAACTATTTCATTCTTACCTAGCTATCTCTGTAGTACTGTATTGCATGGTGAGAAAATGTAACTATTTCATACTTACCTAGCTATCTATGTAGTACTGTACTGCATGGTGAGGAAATGTAACTATTTCATTCTTACCTAGCTATCTCTGCACAGCATGGTGAGGTGATATAAATGGTATATTGTTTTTTTACCTGGCTAGTACTGGCTGAAGACAAAGAGGATAGAAACAGATGGAAGGCCATGATCGCCAACGCCATGTGGCAAGGCACTTGAAGATGATGATGATGATGATGATGATGATGATGATGATGATGATGATGATGATGATGAGATGATGATGATGATGATGATGATGAGGTTAACACTGTGGTTTGACCCACCATATCATAGAATGAATTATTTCTTTTTGTAATTTTTATAGCAATAGCTGCCGAAAGTTGGAACAACAGCCATAAAATTATTCCACCAACTCTACCTCCCTCGACCACCACCGCTGTGCCTACTACCACTACGCCTACCACCACTACCACTGTGCCTACTACTACCACCACTACGCTTACCACCACTACCACTGTGCCTACTACCACTACCACAACGCCTACTACCACTACCAGGACAACTACTTCGACAACACCGAAGATAATAACAGAAAGTAAGTGTTTGTGTATGAGGCTGTGTGTGTGTGTATTTGTGTGTGTAGATGCGTGTGTAGGGATTTGTGTGTGTGTGTGTGTGTGTGTGTGTTCGTTTGTTCGATCGTTCTTTGACTTAACGTCTTTGTGTGTGTGTGTGTGTGTGTGTGTGTGTGTGTGTGTGTGTGTGTGTGTGTGTGTGTGGTGTGCGTGTGTGTGTGGTAGGAGGGTGTGTGTGTGTGTGTGTGTGTATAGATGTGTGTTTAGATGTGTGTGTGTGTGTATGTGTGGTAGGAGGGGGTGTGTGTGTGTCTTTCTGTGTCTGTGTGTGTGTAGGTGTGTGTCTGTGTAGGTGGTGTGTGTGTGTGTGTGTGTGTGTGTGTATGTGTGTGTGTATGTGTGTGTGTGTGTGTGTGTGTGTGTAGGTAGGTGTGTGCATGTGTTTAGATGCGTGTGTGTGTGTGTGTATATATATGTGTGTGTGTGTAGATGTGTGTGTGTGAGTGTGTGTGTGTGTGTGTGTGTGTGTGTGTGTGTGTGTGTGTGTGTGTGTAGATGTGTGTTTAGATGTGTGTGTGTGTGTGGTAGGAGGGTGTGTGTGTGTCTTTCTGTGTCTGTGTGTGTGTAGGTGTGTGTCTGTGTAGGTGTGTGAGTGTGTGTGTGTGTGTGTGTGTGTGTGTGTGTGTGTGTGTGTGTCAGGCACGATAGAGGAACAGGCAGTGACACCGAGAAAGCGTATGTGTGTGTTGTGTGTGTGTGTGTGTGTGTGTGTGTGTGTGTGTGTGTGTGTGTGTGTGTGTGTGTAGTTGTGTGTGTGTAGGTAG
>JAPXFY010000035.1:29281634-29286634 GCA_030674185.1 Monoplex corrugatus
CTGCTGGTTAAATAGCTTCCCTCATTGATTTGGTAGTAGGCCTATTTCTAAGAGAGATTTTCGTCTTCAAGTATTTCTTTTGGGCTGCACGTTTTAGAGATGTTACCTTATGTTTGTTTGAGTTTTTTTTTTTAATGATTTAACCCTTGACTCCCCCACCCTATCCACCAACTACAAAACCTTAACCCTTATATTCCCTCACCCTTTCCACCAGCTAAAGGGTGAGGGAATCAAAGGGTTAAGTTCTTGCTTTGCTAGCATGGTTTGCAATACAGGGTGCTGGTGGATAAGGTGCGGGAGTCAAAGGGTTGGAAAACATTCCTTCAATGATCACTAGCTCGTAGAAGACCATCTCGTTGTAATTTGATCAGCGAAATTTATTTCTTTACTTATCTATTTAGGATACGGTGAGAATTTTATTGAGTGTTACCTAAATTGGCGCGTTATTCTCGTATGATTTGTTGAAGTAAGATAGCAAACATAAATAAAATAAATAAATAAAACTAAACAAGCATAGAGGTAATATCAAAGAAATAAGAGGGAAGCAGGGAGAATTTTTATAATATTAATCAAAGGACATAACTCTTAGGAATTATCTTCCATGTATTGTACAACTTCTCAAATCTAACACAGTTTGCGCTGCCCATTCAGCTAGCATAGAAGCAGATACAGAGCACAAAACTGTAAGCTCAGGAGTGTTCTGAGCTTACAGTTTTTGTGCTCTGTAGGAGTGTTCTGAGCTTACAGTTTTTGTGCTCTGTAGGAGTGTTCTGAGCTTACAGTTTTTGTGCTCTGTAGGAGTGTTCTGAGCTTACAGTTTTTGGGCTCTGTAGGAGTGTTCTGAGCTTACAGTTTTTGGGCTCTGTAGGAGTGTTCTCAGCTTACAGTTTTTGTGCTCTGTAGGAGTGTTCTCAGCTTACAGTTTTTGTGCTATGTAGGAGTGTTCTCAGCTTACAGTTTTTGTGCTATGTAGGAGTGTTCTCAGCTTACAGTTTTTGTGCTCTGTAGGAGTGTTCTCAGCTTACAGTTTTTGTGCTCTGTAGGAGTGTTCTGAGCTTACAGTTTTTGTGCTCTGTAGGAGTGTTCTGAGCTTACAGTTTTGTGCTCTGTAGGACTGTTCTCAGCTTACAGTTTTTGTGCTCTGTAGGAGTGTTCTCAGCTTACAGTTTTTGTGCTATGTAGGAGTGTTCTGAGCTTACAGTTTTTGTGCTCTGTAGGAGTGTTCTGAGCTTACAGTTTTTGTGCTCTGTAGGAGTGTTCTCAGCTTACAGTTTTTGTGCTCTATAGGAGTGTTCTGAGCTTACAGTTTTTGTGCTCTGTAGAAGTGTTCTCAGCTTACAGTTTTTGTGCTCTGTAGGAGTGTTCTCGCTTACAGTTTTTGTGCTCTGTAGGAGTGTTCTGAGTTTACAGTTTTTGTGCTCTGTAGGAGTGTTCTGAGCTTACAGTTTTTGTGCTCTGTAGGAGTGTTCTGAGCTTACAGTTTTTGTGCTCTGTAGGAGTGTTCTGAGCTTGCAGTTTTTGTGCTCTGTAGGAGTGTTCTGAGCTTACAGTTTTTGTGCTCTGTAGGAGTGTTCTCAGCTTACAGTTTTTGTGCTCTGTAGGAGTGTTCTCAGCTTACAGTTTTTGTGCTCTGTAGGAGTGTTCTCAGCTTACAGTTTTTGTGCTCTGTAGGAGTGTTCTGAGCTTACAGTTTTTGGCTCTGTAGGAGTGTTCTGAGCTTACAGTTTTTGGCTCTGTAGGAGTGTTCTCAGCTTACAGTTTTTGTGCTCTGTAGGAGTGTTCTAGCTTACAGTTTTTGTGCTCTGTAGGAGTGTTCTCAGCTTACAGTTTTTGTGCTCTGTAGGAATGTTCTCAGCTTACAGTTTTTGTGCTCTGTAGGAGTGTTCTGAGTTTGCAGTTTTTGTGCTCTGTAGGAGTGTTCTAGCTTACAGTTTTTGTGCTTGTAGGAGTGTTCTGAGCTTACAGTTTTTGTGCTCTGTAGGAGTGTTCTCAGCTTACAGTTTTTGTGCTCTGTAGGAGTGTTCTGAGCTTACAGTTTTTGTGCTCTGTAGGAGTGTTCTGAGCTTACAGTTTTTGTGCTCTGTAGGAGTGTTCTGAGCTTACAGTTTTGTGCTCTGTAGGAGTGTTCTGAGCTTACAGTTTTGTGCTCTGTAGGAGTGTTCTCAGCTTACAGTTTTTGTGCTCTGTAGGAGTGTTCTCAGCTTACAGTTTTTGTGCTCTGTAGGAGTGTTCTGAGCTTACAGTTTTTGTGCTATGTAGGAGTGTTCTCAGCTTACAGTTTTTGTGCTCTGTAGGAGTGTTCTCAGCTTCAGTTTTTGTGCTCTGTATCTGCTTCTATGCTAGCTGAATGGGTAGCGCAAACTGTGTTAGATTTGAGAAGTTCTACAATACATGGGAGATAATTCCTAAGAGTTTTGTCCTTTGATTAAACAAGTATAGGCTTTTTTTTTCTGGGTCTGTAATGTTCTGACGTAAATAAGAAGGGAATTGATGATATCTTTAATGAAAGAGTCCTTGTTGCAGTTTCAAACACGTGTATGTGACCTGTTTATGACAAGCTTTGGGGACTCCCCCACCCCCCCCCCCCACCCCCAAACCAAGCGAGGCATGTTTTATCATTTGATATTCATATATTTTTTTTTATCATTATTTGTTTGTGTGTAATGACATATAGTAAAAGTTAAATTGTTTTAAGATCTGGTACTTGTATTATGTTTTGTCAGTATTGTTTGTGTGTAAAACATTAAGATTAGACATTTTTGTCTGCTCGGGGGGGCAAGACCAGAATAAAAAGGCACATATAGGCCTTTCTTATTACCCTTGAAAATAAAGACTGATTTCATCTCATCATGCATATCTGTCTGTCTGTCTGTCTGTCTGTCTGTCTGTCTGTCTGTCTGTCTCTGTTTCACTCCCTAATCCCCCCCGTTTCTTTCTTGTCTTTGTTTTCCCTTCTTTTTCTTTTTCCACTTGTTTTTCTCCTCTTCTGTTCCTTCTCTTCATGAATGTTATTGAACAGTTGATGAGTTGGTGAACGATATGCGGAAGCAATTTTAGGTAATTCAGGCCCGTTTTTAATATGTTCTAGTGTCCTTAGTTATATTTAAACTTATATTCAGGTATGTTTTTTTAAAAATCCCCTGTGCGATAGATTGGACGGAGTGGTCAAAGCCAGGGGCATGTCCTTAGATTATGTGTGCGATTGCATTGATATGGGTACTTAATTTTCTTTTCCTTTTTTTTCCTGTTGAACTTTTGTGTATGCTTTGAAACGGTTATAGCCCTGATATGGCTGTACCAGTCGGCTGGGCTTTAAACAACAATAACAGTAGCAGTAGCTTATTAACACCGTACCACTGAATGTGCATCTGCGCATGATAATTGGCAAGTGGCAAAGTTTGGGGTGCTTAGATTAGCATAATTATAATTTGCTGATGCATGCTTTTAAACGGTAATAGCCCTGAAAGGGCTCTACGCTGTCGGCTGGGCTTTGAGTTAGTTTTTAGTTAATGAGTTAATGACTTGGTTGTTTAGTTGTTGTTGTTGTATTGTTCTGTTAATCACTGTAAATTTGCAAAAAGAAACGACAGGGTCCAAAACATACAAGACAGAGCAACATAGTTATGATCTCTCATCTGTCAGTTTCAGTTTCTCAAGGTGACGTCTCCGCGCTCGGAATGAATTCCATATGCACTAACGTCACAGGTGCCATGTGATGGAGAAGATCCAGAGTGATCACGGCACAAGCCTTAAGCCTGCACATAAACCCACGAGCTGGCCAGGTCCTGAAGTCCTCCTACATACATAGTTCCATAACCTTGAGATGACAGAGACCTTCAACTTTTCCCAGGGCCAGCACCATTAGGGCGGCGCCCATCCCCTTTCTCTCGCTTCAAATTCATATTCATTTTCACTTTTTTTTTACTTCAGAAAGGCAAGAAGGCTAATTGGTCTTCAAGGGGTGGAACCTGGGAAATCAACCTATTTCTCCAATGTTTTTTTTGTTTTTTTTTAACCAAGGCAGCTGGGCAATGCCCTGCTCTTCACGATTTTCAACTGCCGTGGGATTTTTAGCGTTTGCAGCTAGAAGGCACACGGGTCCGACTCGTTTTTGCGTCCCTTTCCGAAGGACTAGACGTTCAGTTCGATTTTCCGGTCAAACTGAGGCGATAAGTCGAGGCCTGTACGGGGAGCGAACCCTGGAACCTCGAGTTTAGTTATTGGCAGGCGAACGTCTGAACCATTCTGCCACTCTTCTCCATTTCAATGACTATGCAGAAAATAACGTTTTCCACCTCAACGATCTCATTTATGGTATGTGTTATTGGTGTTGTTAAAGAAATTTTTGTATGCGACTAAATGGTATGAGTGCCTTGTTATACGTGTTATTAGTTTTTAAAACAAGTAATGTTCACTTGTATATCGATATGTTGACCACCATTGATCGACGCTTATTTGTTCCACTAACCGAGTAATGTTCACTGTGTATCATTGACATTTCCCCTCTGACCCCACCCTTGCCCTCCTCCACCCGCTCTTACCGACACTGTCAGTGATGTTTATCATACAGTTATCACTTCACTCACACCGTCCTAGTTAACATCCACTACCGTACACTGTGTGAGATTATAATTATCTTCACTACCGTACACTGTGTGAGGTTATAATTATCTTCACTACCGACACTGTGTGAGTTATAATTATCTTCACTACCGTTACACTGTGTGAGATTATAATTATCTTCACTACCGTACACTGTGTGAGATTATAATTATCTTCACTACCTTACACTGTGTGAGATTATAATTATCTTCACTACCTTACATTGTGTGAGATTATAATTATCTTCACTACCGTACACTGTGTGAGATTATAATTATCTTCACACTACCTTACACTGTGTGAGATTATAATTATCTTCACTACCGTACACTGTGTGAGATTATAATTATCTTCACTACCTTACACTGTGTGAGATTATAATTATCTTCACTACCTTA
>JAPXFY010000035.1:29291634-29294134 GCA_030674185.1 Monoplex corrugatus
TAACTTGACTCTTAAGAGCATCTCTCTGCAAGCAATATTGTTACTAGTATTCATCTCCTCTCTTTCTCTAGTCTTCCTGTCTTCTTTGTCTTACTGTCTGTTAATTTGTACTCATATAATTAGTCACATGAGTCCTCCAGTGTTGGATGCCGGGGGCTCTTTCAGTGTAAATAGTGCCCCCACCTTCTGGAAATGCTGTGCTAAAAATTTCCTCTTTTCTGTCACTCTTGTCTGTTCTCTGCCTTGTTCCTTTGCTTTCTGTCATTTCTTCCTATCATTTTCTGCCGTACTGGTCCATTCACCTGTATGTGTTCGATAAAGTCTTACATACTTTTTCTTAGGATTGAGTATTGGGTACATGTATTAAATGCATTTTTGGCTCTAGGGAGGTGAGATATGCAGAAGCAATTTTGGTAAATTATGCCAGTTTTTATGTTTTGGTGTCCTTAGGTATACTTGAATTTGTATTCAGGTGTGTTTTTTTCAAACCCCCTGTGTGATAATTTGGATGGAGTGGTCAATGCCGGGGGCATGTCCTTAGATTATTTGCGTGAATGCATTGATGTGTGTACTTAATTTTCTTCTTTTTTTTTTCCTGTTGAAGTTTTGAATGTTTCGAAGCAGTTATAGCCCTGATATGGCTCTATGCAGTCGGCTGGGCTTTAAACAAGAACAACAATAAAAATAACAATAGTCGTATAAGAAAGTGCTATTTGATATGGTCTGCACCATAACAACAACAGATCCCCAAGAGCGTAGCGCACACAACAACACATCAAATTGACACCTGATATGAACAGTTGACAAAACAAGTCTAGTTTAATTCATTCATATTTTTCCTTTTACATGCATAAACATGCAGCTTAATTTAACCCTTTGACTCCCGCACCCTATCCACCAACTGCAAAAACTTAACCCTTTGACTCCCTCACCCAATCCACCAGTTTCCTGAAGGAAGCTGCCGGATAGGGTGAGAGAGTCAAATGTTTTAAGTTTTTGCTTTGCTAGCAATGGTTGACAATGTAGGATCTGGCAGACAGGGTGTGGGAGTCAATGGGTTAAATCAACAGCGAACAGTGTGACATTATAGATCTGTACGGTATATTGTCATTCCATTTCTAAGCCAGATGTCAGCATAATAATTTAGGCTCTTAAATAAAAATTTATTCACTACATCCCCTTTTAGTCATCAGTGATCCCAAGAGTAATGGCCCTGGTGCACTCTTTTACTGTAAATAAATAAAAGAAAAAAAAAGAAAAATAACATGCAAGTTATTAACCCTATGACTCCCGTACGCTATCCACCAACTGCAAAAACTTAACCCTTTGACTCCCTCACCCTATCCACCAGCTTCCTGCAGGAAGCTGGTGGATAGGGTGGGGGAGTCAAAGGGTTAAGTTTTTACTTTGCTACATGGTTTGACAATGCAGGATGCTGGTGGATGGGGTGCAGGAGTCAAAGGGTTAATATACAGTATTCCCCTGATAAATTGACCACGTGGGGATGGAGGAAAAAGGTCAGCATATCCGAGGGTTGACTTAGTTATCCACAGTATGGATAAGTCGACCTTTCCTGCAGGAAAGTTGACTTAACATGAGGTATATAGATAAGTTGACCTTTTTGGTAGAAAGTGGCCATGACATAACCAAGGTATGGAAAATCAAACGTTTTTGAAGAGATTTAAACAAGTGATTGATGTCTTTTTGATAACGATGTGATAACTACGTATTTCTGCATCTGCATTAGTAGGCCTATATTATGCATGTTAAACATTATTTGGTTATCATATTTATTTATTGGTTGATATAATTGTACGTGCATTGATTATTTACTTTTACGAACATAATTGTACATGTCTTACGTTATTATCTATTTTATGAACTTCAGTTGCATGCAGGCCTCAATGATTCCAGAATTGGTTTGTGGCATACATATTGTGTGTGTGGTGTGTGTTTGTTTGTTTGTTTGTGTCTGTGTCTGTGTCTGTGTATGTGTGTGTATGTGTGTGTGTGTGTGTGTGTGTGTGTGTGTGTATGTGTGTGTGTATGTGTGTGTGTGTGTGTGTTTGTGTGTGTATGTGTGTTTGTGTGTGTGTGTGTGTGTGTGTGTTTGTATGTATCCATGTGTGTGTGTGTGTGTGTGTGTGTGTGTGTGTGTGTGTGTGTGTGAACTAATTAATGTAAAGCGCAGTGAGTCCTTACCTATGTGTGGGAGAATAGCGCTATATAAATGTGATTTATTATTATTATTATTAATATTATTATTATTATTGTCATCAGTATTATTATTATTATCATCATCATCATTATTATTATTATTATTATTATTATTATTATTATTATTATCTCTCTCTCATTCTCTCCCTGTCTCTCTCTTTCTCTTTGTTTTCCTTTGAATGCTGTCAGATCTGTTCATCGTTCATTTTTCATTGGTTCAGTGACTTTTTTGTTTGTTTTCAGCTACACACTCTACAGTGTTTGTGACTGTGTACAGCTTTAA
>JAPXFY010000035.1:29301634-29311634 GCA_030674185.1 Monoplex corrugatus
ATTACACAGTGGTTACGTGTCGCATTCAAAACAGCCTGGCTGTCCATCTGTTGTGGGAGAGGGAAAGGCAGATGACATCAATAACTTCCTTAAGGAACAGCTGTTCCCTTGTCCAAGGTCAGGAATGGCCTCCTGTAGTCTGTTGTTCGTGTGTAATTGTAATATAGCCTGTATATACATAATATAAAAAAAAAATCCAGCGATAGTGGTGTCTGTTTCAGAAATGTTGACAGTTGTTAACGAAAAATGTCATGTCAACGTCTTCTGCTGCTGTTTTGCATTGTAAAAACGATAAATAAATGTCTCCTAAATGGTACGCTATTAAAAAACATCAATGAAAAAATAACAACAACAACAACGACCAAAAAACCCCACCAAAAACAAAAACAAGGAAACAAACAAAGAAAGAAACAAACAAACAAACCCCCCCCCAAAAAAAAAAAAAAAAAAAAAAACAGCAACAAAAAGGAAACAATCCCAGAGTTGAGCAAGACAGCTTACAAGCATTATCGAGTAATTTTGATCTGGACATTCCCAAGTGTTTACCTGTATTTTACCACTAGGAACTTGGGCATTAACTTTGAGCAGCTTGTCGCTTGTGTTTTCTTTCTGTAAAAACATCCTTTCATCATGTTTTATTCTTCCACACGGATAATGATCCATAACAATCAAGTTAGCTTTTAACGCCCCCCCCCCCCCCCCCCGCCGTGGGGATGTCGGGGGCTCTTTCAGTATGAATAGTATCCCCCCACCTTCTGGAAATTCTGTACTAGAAATTTCCTCTTTATCTGTCACTCTCTCTATTTCTGCCTTGTTCCTTTGCTTTCTGTCATTTCCTCCTATCATTTTCTGACTTGCTGATCCATTTATCTGTATGACGTATTCGATAAAGTCTGACGTATTCGATAAAGTCTGACGTATTTTCTCTTACGACTGATGATTAGGTACACGTTTTAAGTGCAGTTTTCGCTCTATAGGGAAATGATATATGGGGAAATAATTCTAGGTGATGTAGACCTGTTATATATGTTTTGGTGTCCTTATTTATGTTTAAATTTGTCTTCAGGTATGTTTTTAAAATCCCCTGTGTGATAAATTGGACGGAGTTGTCAGTGCCAGGAGCGTGTCATTAGATTATGTGCGCAAATGCATTGACATGTTTACTTAACAATCTTTTCGTGTTTTTTTTTTTTCTTTGTTGAAGTTTTGTATGTTTTGAAGCGGTTGTAGTCCTTATATGGCTCTGCGCAGTCGGCTGGGCTTTAAACGAAAATTATAACAGTAGCTTATTAATACCGGACACTTCATGTGGATCTGCATGACACTTGGCAAGTGGCAAAGTTCGGGTTGCTTCAGTTAGCATTTGCTGATGCATTACTTAGTAGAACTTGGTGCACATACACAAAAATCTAATGTGTAAGCGAAAACTGATGTTAGCTGTACTCGTCTTTTTCATTGGATCGATGCTGCGGAAACAGCAGTTCAAAGTTCAGTCAAAGGTTTGCTGTGTACACTCCACAGAACACTCTTATTTGTCTTCTGTGTACACTCTGGAATTGGATCTAGGTCAGTCGGGAAATTTGGCCTCAGGTCACACTGCTGTTGACAGGTTGGTTGTTTTGTTTTGTTTTTGTTTTGTTTCACTTAAAAAATCTGCTCTGTGGTAGACTTTATATTGTTGAATGACGACAATAGATTTGTGCAGACTTATTTTTTTTGTTTCAGTTAGACCTGTCTATGGTAGACTTTTGATTGTTGTTGATTGACGAAAATAGAATTGTGCAGACTTGGGTTTTTTGTTTTTGTTTTCGTGTTATATTTGGTTTTTTTTTTTGGTTTGTTTCAGGTAAACCTGGTCTACGGTAGACTTTAGATTGTTGATTGACAAACATAGATTTGTGCAGACTTTTGATTGTTTGTTTGTTTGTTTTAGTTAAACCTGTTCGATGGCAGACTTTACATTGTTCTTGATTGACGAAAATAGAATTGTGCAGACTTGCTTTTTTTTTTTTTTTTTTTTTTTTTTTCAATTAAACCTGCTGTATGGTAGACTTTAGATTGATGTTGATTGACACAAATAGAATTGTACAGGCTTGGGTATTTTGTTTGTTTGTTTTTGTTTCAGTCAAACCTGCTCTGTGGTAGACTTTAGGTTAATGTTGATTGACGAAAATAGATTTGTGCAGAAACTTGGGTTTTGTTGTTGTTGTTGTCGTTGTTGTTGTGTCAGTTAAACCTGCTCAGTTTTTTTGATCGATAAAAGTAGATTTGTGCGGAAGTGATACTGAAGCGGTCACGAAATAAAACGTCACTTTTTATTTTAATTGGACTGTTTTTCTCTCTACCGAGCAGACTGTTTCAGTAACAGCGTACAAATTGGAATCAACACTGCATTTTGAGATGCCGCAACAGGCTGTCTCTCCCTCTCTTCCACACAGGGGGAGAGTGTGTCTCAGAAGTGTTTCTGCACCATAGTGTCAGCTTGTGATGTGAGTGAGAAACTTTCCCGGGGCGCAGTAATTTGTTTGAGTATGTAATGGATCGACTTATACAAGGTGGAGTTAAGCAAACAAAAATGTATTGAGATAGAGAAGGCTGCGGGCCGAGGCCAAGGGATGTGTCGATCTGACCAGTGAGTTGACTTAACCCTTGACTCCTGCACCCTGTACATCAACTTCCTGTTCGTCAACCGTTCTAGCAAAGGAAAAATTTAACCCTTCGACTCCCTCACCCTATCCATCAGCTTCTAAAGGCAGCTGATGGATATGGTGAGGGAGTCAAAGGGTTGTGTTTTTGCGGTTGATGGATAAGGTGCGGAGTAAAAGGGTTAATTAGGCGAGGTAACGTGAGCGGGACGGTGGTACATATCTTTGAATTACCAGAGCAAGCACAAGGATAGTGCTTTTGTATATTCTTTTATGTAAATAGAAAAAAAAAATTTATTTGATAAAGTCCAATATCTTTGAACTTTGACACAGACTGTTTTGGTATTGGCCTTCGCACACTGTGTGGAAAGTTACACTTGAACTTTGACACAGACTGTTTTGGTATGGCCTTCGCACACTGTGTGGGAAAGTTACACTTGAACTTTGACACAGACTATTTTGGTATCGGCCTTCGCACACTGTGTGGGAAAGTTACACTTGAACTTTGACACAGACTGTTTTGGTATCGCCTTCGCACACTGTGGAAAGTTACACTTGAACTTTGACACAGACTGTTTTGGTATTGGCCTTCGCACACTGTGGGAAAGTTACACTTGAACTTTGACACAGACTGTTTTTGGTATCGGCCTTCGCACACTTGTGGGAAAGTTACACTTGAACTTTGACACAGACTGTTTTAGTATTGGCCTTCGCACACTGTGTGGAAAGTTACACTTGAACTTTGACACAGACTGTTTTGGTATTGGCCTTCGCACACTGTGTGGAAAGTTACACTTGAACTTTGACACAGACTGTTTTGGTATTGGCCTTCGCACACTGTGGGAAAGTTACACTTGAACTTTGACACAGACTATTTTGGTATCGGCCTTCGCACACTGTGGGAAAGTTACACTTGAACTTTGACACAGACTGTTTTGGTATCGGCCTTCGCTACACTGTGTGCAGGGAAAGTTACACTTGAACTTTGACACAGACTTTTTGGTATCGGCCTTCGCACACTGTGGGAAAGTTACACTTGAACTTTGACACAGACTATTTTGGTATCGGCCTTCGCACACTGTGGGAAAGTTACACTTGAACTTTGACACAGACTATTTTGGTATTGGCCTTCGCACACTGTGGGAAAGTTACACTTGAACTTTGACACAGACTGTTTTGGTATGGCCTTCGCACACTGTGTGGGAAAGTTACACTTGAACTTTGACACAGACTGTTTTGGTATTGGCCTTCGCACACTGTGTGGGAAAGTTACACTTGAACTTTGACACAGACTGTTTTGGTATTGGCCTTCGCACACTGTGTGGGAAAGTTACACTTGAACTTTGACACAGACTGTTTTGGTATCGGCCTTCGCACACTGTGTGGGAAAGTTACACTTGAACTTTGACACAGACTGTTTTTGGTATCGGCCTTCGCACACTGTGGGAAAGTTACACTTGAACTTTGACACAGACTGTTTTTGGTATCGGCCTTCGCACACTGTGGGAAAGTTACACTTGAACTTTGACACAGACTGTTTTGGTATCGGCCTTCGCACACTGTGGGAAAGTTACACTTGAACTTTGACACAACTGTTAGTTGCCCGACACTGGGAAAGTTACACTTGAACTTTACACAGACTTTGGTATCGGCCTTCGCACACTGTGGGAAAGTTACACGTAGCGCGGCAGGTTTTGGATTTCGGATTCCACACAACTGAAATATGCCACAACAGTTTTCCACTTACTCCGAGGTGGTTGCGAGCTTTCACCAAAGACCGCTGATGACTTCTTCAGAAGTCCAACTACTGTCAGAAAGTCTGACCATATGGTAGCTAGCTTGGCTAACCGTATGTTTTGGGGACTTGACTGAATTCCAGGCAGACTTATGATCAGGCTCACCCGTGGGGATGCTGGGGCTCTTTCAGTATAAACAGTATCTCCACCTTCTGGAAATTCTGTGCTAGAAATTTCCTGTTTTCTGTCGCTCTCTTTTTTTTCTGCCTTGTTCCTTTGCTTTCTGTCATTTCTTCCTGTCATTTTCTGCCTTAATGGTCTATTCACCTGTGTATGTTCGATAAAGTCTTACGTACGGATTGATAATGGGTAATGTATTAAAAGCATTTTTGGCTCTAGTGAGGTGAGATATGTGGAAGTAATTTTAGGCAATTTAGGCCCGTTTTTATATGTTTTTGTGTCCTTAGGTATGCTTAAATTTGTATTCAGGTGTGTTTTTTAAATCCCCTGTGCGATAAATTGGACGGAATGGTCAACGCCAGGGGCATGTCCTTAGATTATGTGCACAAATGCATTGCTATGTATACTGAATTTTCTTTCTTTTTTTTTTTCCTGTTGCAGTATTGTGTGTGTTTTGAACACGTTATAGCCCTGATATGGCTCCACACAGTCGGCTGGGCACTCTGTCCACCAGTGTCCTGCATTGTCAAGCATACTAGAAAAAAAGAAAAGGAAAAAAAAAAAAAAAAAAAAAAAAATTAACATTTTGACTCCCTCACCTTGCAGGAAGTTGGTGGATAGGGTGAGGGAGTCAAAGGGTTAAACAACAGTAAAAATAACAGTAACAATGCTGGCGAACTTGCATACAGTGATGCAGCCTTGCCAACAAACGGATGAACCATACACAAGTAGCATTATCTCCCCTAAACAATCATATGAGTAAGATACGGAAAGTAGGTCAAATAGGAGAGATGACAAAACGGCGAGACAAGATATTAGTAGTGATATCGTTTGGTTAAAGAGGTAAGTTGTCCGTGCTTGCTTAATAGAGGGATAAAGATTGTAACTGATCTGTGCTGATTTCAGTCTATAATATTATGCAGATAGCTACCTACACGCACCGTATACACACACACTCACACACCCACCCCGTACACCACACACACGCATACACACACGCACTCGCGCGCGCGCGCGCGCACGCACGCACACACACACACACACACCGTGCACACACACACACACCGTGCACACACACACACACCTCACACACCATACACACCTACACACACACACGCATACACACCTTACACACACACACGCATACACACATACACGCGCGCGCGCGCGCACACACACACCACACACCACCGTGCACACACACACACCACACACCAACACACCTACACACACCACGCATACACACATACACGCGCGGCATCACACACACACCCCACACACCACACACACACACACACACCACACACATGGATTTTCAGATTTTTATGTTGCGCGCGCACTATACTCGTTGATGTACTCATTTATAAACACACACACACACTCTCTCTGTCTCCCCCCCCTCTCTCTCTTTCTCATTCACACACACACATTCAGTTAGGAACATAATTTTCGCTTGTAAAAGACTATGGTTTGTTCATGGACAGTTTTACATAAAGTTATTAGTCAATCAATCGATGAATCAGTTAATCACACCGAATTCACTAAAATCAGTCAATCAATCAATACATCATTCAGTATTATGAACACATTAATGATCCGGCCAGTATCCACTCAGTTAATTTAAGGTTCCTGTGTAACTTTTTAAGTAATGTATTGTAGTTAATCAGTGTATAGAGTCAGTTTCTTTGTGAAATGAAACCTTAATTGAGGAAACTACCACTGTATCTAACAGCAACAGTTACTAAAATAATGTGCTTTGTCTATCACTCTGTCTTCCCTTCACTTTGTACCCCCCTCTGTCCTCCCCCCCGTGGGATGCCGGGGGCTCTTTCAGTATAAATAGAATCCCCACCTGAAAATTCTGTGCAGAAATTTCCTCTTTTCTGTCACTGTCATTGTTTCTTTCTTCCTCCTTTACTTTCTGAAATTTCTTCCCATCATTTTCTACCTTGCTGGTCCATTCACCTGTATGTGTTTGATATAACTGTATGTACTTTCACTTGGGAATGCTAAATAGGTACGTGAAATAAGTGCAGAAGCAATTTCAGGTAGTTAAGGCCCGTTTTTATATGATATATGCTTTAATGTACTTACTTATGTTAGATTTGTATTCAGGTGTGTTTTTTTTAAATCCCAAGTGTGATAAATTGGATGGAGTGGTCAGCACCAGGGGCATCTCCTTAGATTATGTGTGGGAATACATCGATATGTGTACTTAATTTTCTTCTCTTTTTTGTTTTTTCTTGTTGGAAGTATTGTGTATGGTTTGAAACAGTTATAGCCCTGATATGGCTCTACGCAGTCGGCTGGGCTTTAGACAGAAATAAGCAGTAATAACGCCTTCTGTCTGTGTGTTCAGGTTCAGGTCAAACTGTTTATAACCCAGCCAACTACTAGAGCCATATCGGGGCTGACACCACGTTAAAAATATCTCCCAAGTTTCAGTAAAAAGACAACAGTAAAAAATAAGCAGATATTATCCTTGCAAGTGAAAAAATGTATTTAAAAGCATTTCCCGGATGTGGACTCGTATCAGATGAAATGTATTGATTGATGTCTTGCAAAAAAAAACTTGAAAACTATTTGGAGTCACATCTCTGAAGAGGTTCTTTAAGTATAGTGCTTTTGTCTCGCATTGTACAAGTCCAAGAATGTGTGTGTGTGTGTGTGTGTGTGTGTGTGTGTGTGTGTGTGTGTTGTGTGTGTGTGTGTGTGTGTATGTGTGTGTTGTGTGTGTGTGTGTGTGTGTCTGTGTTGTATGTGTGCGTGTATGCGTGTGTGTGTTGTGGTGTGTGTGTGTGTGTATGTGTGCTGTATGTGTGTGTTTGTTGTGTGTGTGTGTGTGCTTGTACTTGCTTGTGTGCGTGCGTGCGTGTGTGTGTGTGTGTGTGTGTATGTATGTGTGTATGTGTGTGTGTGTATGTGTGTGTATGTATGTATGTGTGTGTGTATGTGTGTGTGTATGTCTTTGTGTGTATGTGTGTGTATGTATGTATGTGTGTGTGTATGTGTGTGTGTGTATGTGTAATAATATGTATGTATGTGTGTGTGTCTATGTGAGTGTTGTGTGTGTCTGTGTTGGATGTGTGCGTGTTGCGTGTGTGTGTTGAGTGTGTGTGTCTGTGTTGTATGTGTGCGTGTGTATGTTGTGTGTGTGTGTGTGCACGTGTGTGTGTATGTACATAAGAGAAAGACCTTCTTTTGTGTAGTATGTTTGCATAAAGCCTGCTGACACTACCGTACTGTTTGACGCTGAAAGGCTACTGGTCTTACTTAACACAAAACATAAGTCTCTGCTCTCTGCCTGTCTCTCTTTTTCTTTCTGTCTGTCTGTCTGTCTCTCTTTCTCTCTCTCTCTCTCTCTCTTTTTCTTTCTGTCTGTCTGTCTCTGTCTCTCTCTGCCTGTCTCTCTCTTTATGTCTTTCTTTCTCTCTCTCTTTCTCTCTTTATCTCTCTCTCTCTCTCTTTTCTTTCTCTCTTTCTTTCTCTGTCTTTCTCTCTCTTTCTCTCTGTCTTACACACTCAGACACAGACACGCAATTCACACACACACGCACGCACTCCCATACACATACACACAAAGACACACAGAAATACAGAAACACACGCACACACAAACACACACACACACTGACACACACACACACAAAACGCACATACACAGACACACACATACAGATACACACACACACAGACAAACACACACACAACACACACACACACACACACACACACCACACACACACACACACACACACACACACACACACACACACACACACACACACACGCACGCACGCACGCACGCACGCACGCAGCACACACACACACACACACACACTCACACACTCACAGTCTAGTCCTTCTCTTGACCGAGGGATTCGCTGTAGGCTACCAACCTACCTTAAGTACTACAGTTTCCGTCTTGAGAAGGCCAGAATTACGTTAATCTTGTTGCTATTTAGGATCAGGATAGCCTTTCCCTATAGTCTGTGTTTGTGTTTGTGGTGTGTGTGTGTGTGAGTGTGTGTGTGTGTGTGTGTGTGTGTGTGTGTGTGTGTGTATGTGTGTGTGTGTGTGTGTAGCCTTTCCCTATAGTCTCTGTGTGTGTGTGTTTGTGTGTGTGTGTTGTGTGTGTTTTGTGTGTGTGTGTGTGTGTGTGTGTAGCCTTTCCCTATAGTGTGTGTGTGTGTGTGTGTGTGTTTGTGTGTGTGTGTGTGTGTGTGTGTTTTGTGTGTGTTAGCCTTTCCCTATAGTCTGTGTGTGTGTGTGTGTGTGTGTGTAGCCTTTCCCTATAGTCTGTGTGTGTGTGTGTGTGTGTGTGTGTGTGTGTGTGTGTGTGTGTGTGTGTGTGTGTGTGCGTGCGTGTGTGTGTGTTGTGTGTGTGTGTGTGTTCGTTCTTTGATTTAACGCCTTTTCACTATAAGTGATATTAGACGGTGTGTGTTTGTGTGTGTGTGTGTGTGTGCGTGTATTTGTGTGTATTTGTGTGTGTGTTGTGTATGTGTGCGCGCGTGTGTGTGTGTGTGTGTGTGTGTGTTCGTTCTTTGATTTAACGTCTTTTCACTATAAGTGATATTAGACGGTGTGTGTGTGTGTGTATATGTGTGTGTATATGTGTGTGTGTGTGTGTGTGTGTGTGTGTGTGTGTGTGTGTGTGTGCGTGTATTTGTGTGTGTGTGTTTGTATGTGTGTTTGTGCATGTGATTGTGTGTGCGTGTGATTGTGTGTGTGATAATGCTGCTATATACATATTACACTCTTCTCTTGTAAAAGGTGTGTCACGCACAGCTAGTCCTAACGAATACACACAATAGCACTGTACAACAATGATTTATTAGTAGTAGCAGTAGCGGTATTTGAGCACCCTTACCTTTTACGCAGAGCCCCCACCCTCACCCTCCCTTCCCAAATCTTTTTCACCTCCACACAGACGTGACAGTGGAGGGGAATGAAAGCCAGTTTGCCTTGCTTAATGGGGTAGGGAATGTGATCTCCTAGTCTGCTTAGTATGAGAAAGTGGGACGATGTCAGAAATTGATCATTATCAAGGGCACGGTTATTTTGGGGTGGGGATGGGGGTGGGCGTTCCAGTTTATGTGCGCTGACTTGCTTACGTCAGTTTTTTTTTTTTTTTTTTTTTTTAATTGGATCATTGCACTCAAGGAGGGTTACCTTTGTGCTCACCACTTTTCTTTTCGTTCCATTTTCTACGCCATCTTGCCATCTTCATGGCCGCAGAAGCTGGCACAGTTTTTTTGTTTTTTGTTTTTGTTTTTTTTTGTGGTTTTTTTACAATGCGATGATGATGTTGATGTCGATGAGGATGGTAAACATGATGCTGTGGAGTTCCATGTAGGATTGAGACTGCGTGACAGGGCTGTACTCTACGGCTTACTATCATAATATAATATATCCTGGCGTCAACCAGGCCCGAGA
>JAPXFY010000035.1:29316634-29331634 GCA_030674185.1 Monoplex corrugatus
GTACAAAAGAAAATTTGGACACAGAAAATTGACATGCACACACACACACCACACACACACACACACACACACACACACACACACACACACACACACACACACACACACACACACACACACACACACACACACATATATATATATATATTTTATATATACACACACACACACACAAACAACATATATATATAATATATATATATATATATATATATATATATATATATATATATATATGTGTGTGTGTGTGTGTATGTATGTGTGTGTGTGTGTGTGTGTGTGTGTGTGTGTGTGTGTGTGTGTGTGTGTGTTTAAATATGGTTTTTGGTTACACCTAAGAGTTGTCTTAAAAGGTTGCTCCTGTTTGTTTCAGTATGTGTACGTGCAAGTGCATGTGTGCGTGTGCATGTGTGTGTGCGCGAGCGTGTGTGCGTGTGTGTGTGTGTGTGTGTGTGTGTATGTGTGTGTGTGTGTGTGTTCGTTCGTTCTTTGATTTAACGTCTTTTCACTATAAGTGATATTAGACGGGGGAGGGGGGAGGGGAGAATAACAAAAAAAAGTAAATAAAAAGAAAATAAAAATAAATAAATAAATAAATAAATTTAAAAAAAAGAAAAAAAAAAAAAAGAACAAAATGAAATGTAGAACGATAGTTGGACGGGTTGGATTTGGGCAGAGGGAAGACAGAGGAAAAAGACATTAGTAGGTGGAGGAACAGTAAAATGGAACGAGAACTTAACACTAACAGTTAACTTCAACAACGTGAAGGGAAATTGTAACACTAAAAGAAAACACAAATCGAATAAAGTTAAAGTAATGCATTAACAGGACTGTGAACAAATGATTCTGAAATCTTAACTAACAAAGATGGATCTGATGTAATTTTTTTGAAATGATTTTCAGAATACTTTTCTTGAGTAAACATTTTCGGTAAAAAAAGAACGTAGCATTTTGCAGTAGAATAAACAGTGAAACAGTGTGAACTGTTCGCCGCAAATACACTTGACATTTTTACAAATATGTGTGTGTGTGTGTGTGTGTGTGTGTGTGTGTGTGTGTGTGTGTGTGTGTGTGTGTGTGTGTGTGTGTGTGGTGTGTGTGCATGTATGCGTGTGTGTGTGTGTGTGTGTTTCATAATTGACTTAAAACTGCCACTTGAAGCTTCAGATTAATACTGACATAAAAAAACAGAAAAAGTCTCGTCCCTCAGAAATTGTTAATGATTCAGTCACGAGCCGTTTTGCCTGCAGCAAGTGTTGCCTACTCACTGATGTTTTGATATTCTACTGCATTATTGTCATAATCACCAACATCAGAACATCCCTCCCCCCGTGGGGATGCTGGGGGCTCTTTCAGTATAACTATTATCCCCACCTTCTGGAAATTCTGTGCTAGAAATTTCCTCTTTTCTGTCGCTCTCTGCCTTGTTCCTTTGCTTTGTCATTTCTTCCTACCCGTATCATTTTCTGCCTTGCTGGTCCATTCACCTGTATGTGTTCGATAAAGTCTTACGTACTTTCTCTTAGGATTGATAATGGGATACATGAATTTTAAAATGCATTTTTGGCTCCAGGGAGGTGAAATATGGTAAGCAGTAGGCCTATTAGGTAATCTATGCCCGTTTTTTATTTATGTTTTGGTGTCCTTGGGCATGCTTAAATTTGTATTCAGGTGTGTTTCTTAAATCGTCTGTGTGAATGGCTCTAGTAGTCGGCTGAGCTATAAACAATATGAACTTGAAGTAGAACTTGTTATGTTCTCGATGTATGAGACTGGAGGTCTGCCTTTCTTCCTTTTTGCCTGTGTTTTTCCTTGAATAATGGTTGCCATGAAGTCTGTGTTCGTGATACGTGACACATGGCCAGTGTATTTTAGTCTTCTTTTGTTGATGTCTGCTAGTATTTTCTGGTGGTATCAAGTTCTTCCAGGACACTTTCATTAATTTTGTCCTGTAGCCGCTGAAATCTCTTGCTTTGTGCCATCTATGTGTCTATCCCTTGTTGCCGCAAGCACATCTTCCACCCTCTCTGTTGTCAGCCACCCTGCAAGTCCGTCCAGTATTTTCTCCCTGGGTCTACCTGGTGCTCTCTTACCCTCCACCTTTCCTGTTGTGAAAAGGTGCTCTAATTCCCCTTTCCTCATAAAATGGCCTATGAATGTTGCTTGTATTTCCTAATATTCCTTATGAATGATCTTCTTGTGTCTGCCTTCATCAAGACTGTCTCGTTTGTTTTCTTTGCTGTCCATGGAACTATCGCGGGAAGGGGTTTTGATGTGTATAAGGAATAGAGGATGTGTATGAGGGATTGTTTCTCTATTGGAATTATGCACTTAATAAGGAAGGAGGGTGTGACGAGAGGAAACGCACTAACCACACTAGACAAGGATTCTCAAAGGTAGTCCACACATGGAATGATAAATACAGCACATTTATTTAATTGATCAACTTCAACATAAGACATAATTCACCGTTCTACTGGCCTAAGTCCCAATGGGCCCTAAATCCTAAAATGCACAACGAATCTTCACCAGCTTACATGTTACAAGCATACTGAACATTTCCAACTGTATTCTTTCTGTTTCCTGGAAAGTAAAACATGCTTCTAACTTCTAGCCCTAACCTTAACACCTAACAAGAGTACAAATTAAAACGTGGGTCACATACCTGTGAGGTAGCTTGGAAGCTGGTTCCCCAAAAGAGCGCCCTGGGGCTGACTGACTATTCCTTTTTATAGAAGGGGATTCAGGTCAGGACGCTTTCTTTCCCTGACCATCAATGTGTCAGTGGTCATAGCTGTCCGCGTCCCTCAAGCCTGACTTGAAAAATAGCGTGACTTGACTCTTTATTTTTAGAAGGGGGAATCAGGTAAGGACGCTTTCCCTTCCTGACCATAAATGTGTCAGCTGTCATTAGCTGTCCACATCCATAAAGCCTAACTTGAAAAATGGAGTGACTGGACTTGTAATCGTGGCATGGTGGCTATAGCTAATGTTACCCTCGGTCATTTAATATGTCGTTATCAGAAGTCCAATTTGGACGGTGACTTTTACTGCCACGCGTCACTCCTTAGAACCTGTCCAACTTCCCCAAAGTGGAGAATAATGGACAACTGGCAGTTGGGGGTATTTCCTTTGCCACTGGCTTCTGGTCAGTGTTGTGGTCACTTCACAGGTCTATGGTAATGATCCATCAATTCTGTCTCAATGCATCTGTCGCCCTAAGGAATTCCTGTGATAATATGTCCCCTCCCCCATAAAAAATGTCCTCATTTTTTTTAAGAGAACAGCGGGAATAACGAACATACACAATATAACATATGATTCAGTAGACAAGACTCTCGTACATGATTGACAGGCGATAGGAAGGTTTGGGGATAGGGAATTTTATCAGTCAATTATATGAAATGGAATGAATCTGAACACTTGTGTGCATGCTGAAGGAGATACCGTAGAGGTTGGGATCGATGGGCCAGCTCCAAGAAGATCGCGTGCGTCACCTGTGGTAGACTGAGTTCTGTCAGCACACTCATGAAAACTGTCAGACTTCCACACATGCAGGTATGTTGTGTTTGCACCACGAGAACATCGTTCAGGCTGAGTTCATATCCATGTGACGTATGCAGGAGAACGTCAAAGAAAGCACTGAAGATGGAGATAACGTGGCGTGTCACCAAGTAGGAAGACTGAAGACAAGGAAGAACTGCACACTACATGATGACCGTGGAAATACATGTAAGGGTGGTGTTGCATGTGGCATAGTTCATTGCAGAATTCATGCCAACATGTATTGTCTGTTTCATCCTTGGAACAGTAGTGTTAATGGGCATGTGTGTTGAGGATGTCTCGTATGCAGTTTGTGACGAAATAGGTGAATACCACAATGAAGATGATTGTGTTTGAAAGGAGTCCATAAAACATCTGAGCCAGAGTAGAGGATGACTCAGGAGCGAAGCTGAGCTGAGATGACTGGAGCTGAGACGAGCTGCTGCAGGCACAGGGATGAAGAACAGTTAGTAGCGTAGAATCGCCCCGAGGATGAAGAGCAGTAACTTCTTGCACAACGTGTTCGGATTCATGGGACTTTGACTTGGAGGGTAAGGGATTATGGAAAATAGAGCATTTAAATAGAGCAATCGCTTGTCATCCATGTCAAGAATAAGCAAGGTATATACTGTATATAAGTCAAATGGCATCCATGTCAAGCTTAATTAGGCTATGCAACGTAGGCCAAATAGAAACATAATTGGAATAAGAATGAAGGTGTCTGTAATACCATACACTACATCATAGAATAAAGACATGTAAGGCATAAAAAGGTAAGGACATAAGCACTTGAATAATACACTAGCAATAAACAAACATAATGGGTATTAGGAAAAGTCTGCTGAAAAACACACTTCGTACATGTAAACAACCAATGCCTGAAAAAAATCATCGTCACATTTGTAAAAACTACAACAATCATATGAAAAGTAGAACCACATGAAATAACATCATTGACAGAACGATACTTAATATCCTCACAAGATTGCAAGACATGCAGTGTAAAGCTGCACCGTATACTGAAGCCATAGGACAGTTTAACATCACTGTCAGGAAGTAAAATGGATTCATCAAAGAGGAACGCCACTTGAAATATCATCAAAAGCACTAATGCACATTCTCACAGTCCCAGAAGTAAGCAAAGTTGAAGACAACACTATATTTGTAGCACACTGAGTCCAAAGCTGACCGAATGTTCGTTACAGAAGTGGATTGGCGATTCCACAAGTTCGCCTCATAGGACGTACAGACAGTAACCTGTAGCACTTGAATACACACATGTTCGAAGCAAGCTGAAAATGTACATGAAATCACACCAAGTGGCATATCTCCTTGGTACCGGAGAGGGATCTTAGAAGAAGTCTTGCAAACTTGTAACAGAGCTCAAGTAAGATTTCATCATACCAAGACGAACGTTTCTTGTTTCACACATATGACAATCATTTCATCAGCTGATAGCTGAGAACAAAAAGAAACATATTTGTCTCATGACCAACTGGCTTACAATAGTGTTGTTAGTATGGTTAGTATGATTACGTGAAACATTTGACCAGTGTACAATAGACACGAAGATTTTATTCAAAGAATGACACAAGACATGTATTGACTAGGAAGTGCGTATGTTAACTTCCAAGATGTCAATGTAGTGATAAAAACGTTAAACAAAAACAAGTAGATGACGATAACAACGGGCATGAAATCAAGGAAATAAGGAAACAGCAGAAAACAGGGACTGCATGATGTGATGTGACACCAGACATGTATGAACTCGATGAGGTAAATGGTATGGTATGATGCCACATAGAGATATTATCAAATGATACAACAGGATACAAGATGATACCAGATGATATGAAATGATATAAAATGACACAAGATGATAACGTATGCTGTGAAATGATACCAGAGGATGAAAGAGACAATATACGATACACAATGATATACAAGGATACGGAATGATACACGATGATACACAATGATACCCGGGGTTGCATGCAAATAAATGAGGAGAAGAATAATGTGGTGAACAAGTAATGAACGCAGATATAAAATAAACAGATTAATGTTTTATGAAGGCAGTTTGAAAAATGAACGCAGAGTATGCACGTGAGCAGATGAACGCGTAAAGAACATAGGAATGAAATGACGCACAGGAATGCTAAAGTAGTGCAGGGATTGCATACAACAAATGAGCTCCAGAGCGCGAGCAATCATCAAGAACGTGTGGCTATAATACCGACTGTATACCGTGATGAATGAAGACGAACGCAAGGGGAAAAGATAGGGGTCGCGCGGTACTGACCCTTGCAACGGATTTCCATTGCGATAATGTTCAGAAGAGTGTGGAAACTTTAACATGCTGTGTAACGGTTGGTTAAACATGTCGGAATATTTAATCACGAATGACTGACGGTCCGGAGTTGAAGGCGGCAAGAACGACAGGCTCGATAGCCGTCATACAACCGAATATAAAGCTGAATCATGATGGTTCCTGTATTGTGAAGAATATTTGCCTGCAACAAACAAACACGTTAGTACCAAAACATACACAACACAAATAAGAAGGTAAGTCCTATAAAATATGTAGGCTAATGCTCATTGATATCTGAAATACTTATGTATCGAAACACTGTTGAGAACCTTTCGTTGGGCTACAGACAGTAGTAGTGCTAGTACTATACATCCTATTGTATAGATTGAATCACTGTTAATGAGCACCAGAAAGGAAGAATTTTTCCATACTTATAGTGTCATTTTCTCAGTAGTGATTATTCACGTTACTGTACATACTTTTATCAGTCTTTGATTATGTGTGCCATACCATGTGAATTGAAAAATCCTCTGATCAAAGGATCGACACATTTGCACTATAAGGCCCTCAAGCACGGCACCTTGTGACGAGTGTCACTCAATACACACACCAAAAACAAATTGAAAAAAAATGTCGGGCAATACCGAGGGCGGCACCAATGTGCGTTTAAGTCCCTATGGTGGTATGCCATGTAGCATGAAGCACAAAGTAGTATGAACAGTAATAACTGGCACCAGACATAATGAAGAACTGGTAAAGGCAGTAGAAGTAAGAAGTGTGCATCATTCAATAAGTACCAAATGCGCCATCAAGGAAAACTAGAGTCACTACCGTTTGGCCATGTGACATATGACACATAAAACACCATGAAGTAAAACATGAGGCAATACTCAGAACTGCCAGCGCATGGCTCTTCAACGTTTGCCGTACAATATGTGCCATGAAGACGAAATGAAGGAGAATCAGGGCTACCAGCGTTTGGCCCTATGACGACGTATGTCGTATAAAACACCATGAAGTAGAATATGAGGCAATACTAAGAGCTGCCAGTGCTTGGCTCTTCAACGTTTGCCATACAAATCAAATCGTAGTAGGAAGGGGCAGTATCAGGGTCGCCAGCGCAGAACCCTTTGCCATTATGCAACGTAGCATGAAGTCACAATAACCAAGATGAGCAGTAGGCTGTCTGGCCTATGTGGCGCTAAGGTACACGAACACACAGTAGAAGTGGAAGTACGAAGTTGAATGAGCAAATAAGCAATCACTGAGATAAGGAGACCACATTGCAATTGGAACGCATAATTACCAATCATAGTAGGACAAGGTGGCAAACCAAGTTCCTATAAACTGGCAATAAGTCGTTTGGAAAACAGTGTTGATCGTATGGATTTGAGATTGTAATACATAAGTTGTGGAAGGACGAGAAGAAAGAACATCACACGCGCAAAGTGCACATTGCTAATAAGTCTGATGTATAGTTCACACAGGTGGTTTCCCATGGAAATATACTGACTTGCATGTGAATACTTCCTTTCTACCATCCCCTATACGTTATTAAAACCATGACGACTAACTGTAGAAATGATCCAATGAATAATCACGCCCTGAATAGCAGGAAGATAGCTATAGACTGACACCGATGATGATTCTGTAGCACAAAAAACCCCATGAAAGATGTCTGCATAGAACCCACAATGTATAGAATGTTCTCAGTTATAATAACACGACGTGTACACAAGACTCGAACCAGAGACATATAGATCTAGGGAATTGGACATAGACATGATCAGGAGCATCATAATAATGTGTGTACATAAGTGTCCTGAAAACGTCTTTTTTTTCTCTCTCAGCATGACTGACTCTGTATTGGTTGTGAAAATGAAAAAAACCTCTGTAACGAAATCATAGGTGTTAGTGGGACTGACTGTGAAGAAATATAAAACAACAAGGTACATATCGTACAGTACAGCACGCATGACGCAGACAAATGAACCGAACCACACAGAAAAGAAAAATATACAACCCTTGTTCAAGAACGTTTGTACGAAAACCGAATCGTCAAAAGCATGTTTATAAACCACACGGATGTGTGACCACAATGGACAAGAAATGATCAATGACTCTGAGAGGGTGGGAGGATGGGCACTGGAGGATGGAAGGAGAGACTAGGCGTGACCACATGCTATCAAAGCTGGCCCAAACCTCGCAACAACTGTCACGCGCTGGACACTAGCACGCTGATGAAATCATAGACATCGTATCAGAGACAGGCAAGTAGCCCTGTCGCACTCTGTGACATGGTTGTTTCGTTGTACCCATCAAATATTATCCAACAGACGTCTGTTAATGTGCCTCCACATTATAGCGAGGTATAAAGGCTGCAATCAATCTACGAGAAAAAACTCTGTACGAAGCTGAACATATACGATGAAATCCCTAACAGCTAATCTATGTGTTACTTCACTATTTATATCTACGTTCACTCTGATCAGGCAGTAGGCCTAACCACGTCTGTCGACTTGTGCTGTGTGGCAACGCTGACGGTTGTGTTCGAAACACCAACACATTTAAGTTCTTGGCTGTGTCTGACTTTTACACTCTCCGACTTTCACTATGATTCTATCTAGAACTTTTAAAAATGGGGAATACTCGAAGGCTGCGATTTTTGAGGTAAAGGGGAAAGACTGCAATTCCACCACTTATCGCGGGAAGGGGTTTTGATGTGTATAAGGAATAGAGGATGTGTATGAGGGATTGTTTCTCTACTTGGAATTATGCACTTAATAAGGAAGGAGGGTGTGACGAGAGGAAACGCACTAACCACACTAGACAAGGATTCTCAAAGGTAGTCCACACATGGAATGATAAATACAGCACATTTATTTAATTGATCAACTTCAACATAAGACATAATTCACCGTTCTACTGGCCTAAGTCCCAATGGCCCTAAATCCTAAAATGCACAACGAATCTTCACCAGTTTACATGTTACAAGCATACTGAACATTTCCAACTGTATTCTTTCTGTTTCCTGGAAAGTAAAACATGCTTCTAACTTCTAGCCCTAACCTTAACACCTAACAAGAGTACAAATTAAAACGTGGGTCACATACCTGTGAGGTAGCTTGGAAGCTGGTTCCCCAAAAGAGCGCCCTGGGGCTGACTGACTATTCCTTTTTATAGAAGGGGATTCAGGGCAGGACGCTTTCTTTCCCTGACCATCAATGTGTCAGTGGTCATAGCTGTCCGCGTCCCTCAAGCCTGACTTGAAAAATAGCGTGACTCGACTCTTTATTTTTAGAAGGGGGAATCAGGTAAGGACGCTTTCCCTTCCTGACCATAAATGTGTCAGCTGTCATTAGCTGTCCACATCCATAAAGCCTAACTTGAAAAATGGAGTGACTGGACTTGTAATCGTGGCATGGTGGCTATAGCTAATGTTACTCTCGGTCATTTAATATGTCATTATCAGAAGTCCAATTTGGACGGTGACTTTTACTGCCACGCGTCACTCCTTAGAACCTGTCCAACTTCCCCAAAGTGGAGAATAATGGACAACTGGCAGTTGGCGTTATTTCCTTTGCCACTGGCTTCTGGTCAGTGTTGTGGTCACTTCACAGGTCTATGGTAATGATCCATCAATTCTGTCTCAATGCATCTGTCGCCCTAAGGAATTCCTGTGATAATATGTCCCCTCCCCCATAAAAAATGTCCTCATTTTTTTTAAGAGAATAGCGGGAATAACGAACATACACAATATAACATATGATTCAGTAGACAAGACTCTCGTACATGATTGACAGGCGATAGGAAGGTTTGGGGATAGGGAATTTTATCAGTCAATTATATGAAATGGAATGAATCTGAACACTTGTGTGCATGCTGAAGGAGATACCGTAGAGGTTGGGATCGATGGGCCAGCTCCAAGAAGATCGCGTGCGTCACCTATGGTAGGCAGAGTTCTGTCAGCACACTCATGAAAACTGTCAGACTTCCACACATGCAGGTATGTTGTGTCTGCACCACGAGAACACCATTCAGGCTGAGTTCATGTCCATGTGACGTATGCAGGAGAGAACGTCAAAGAAAGCACTGAAGATGGAGATAATGTGGCGTGTCACCAAGTAGGAAGACTGAAGACAAGGAAGAACTGCAAACTACATGATGACCATGGAAATACATGTAAGGGTGGTGTTGCATGTGGCATAGTTCATTGCAGAATTCATGCCAACATGTATTGTCTGTTTCATCCTTGGAACAGTAGTGTTAATGGGCATGTGTGTTGAGGATGTTTCGTATGCAGTTTGTGACGAAATAGGTGAATACCACAATGAAGATGATTGTGTTTGAAAGGAGTCCATAAAACATCTGAGCCAGAGTAGAGGATGACTCAGGAGCGAAGCTGAGCTGAGATGACTGGAGCTGAGACGAGCTGCTGCAGGCACAGGGATGAAGAACAGTTAGTAGCGTAGAATCGCCCCGAGGATGAAGAGCAGTAACTTCTTGCACAACGTGTTCGGATTCATGGGACTTTGACTTGGAGGGTAAGGGATTGGAAAATACAGCATTTAAATAGAGCAATCGCTTGTCATCCATGTCAAGAATAAGCAAGGTATACACTGTATATAAGTCAAATGGCATCCATGTCAAGCTTAATTAGGCTATGCAACGTAGGCCAAATAGAAACATAATTGGAATAAGAATGAAGTTGTCTGTAATACCATACACTACATCATAGAATAAAGACATGTAAGGCATAAAAAGGTAAGGACATAAGCACTTGACTAATACACTAGCAATAAACAAACATAATGGGTATTAGGAAAAGTCTGCTGAAAAACACACTTCGTACATGTAAACAACCAATGCCTGAAAACATCATCGTCACACTTGTAAAAACTACAACCATCATATGAAAAGTAGAACCACATGAAATAACATCATTGACAGAACGATACTTGATATCCTCACAAGATTGCAAGACATGCAGTGTAAAGCTGCACCGTATACTGAAGCCATAGGACAGTTTAACATCACTGTCAGGAAGTGAAATGGATTCATCAAAGAGGAACGCCACTTGAAATATCATCAAAAGCACTAATGCACATTCTCACAGTCCCAGAAGTAAGCAAAGTTGAAGACAACACTATATTTGTAACACACTGAGTCCAAAGCTGACCGAATGTTCGTTACAGAAGTGGATTGGCGATTCCACAAGTTCGCCTCATAGGACGTACAGACAGTAACCTGTAGCACTTGAATACACACATGTTCGAAGCAAGCTGAAAATGTACATGAAATCACACCAAGTGGCATATCTCCTTGGTACCGGAGAGGGATCTTAGAAGAAGTCTTGCAAACTTGTAACAGAGCTCAAGTAAGATTTCATCATACCAAGACGAACGTTTCTTGTTTCACACATATGACAATCATTTCATCAGCTGATAGCTGAGAACAAAAAGAAACATATTTGTCTCATGACCAACTGGCTTACAATAGTGTTGTTAGTATGGTTAGTATGATTACGTGAAACATTTGACCAGTATACAATAGATACGAAGATTTTATTCAAAGAATGACACAAGACATGTATTGACTAGGAAGTGCGTATGTTAACTTCCAAGATGTCAATGTAGTGATAAAAACATTAAACAAAAACAAGTAGATGACGATAACAACGGGCATGAAATCAAGGAAATAAGGAAACAGCAGAAAACAGGGACTGCATGATGTGATGTGACACTAGACACGTATGAACTCGATGAGGTAAATGGTATGGTATGATGCCACATAGAGATATTATCAAATGATACAACAGGGTACAAGATGATACCAGATGATATGAAATGATATAAAATGACACAAGATGATAACGTATGCTGTGAAATGATACCAGAGGATGAAAGGACAACATACGACACGCAATGATATGCAATGATACGGAATGATACACGATGATACACAATGATACCCCGGGGTTGCATGCAAATAAATGAGGAGAAGAATAATGTGGTGAACAAGTAATGAACGCAGATATAAAATAAACAGATTAATGTTTTATGAAGGCAGTTTGAAAAATGAACGCAGAGTATGCACGTGAGCAGATGAACGCGTAAGGAACATAGGAATGAAATGACGCACAGGAATGCTAAAGTAGCGCAGGGATTGCATAAAACAAATGAGCTCCAGAGCGCGAGCAATCATCAAGAACGTGTGGCTATAGTACCGACTGTATACCGTGATGAATGAAGACGAACGCAAGGGGAAAAGACAGGGGTCGCGCGGTACTGACCTTTGCAACGGATTTCCATTGCGATAATGTTCAGAAGAGTGTGGAAACTTTGAACATGCTGTGTAACGGTTGGTTAAACATGTCGGAATATTTAATCACGAATGACTGACGGTCCGGAGTTGAAGGCGGCAAGAACGACAGGCTCGATAGCCGTCATACAACCGAATATAAAGCTGAATCATGATGGTTCCTGTATTGTGAAGAATATTTGCCTGCAACAAACAAACACGTTAGTACCAAAACATACACAACACAAATAAGAAGGTAAGTCCTATAAAATATGTAATGCTCATTGATATCTCAAATACTTATGTATCGTAACACTGTTAAGAACCTTTCGTTGGGCTATAGACAGTAGTAGTGCTAGTACTATACATCCTATTGTATAGATTGAATCACTGTTAATGAGCACCAGAAAGGAAGAATTTTTCCATACTTATAGTGTCATTTTCTCAGTAGTGATTATTCACGTTACTGTACATACTTTTATCAGTCTTTGATTATGTGTGCCATACCATGTGAATTGAAAAATCCTCTGATCAAAGGATCGACACATTTGCACTATAAGGCCCTCAAGCACGGCACCTTGTGACGAGTGTCACTCAATACACACACCAAAAACAAATTGAAAAAAAATGTCGGGCAATACCGAGGGCGGCACCAATGTGCGTTTAAGTCCCTATGGTGGTATGCCATGTAGCATGAAGCACAAAGTAGTATGAACAGTAGTAACTGGCACCAGACATAATGAAGAACTGGTAAAAGCAGTAGAAGCTAGAAGTATGCATCATTCAATAAGTACCAAATGCGCCATCAAGGAAAACTAGAGCCACTACTGTTTGGCCATGTGACATATGACACATAAAACACCATGAAGTAAAACATGAGGCAATACTCAGAACTGCCAGCGCATGGCTCTTCAACGTTTGCCGTACAATATGTGCCATGAAGACGAAATGAAGGAGAATCAGGGCTACCAGCGTTTGGCCCTATGACGACGTATGTCGTATAAAACACCATGAAGTAGAATATGAGGCAATACTCAGAGCTGCCAGTGCTTGGCTCTTCAACGTTTGCCGTACAAATTGAACCGAAGTAGGAAGGGGTAGTATCAGGGTCGCCAGCGCAGAACCCTTTGCCATTATGCAACGTAGCATGAAGTCACAAAAACCAAGATGAGCAGTAGGCTGTCTGGCCTATGTGGCGCTAAGGTACACGAACACACAGTAGAAGTGGAAGTACGAAGTTGAATGAGCAAATAAACAATCACTGAGATAAGGAGACCACATTGCAATTGGAACGCATAATTACCAATCATAGTAGGACAAGGTGGCAAACCAAGTTCCTATAAACTGGCAATAAGTCGTTTGGAAAACAGTGTTGATCGTATGGATTTGAGATTGTAATACATAAGTTGTGGAAGGACAAGAAGAAAGAACATCACATGCGCAAAGTGCACATTGCTAATAAGTCTGATGTATAGTTCACACAGGTGGTTTCCCATGGAAATATACTGACTTGCATGTGAATACTTCCTTTCTACCATCCCCTATACGTTATTAAAACCATGACGACTAACTGTAGAAATGATCCAATGAATAATCACGCCCTGAATAGCAGGAAGATAGCTATAGACTGACACCGATGATGATTCTGTAGCACAAAAAGAACCATGAAAGATGTCTGCATAGAAACCACAATGTATAGAATGTTCTCAGTTATAATAACACGACGTGTACACAAGACTCGAACCAGAGACATATAGGGAATTGGACATAGACATGATCAGGAGCATCATAATAATGTGTGTACATAAGTGTCCTGAAAACGTCTTTTTTTTCTCTCTCAGCATGACTGACTCTGTATTGGGGATGAAAATGAAAAAAAGCTCTGTAACGAAATCATAGGTGTTAGTGGGACTGACTGTGAAGAAATATAAAACAACAAGGTACATATCGTACAGTACAGCACGCATGACGCAGACAAATGAACCGAACCACACAGAAAAGAAAAATATACAACCCTTGTTCAAGAACGTTTGTACGAAAACCGAATCGTCAAAAGCATGTTTATAAACCACACGGATGAGTGACCACAATGGACAAGAAATGATCAATGACTCTGAGAGGGTGGGAGGGTGGGCACTGGAGGATGGAAGGAGAGACTAGGCGTGACCACATGCTATCAAAGTTGGCCCAAACCTCGCAACAACTGTCACGCGCTGGACACTAGCACGCTGATGAAATCATAGACATCGTATCAGAGACAGGCAAGTAGCCCTGTCGCACTGTGTGAAATGGTTGTTTCGTTGTACCCATGAAACATTATCCAACAGACGTCTGTTAATGTGCCTCCACATTATAGCGAGGTATAAAGGCTGCAATCAATCTACGAGAAAAAACTCTGTACGAAGCTGAACATATACGATGAAATCCCTAACAGCTAATCTATGTGTTACTTCACTATTTATATCTACGTTCACTCTGATCAGGCAGTAGGCCTAACCACGTCTGTCGACTTGTGCTGTGTGGCAACGCTGACGGTTGTGTTCGAAACACCAACACATTTAAGTTCTCGGCTGTGTCTGACTTTTACACTCTCCGACTTTCACTATGATTCTATCTAGAACTTTTAAAGATGGGGAATACTCGAAGGCTGCGATTTTTGAGGTAAAGGGGAAAGACTGCAACTCCACCACTTATCGCGGGAAGGGGTTTTGATGTGTATAAGGAATAGGGATGTGTATGAGGGATTGTTTCTCTACTTGGAATTATGCACTTAATAAGGAAGGAGGGTGTGACGAGAGGAAACGCACTAACCACACTGACAAGGATTCTCAAAGGTAGTCCACACA
>JAPXFY010000035.1:29336634-29339134 GCA_030674185.1 Monoplex corrugatus
TTAGGAAAAAGACAGGCAACATTTATAGGCCATTTTATGAGGAAGGGGGAATTGGAGCACCTGGTCACAACGGGAAAGCTGGAGGGAAAGAGAGCACCGGGTAGACCCAGGGAGAAAATGCTGGACGGACTTGCAGAGTGGCTGGGGACGAGGAGGGTGGGGGAGATTCTAGGGGCAACGAGACAGGGCACCTGATGATGATGATATGCAGATTAAGTTTTTGTGCAAATCTCCCATGACAGTGTTCCTTGGTGTTACTTCATGCACAGTCAGGTTTTAGCCATTATCCTTGCTTGAGATGAGCACGTGCGCGCACATATACACAAACAAACAAACAAACACACACACATAGACATAGTTGATCACACACATGCGCGCGTAACACACACACACACACACACACACACACACACACACACACACACAACACACACACACACACACACACACACACACACACACATAAACACACACACACACACCCCGAAAATGTTTACACAACAAAACTATTCTGAAACTCATTTTAAAAAAATAACATCAGATCAATCTTTGTTAGTTAAAATTTCAGAATCATTAGTTCACAGTCCTGTTAATGCATTACTTTAACTTTATGCAGTTTGTGTTTTAGTGTTAAAATTTCCCTTCACATTGTTGAAGTTAATTGTTACTACTGTTAATTAAGTTATTTATGATTTTTTCCACTCTGTCCCAATCCAACCTGTCCAAGTATCGTTCAGTTTCTCCATTTTATGTACTTTTTTTTTTTTTACCCTCTCCCCCCCCTCCCCCGTCTAATATCACTTATAGTGAAAAGACGTTAAATCAAAGAACGAACGAACGAACGAACACACACACACAGAGAGAGAGAGAGAGAGAGAGAGGAGAGAGAGAGAGAGAGAGAGAGAGAGGAGAGAGAGAGAGAGAGTCTGTTTCACTACAACTGTCAAAATCAGTGGTACGTGGAATATGAGTATGCACTAGTACTTGTACACATTTTCTTCCTGAATATAGATGGAATGGAATGGAATGAAATTTTCTCTTTTGGTTTGTTCATCCTGAAGATGCGCATGTGAACTTGTGTCACAAGGACATTAGTACATCTAATGTGTGATTATACAAAACAAGAACAGCAACAACAACAACAAAACGAGAAAGAGAAAAGGAGTGTGTGTGTGTGTGTGTGTGTGTGTGTGTGTGTGTGTGTGTGTGTGTGTGTGTGTGTGTGTGTGTGTGTGTGTGTGTGTGTTCGTTCGTTCTTTGATTTAACGTCTTTTCACTCACTATAAGTGATATTAGACGGTGTGTGTGTGTGTTGTGTGTGTGTGTGTGTGTGTGTGTGTGTGTGTGTGTGTGTGTGTGTGTGTGTGTGTGTGTGTGTGTGTGTGTGTGTTCGTTCTTTGATTTAACGTCTTTTCACTCACTATAAGTGATATTAGACGGGTGTTGTGTGTGTGTGTGTGTCTGTGGTCTGTGTGTGGGGTGTGTGACAGAGAAGATGACAATTTGGGTTAAGGGTCATTCATTGAACAGGCTGGAGTGTACCCTAGCTAAGTAGAGGCTTGAGTGTACTCTAGCTCAGCATCTTGTGTGTGTGTGTGCACGCGCGCGCGCGCGTGTGTGTATGTGTGTGTGTGTGAGAGAGAGAAATATTTTCTTAGGATTGATAATTGGGTACATGTATTTAGTGCATTTTTGGCTCTAGGGAGGTGAGATATGCGGAAACAATTTTAGGTAATTTATCTCTGTTTTTATATGTTTTTGTGTACTTAGATATGCTTGAATTTGTATTCAGGTGTTTTTTTTAAATCTTCCCTATGCGATAAATTGGACGGAATGGTCAACGCCGGGGGCATGTCAGATTATGTGCGCGAATGCGTTGACATGTGTAATTAATTTTCTTTTTCTTTTTTTTTTTCTCCTGTTTAAAGTTTTGTATGTTTTGAAGCGGTTATAGCCCTGATATGGCTCTGCGCAGTCGGCTGGGCTTTAAACAACAATAACAATAACAAAATTGTAATGGGCAATGTTTCCTCTTACTCCACTGGGACAGGATGCCTCCAGCTTGTTAGTGGGCAGAAACGTTATACATTTATATCGTCTTTGGTAGTGGGGACAACAATCCCCTACCCAGCTGGGTGCAGGTGGCGGATGGTGAATGGCCATCAGGTGGTTTCTGTCAGAACGGGACTGGATGGCATTTGCGAATACCACACCTGGAAAACGTCAAGGGGGCAGACCTACCCAGATTTGGGTAACAAGATTGTGATGTTCAGTGTTTCAGTTCTAATTAACCAATCACCATGATATTTGGCAAGAAGATACCTCAGACAGTATTCTTTGGATTGAATATCTTTGTTGGGGTCTGTGAGTTATGAAAAGTTGACAGAAATTAATTAATTAAAAAATGTTCTCGTGAAAATGAAAAAAATATAGTATATACTGTGACATTTATAACTACACTATATTCATGTTAGGAATTTGATATTTAGTGAGCAAACAC
>JAPXFY010000035.1:29344134-29349134 GCA_030674185.1 Monoplex corrugatus
CCGAGATGGAGGTGAAGGCAGCACCGACGGGACAGAGGATGAAGGCGACACCAGCGGGGCAGAAGACGAAGGCAGCAACGACGGGACAGAAGACGAAGGCGGCACACGCAGGACAGAAGACGAAGGCGGCACCAGCGGGACGGAAGACAAAGGCGGCACCAGCGGGACAGAAGACGAGGGCAGCGCCGGTGTCGCCTTCGTCTTCGGACCATCAAGACAGAAGGTGCAGGCGGCGCCACCAGGACAGAAGGCGAGGGCGAAGAGGAGGAGACGAAGCCCGCAGCAGCAAGGTCGATGGCAGGGGCAGTGGTACAGCAGGAGGCAGGTTGTGCCAAAGACGTGGAGACGTCCACCACGACAGGATCGCGCAGTGCGGGACTTGCAACACAGCCCCAGTGTTCGTATGCGCTGGTAGACGTCTCCACCAAGATAACACTTGCTGTGTTTAAAAAGTGTCAGTCCAATTTGTTTTAAAAAGGACGGGTCCATAATTGCAAGCGTAGCGTTGGGCGAACACAGTAGACTAAAATGTAAACACAGTTCACATATAAAATGTCCGACTTGAGCGGCTGAATTAAAATGATGAAAAAGTAGGTATAAAAAACTTTAATATCAGATTATCTGGTAAAATGTTCAAATTTAAAAAAATATATATATACATCACCGTATGTCGTGATTTAAAAGGAACAAGCTGATACAAAATTCAATGCATAAAATCAAATAGAACCACGATAAAATCACTGTAAAACACAACACACACTTTTGCTGCCTGCTGGCGCGACATCCACTCACACAACCTCTCTCCTTCTCTCTCCCTCTCTTTCTCGTCTCTCTCTCTTTCTCTCTCACTCACTCTCTCTCCGTCTCGCCACTGTCTGTCTAGCACTCTCTCTCTCTCTCTCTCCCTCTCCCCCTCTCTCTCTTCCCTCCCTCTGACGCATATGCATACATACACACAAACACACGCATCCCCTCACCTCATACATGCATATTTACAAGGCCTCGGAGTCCATGAAAAACAGTGATCTATGAGAGAATTAAAATTGCCGAGCTGTTAATAGGTTCCATTAAAAACCACTGACAATGAACTGTTGAACCAATATTTGTCACTAGTAATAGGTTCACCTCGTTCTTCGTTTTCCTGCCCGTCCTACTGCCCGTATTGTGCTTGTGTGATTGCTTGTGTGATTGCTTGTGTGATTGTTTGTGTGAGACAATGTCACCGTATTGTGCTTGTGTGATTGCTTGTGTGATTGCTTGTGTGAGACAATGTCACTCGTATTGTGCTTGTGTGATTGCTTGTGTGATTGCTTGTGTGATTGCTTGTGTGAGACAATGTCACCCGTATTGTGCTTGTGTGATTGCTTGTGTGATTGCTTGTGTGATTGCTTGTGTGAGACAATGTCACCCGTATGTGCTTGTGTGATTGCTTGTGTGATTGCTTGTGTGATTGCTTGTGTGAGACAATGTCACTCGTATTGTGCTTGTGTGATTGCTTGTGTGATTGCTTGTGTGAGACAATGTCACTCGTATTGTGCTTGTGTGATTGCTTGTGTGATTGCTTGTGTGAGACAATGTCACTCGTATTGTGCTTGTGTGATTGCTTGTGTGATTGCTTGTGTGATTGCTTGTGTGAGACAATGTCACCCGTATTGTGCTTGTGTGATTGCTTGTGTGATTGCTTGTGTGAGACAATGTCACTCGTATTGTGCTTGTGTGATTGCTTTGTAGACAATGTCACCCGTATTGTGCTTGTGTGATTGCTTGTGTGATTGCTTGTGTGATTGCTTGTGTGAGACAATGTCACCCGTATTGTGCTTGTGTGATTGCTTGTGTGATTGCTTGTGTGATTGCTTGTGTGATTGCTTGTGTGAGACAATGTCACCCTATTGTGCTTGTGTGATTGCTTGTGTGATTGTTTGTGTGATTGCTTGTGTGAGACAATGTCACTCGTATTGTGCTTGTGTGATTGCTTGTGTGATTGCTTGTGTGAGACAATGTCACCCGTATTGTGCTTGTGTGATTGTTTGTGTGATTGCTTGTGTGAGACAGTGTCACTCGTATTGTGCTTGTGTGATTGCTTGTGTGATTGCTTGTGTGATTGCTTGTGTGATTGCTTGTGTGAGACAATGTCACCCGTATTGTGCTTGTGTGATTGCTTGTGTGATTGCTTGTGTGAGACAATATCACTCGTATTGTGCTTGTGTGATTGCTTGTGTGATTGCTTGTGTGATTGCTTGTATGAGACAATGTCACTCGTATTGTGCTTGTGTGATTGCTTGTGTGATTGCTTGTGTGATTGCTTGTGTGAGACAATGTCACTCGTATTGTGCTTGTGTGATTGCTTGTGTGATTGCTTGTGTGAGACTATTGCTTGTGTGATTGCTTGTGTGATTGCTTGTGTGATTGCTTGTGTGAGACAATGATTGCTTGTGTGATTGCTTGTGTGAGACAATGTCACCCGTATTGTGCTTGTGTGATTGCTTGTGTGATTGCTTGTATGATTGCTTGTGTGATTGCTTGTGTGAGACAATGTCACCTGTATTGTGCTTGTGTGATTGCTTGTGTGATTGCTTGTGTGAGACAATGTCACTCGTTTTGTGCTTGTGTGATTGCTTGTGTGATTGCTTGTGATTGCTTGTATGATTGCTTGTATGATTGCTTGTGTGATTGCTTGTATGAGACAATGTCACTCGTATTGTGCTTGTATGATTGCTTGTGATTGCTTGTATGATTGCTTGTATGATTGCTTGTGTGATTGCTTGTATGAGACAATGTCACTCGTATTGTGCTTGTGTGATTGCTTGTGTGATTGCTTGTATGATTGCTTGTGTGAGACAATGATTGCTTGTGTGATTGCTTGTGTGAGACAATGTCACCCGTATTGTGCTTGTGATTGCTTGTGTGATTGCTTGTGTGAGACAGTGTCACCCGTATTGTGTTTGTGTGATTGCTTGTTGATTGCTTGTGTGATTGCTTGTGTGTGTTTTGAGTGTGTGTGTGTGTGTGTGTGTGTGTGTGTGTGTGTGTGTGTGTGTGTGTGTGTGTGTGTGTGTGTGTGTGTGTGTGAGACAGTGTCACCCGTATTGTGCTTGTGTGATTGCTTGTGTGAGACAATGTCACCTGTATTGAGCTTGTGTGATTGCTTGTGTGATTGCTTGTGTGATTGCTTGTGTGAGACAATGTCACCCGTATTGTGCTTGTGTGATTGCTTGTGTGATTGCTTGTGTGAGACAATGTCACCCGTATTGTGTTTGTGTGATTGCTTGTGTGATTGCTTGTGTGAGTGTGTGAGTGTGTGTGAGTATGTGTGTGTGTGTGAGTGATGTATGTGTGTGTGTGTGTGATGTGTGTGTGTGTGTGTGTGGTGTTGTGTGAGACATGTCACCCGTATTGTGCTTGTGTGATTGCTTGTGTGATTGCTTGTGTGAGACAATGTCACCCGTATTGTGCTTGTGTGATTGCTTTTGTGATTGCTTGTGTGATTGCTTGTGTGAGACAATGTCACCCGTATTGTTCTTGTGTGATTGCTTGTGTATGCTTGTGTGAGACAATGTCACCCGTATTGTGCTTGTGTGATTGCTTGTGTGGTTGCTTGTGTGATTGCTTGTGTGAGACAATGTCATTGCTTGTGTGAGACAATGTCACCCGTATTGTGCTTGTGTGATTGCTTGTGTGAGACAATGTCACCCATATTGTGCTTGTGTGATTGCTTTTGTGATTGCTTGTATGAGACAATGTCATTGCTTGTGAGACAGTGTCATGTGTATATGCGTAATCGATCTGTTTGCGTACCTTGCGTTAGTGTTTGCGTGTTCGCCAGTTTTTCATATTCATATTCTTTTGTGTGTGTGTGTGTGTGTGTGTGTGTGTGTGTGTGTGTGTGTGTGTGTTGTGTGTGTGTGTGTGTGTGTGTGTGTGTGTGTGTGTGTGTGTGTGTGTGTGTGTGTGTGTGTGTGTGTGTGTGTGTGACAGTGGATTTTACCATGAGAAACTTTACCCCTATGGGAATGCCGGGGGCTCTTTCAGTAAAAAAAATAGTGTCCCCACTTTCTGGAAAATGTGTGCTAGAAATGTCCTCTTTTCTGTCTCGCTCTTTGTTTCTTCTTTCATCCTTCCTCTTTTGCTTTCTGTCATCTCTTCTCGTCGCCTTCTGCCTTGTCGGTCCATTCAGCTGTATGTGTTTGGTATAGTCATACGTACGGTCTCTTTAGTACTGATAATTGGGTGCATGTGTTCATTCACCTGTAGTAGGCCTCCCTCGGTCATGGCTGACCATGGACAAAGTACATCCGTTCTAATGTCTAGATGGGCTGTCTGATTGGTCCAAGCAGCGTCGCCTGTGGCTGTATGTGTTGGATATACAATTTAGACCCAAATGAACTGAAAAATTACCGCCCTATCTCTGATCTCTCTTTCTTGTCAAAACTCATCGAAAAAGTTGTCCTCAACCAGCTGAACTCTCACCTGTCTGCCAACAGTCTCCTCAATCCTTTCCAGTCAGTCTACCGCCAGTGCCATAGCACTGAAACTGCCCTGCTACACATTCTCAACAATCTCCTCCTTGCAACTGATACTGGCAAAGTCTCTCTCCTCACACTCCTTGATCTGTCTGCAGCCTTCGATACCATTGACCATGGTATTCTCCTTTCTAGACTTCATCATACTTTTGGCATCTCTGACATTGCTCTCTCCTGGTTCACTTCATATCTATCAAACAGAAAACAAACTGTTCTCATTAATGGCACTTACTCTCAACCTGCATACCTGACCTGTGGTGTTCCACAAGGATCTGTCCTTGGCCCTGTTCTTTTCACTCTTTACACCTCCTCCCTGTCCACCATCATCAACTCCCACTCTATAAAACACCACTTCTATGCTGATGACACCCAACTTCTAGACAGTGACACACCAGACAATATACAGCGCTCCCCGGCGTGGGAAAAAAATAAAAATAAAAATAGACAACAGCAGAAGGGCATCCAGGAGTCATGACCTGG
>JAPXFY010000035.1:29354134-29381634 GCA_030674185.1 Monoplex corrugatus
GGTGCATAGTCACATGGCGTTGGCGATCATGGACTTCCATCTGTTTCTATCCCTTGTTGCCTCATGCACCTCTTCCACCCTCCTTGTCTTCAGCCACTCTGCAAGTCTGTCCAATATTTTCTCCCTGGGTCTACCTGGTGCTCTCTTTCCCTCCAGCTTTCCGTTGTGACCAGGTGCTCCAATTTCCCTTTCCTCGTGAAATGGCCTATAAATGTTGCCTGTCTTTTCCTAATCTTCCTTGTGATGATCTTCTTGTGTCTGCCTCCATCAAGATTGTCTAGTTTGTTTTCTTTGCTGTCCCTGGAACTCTCAACATTCTTCTTAGAAACCACATTTCCGCTGCCTCAATCTTTTGTTGCTGGCCTTGCTTGATGTTAATTGATAGGCATTTGTTGGTAAGAATGCTTGTTCATCTTCTTGAATGCTGTTTTGGATTGGCCGATTCTGCCGGCTATTTCTGATGTGCATCTGCCATCTGGTGAAATGATCGTTCCCAGGTATTTGAATTTATGAACGAATACCCCCTCACAGATCCACATAGATGGCACTGACTGACTTACAACTGATGAGTTCACCTATCAACACAGCTTTGTCAGACATGATGAGGGAGCAGGCAGTGACACCAAGAACCATCTCGACCAAGCCAGGAACACCTTCAGAATGTTGAACACCATAAGTGGGGTTTCATAAAGAGACTGGGCCAGAATAGACTGTGGACATTTGGGTTACTGCTGTACATGCCAGTAGCATGGTGAGCAGTCAGTAGGTTATCTGTTCTGGAGATTTTAAAGTCCTACCACACTCTCAGTATACGAGGACTAGATTAACCCTCGCTTTGCCACCCAAACGCTTCACGTAAGTTTCTCCCTTACACGAAAACATAGGCAAGACAATACAAAACAGCAATGAAAATCGATCGATTGCAAGCAAAGTAGCAAAATACTTAGCTGCTCAGAGCATACGATGGCTGCCGAGAAAAGAGGAAGAGCACATGCGCATGCGCAAGACATGGATACTCTCAAAGTTATGGTCCTTTCGGACTTTATTGTTTATGAGGCAGGAATGGCAAATCACTGTTGCTTATTGCATCAGTGAGCCACGGTAAGTATGTTAGATTAAACGTAATTTTAGAAGGAAAATTTCCTTTTAAGAAGCCTTTAAAAGATACCGATGCTTTTTTTCGGTTCTCTGTCGATCTGGATCAGATCGATTGGATGGATGAATGGATACAGTCAGTAGGTCGGATCTGAGGACTTTTGAAAGACTTGAGGGAACGAGCTAGACGACTTCCAAGTTGATGTTCTGAAAATGCCGATTCAGCGAGGTGAACTTTGTTTTGAAGGTTGATTTGCTTGGTGAGACTGTTTCCTGTCATCCTCAGTCATTGGTCACAAGAGTCTGAGAGAATTGTTCATGATATTGTACTAGTGGTGACGATGGGGATGATGATCCTGATGCTGTGGAGTTCCGTTTTGGATTGAGACTGTGTGACAGGGCTGAACTGTAGGATTCCTTTCATAAAGTATCCTGGCAAGATTGTGTGGTCCTGCCTTCCCAAGGCAACTGATGACTGGGTCCGAATGGGTCATGGACATCCCCGCTACAACCCCCCATCCTTTGTGTGAAGAAATGACTGTCGGTTGGCGTCGGGAGCTTGGGAGATGAGTGTCCCGAGGGTGGTGAAGCATTGTTGCCCTGGGTCTCATCCCCACCCTCGTGGTGTTTCTTGTTAAGTGATGAGGATGGGAATGATAATGCTGATGCTATGGAGTTCCATTTTGGATTGAGACTGCGTGACAGGCTGCACTTTGGAGTTCCTTTCATAACATATCCTGACAAGATTGTGTGGTCCAGCCTTCCCAAGATAACTGATGACTGGGCCCGAATGGGTCGTGCAGCGCTTGGACAGCCCCCCCTTTGCTCGAAGAGAACACTGTCGGTCGGCGTCAGGAGCTTGGGAGGTGAGTGTCTCGAGAGTGGCGAGGTATTAGTGCTCCGGGTCCCATCCGCACCCTCGTGGTGTTTCTTGTGGAGTGATGACGATGTGAATGATACTCCTGATGCTGTGGAGTTCTAGTTTGGATTGAGTCTGTGTGAAGGGCTGTACTGTAGGGTTCCTTTCAGAACATATTTTGACAAGACGGTGTGTTGACGGTGTGGTCTGAGCTTCCCTTTGAGCCAATAGCACGCTCAGTTCTGGGTGTCATCATCATCATCAGGTGCCTTGCCGCATGGCGTTGGCGATCATGGACTTCCATCTGTCTCTATCTCTCGTTGCCCCTAGCATCTCTCCCACCCCCCACGTCCCCAGCCACTCTGCAAGTCCGTCCAGCATTTTCTCCCTGGGTCTACCCGGTGCTCTCTTTCCCTCCAGCTTTCCCGTTGTGACCAAGTGCTCCAAATCCCCCTTCCTCATAAAATGGCCTATAAATGTTGCCTGTCTTTTCCTAATCTTCCTTATGAGTGATCTACTTGTGTCTGCCTCCATCAAGAGTGTCTCATTTGTTTTCTTTGCTGTCCATGGAACTCTCAACATTCTTCCTAGAAACCACGTCTCGGCTGCGTCAATCTTGTTCTGGCTTTGTTGACTGTCCACGCCTCACATCCGTACAACAGTATTGGTTCTATATAACATTCAAGAACTCTCTTCCTGATGTTAATTGATAGGTACTTGTTGGTAAGAATGCTTGTCATCTTCCCGAATGCTGTTTTGGCTTGGCCGATTCTGCCGGCTATTTCTGATGTGCATCTGCCGTCTGATGAAATGATCGTTCCCAGGTATTTAAACTTATCAACCTGTGTCAAGGTTCTGGGTGTAGAGCAGAAATATCTTACAGTGATTTCGACAGAGCTTCAAACCCATAACCTTCCATGCATTAGTACATTGCGCTAACCACTTTACCACGGCGTCTGACGGTTCAGCGAATCGTCCTCCGTGTCGCGTGACCAAGAAAGGCGGCAGGGGATATATACGCCGCTTGAGGGGAGATAACTTGCCCGTACAGCAAAGAGATCGACATTCCGGTGACGTGAAGTTTTTGTAGAGTTGTGTCGCTTGGAACTGTACGCTCCATTGAGTACCACCCAGTTTTTCCCACGAGAGACTGACCACAGCTTTCGTGAAGAAATGTGTTCCGCGAAGGCCACGGATCGACCGAGCGAGTCTCGTCGAATCACACGCTTTCGTTTGCCATAGAAACCATGGAAGGAATTATGGACACCACAGAGAGAGAAAATAGGAAAAGGAAGGAAGGAGACGAAAGCAGGAGTGTTCATTTGCATGCAGATTGGTAGTGGAGGGTGTGGTGGTGGTGTGGTGGTAGATACATGCATTGATGAGCCACGTTGTTCTATTGAAATGTTCAGATCGTCTGCATATCTGGCTAATTCCGCCCGGGTTTAGTTTAATGGCGTAAGAGAACGTTGTTCCGAAAGGTTTGGTGTGTTACTATCCGTAAGGTGATGAATGAATTAGTAGCCACAATCCGTACAATGTATTAACGTTGAGAATTAGATGTGCTCTCCGTCTCTCTCTCTCTCTCTCTCTCTCTCTCTCTCTCTCTCTCTCTCTCTCTCTTGTGTGTGTGTGTGTGTGTGTGTGTGTGTGGTGTGTGTGTGTCTGTCTGTCTGTCTCTGTCTCTCTCTCTCTCCGCGCGCGCGTGCTCTGTGCATGCGTGTGAGTGTGTGTGTGTCTCCCACTTTGTGTGTGCGTGCGCGTGTGTGTGTGTCTGTCTCTCTCGCTCTGTGCGTGTGTGTGTGTGTGTGTCTCTCTCTCGCTCTGTGCGTGTGTGTGTGTGTGTCTCTCTCTCTTCCTCTCTCTCTCTCTCACTGGCTCTGTGTGTGTCTTTCTCTCTCTCTCTCGCTCGCTCTCCCTCTTTCTCTCTGTCTCTCTTTCTCGCTCTCTCCCCCCCCCCCTCTCTCTCTCTCTCTCTCTGTGTGATCTCCAAAGCAATCTTTGCCCTTTTTTTTCCATTTTTGTTGCCACGTGACGGCATTTCCTTGGCTCCGTCAGGTGACGGAGAGAAGTCTGAGCAAAGATCGCATTTACCGTAAATACCAGTAAAATACCGTTTGCCAAACCAGAATACTGAATTTTTTTTTCCTTAAGATGCTGGCTTTAGGGACTAGTTTTAGTTTTTTTGAGCTGGTAAAATATTTTTTAAGGATCATTGCACTCAGAGAGGTTACCTTTGTGCTCACCTTTTTTTTTGGTCCCATTTTCTACGCCACCTTAGTGGCCACAAAAGCTGGAACAGTTTTTTACAATGCGATAATGATGATGTCGATGAGGATGATATTCATAACGCTGTGGAGTTCCATCTAGGATTGAGACTGCGTGACAGGGCTGTTACTCTACGCTGCGTGACAGGCTGTTACTCTACGCTTACTATCATAATGTATCCTGTCGTCAACCACGCCCGAGATATACAGACACCTGCAGTGCTGGTCAGAATATTTGAGCAACACCCTCAGTGATGCATCCGTGAAGTGGATGAGACTCGACTGTGTGGTCCCAGCCTTCTCAATGAGACCATATTACGCCCAACTCTGGGTAGGAGCCGGTTAGAGCCGAAAAATCCCACAATGATTTTTGAAGGGACTTACGGGGGGGATTCCGACCCACAACGTTCCAGTTGGCAGTCCGTTGAGCTTACCACTACACCACGGCGACTGGTCGGACTGGTAAAATGTTTGTTGTCCCAATAAAAGAGAAAGAAGTTTCCCAGTTTTAAGCACTAAGCATTGTTAACCCTTTGACTCCCGCACCCTGTACTCCAGCGTCCTGCATTGCGAGTTTTCCTAGCAAAGCAAAAGCTTAACCCTTTGACTCCTTCACCCTATTCACCAGTTTCCTGCACGGGAAGCTGATGGAGATGATAAGGGAGTCAAAGGGTTAAGTTGTTCCGGTTAGTGGACAATTCAATTTCTCAAGATGATGTCTCCTCGCTCGGAATGAATTCCATATGAACTAACGTCACATGTGCCGTGTGATGGAGAAGACCCAGAATGATCACAGCACAAGCCTTAAGCCTGCACATAAACCCAAGAGCTGGCCAGGTCCTGAGGTCCTACCTAGATAGCTCCATAACCCTGGGGTCGTAGGGGAGTGAGGTTGCAGAGACCTCAGCTTTTCCCGGGGCCAGCACCACGAGGGCGGCGCCCATCCCCTCTCCCTAGATTCAAATTCATATTCGTACTCGCTTTTTTAGTTAATGGCCAAGGTGCGGGAGTCAAAGGGTGAACGATTTGTTTGTGCTAGTTCTCTGTTTCCCCAGTTGCCACCATCTGTCACAAACCAGGTTATTAGCACAGGGGTTGCATCAGCAACAGAAGTAGCATTGTGGACTTGCTGTAGCGATCTAGATAACTATCATGTAATATTTATTAAACCTTTGACTCCCTCACCATAGCCGCCGGCATCCTGCATTGTCAGCTGTGACAGCAAATCAAAACGTAACCCTTTAACCCCATCACCCTATCCACGAAGCTTCGTGCAGGAAGCTGGTGGATAGGGTGATGGATTGTGGTGGATTTGGGTTGGGGAGTGAAAGGGTTAGGATTTTGCAGCTTTTGGAGAGGTTGAGGGAGCGAAAGAGTTAAAGTTTTATGAGATAAGAGTTTAACCCTTTGACTCCTACACCCCATCCTCAAACTGCAAAAAAACTCGGTACTTCGATTCCCTCACCCTATCCACCAGCTTCCCGCAGGAAGCTGGTGGATAGGGTGAGGGAGTAAAAGGACGAAGTTTTTGTTTTGCTAGCATGATTGACAATGCAGGATGCTGATGAACAGGCTGCGGGAGTCAAAGGGTTAAATTAATCGAGATGGATATATCGCATTCGGACAGTTCCATATGTGCGCCGTCCAAATTTGCCAGCAGTTATCTGGCTTGCGGCTGATTCCCGGAGTGTGGGCAAAACTCTGTGCGCTGACCCCCACAAGAATGATGGCGACATTTAAGATGGACAGCGAACGGGCCAGTAAAAAGCATGGCTTGTAGGCCGATTTTCAGTGTAACTGTTAAACAAGAAGAAGAAGAAGAAGAAGAAGAAGAAGAAGAAGAAGAAGAAGAAGAAGAAGAAGAAGAAGAAGAAGAAGAAGAAGAAGAAGAAGAAGAAGAAGAAGAACAACAACAACAACAACAACAACAACAACAACAACAACAACAACAAAGAAAATGTCTGTGGTTTTTGTGTCCCTGGGACCAAGTTCTGTCTCTGGTTGGCTTGCTCAAGAACCAGAAAAAACGAAAACAAAAACAAAAACTAACAACCCCCCACCACCACCACCACCAACAAACAAAACAAAACAAAACAAAACAAACAAGACAAAACACACGAAAACAGAAACCAGAACGCGTATTTGATACTACCAGACAAGACAGGCACAAATTTTCAGCCAACTGACCTTTGTCAAGCGTAGACGTAAGATCACAAAGGAACGAACACCAAATACAAAAATTAGGAGAAAATGGCTGAAACTTCCCTGCTGCTTCGTCCAGTGTGAGAAAAGGAGTAAAACAAAACAAAACAAAACAAAACAAAACAAAACCAACCAACCAAACAAACAAACAGTTGGTCGAAAAGATGCGCCTGTCTTGTCTGGTTGTATTAAATACGCGTTCTGATTCTTTTTTTTTTTGTTTCGTTTTTTTTTTTTTTTTTTTTTTTTTTTTTTTTTGTTTCGTTTTTTTTGTTTTTTTGTTTCGTTTTTTTTTTTGTTTCGTTTTTTTTTTTCTAGTTCCTGTTTACCTGACTCAGGAAAGCTGGAGGGAAAGAGAACACCAGGTAAGACCCAGGGAGAAAATATTGGACAGACTTGCAGGGTGGCAGAGGACAGAGAGAGTCGAAGATGTGCTGGCGGCAACAAGGGATAGATGCATATGGAGGGCCATGATCGCCAACGCCATGTGGCAGGGCACTTGATGATGATGATGATGATGATGGTGATGATGTTTACTTCAACGCGGGCAGTCGCACTTGTTTTGGATGTGGTTGCTCAGTGACGGGGGTGGGGTGGGGTGGGGGTGGGTCGTTAATGATGGGGACCGGTTTTAGCAATTTAACTTTTAAATTAAAGTTGTCGCCGCGCACTAACCGGTTTTCCCCGTACCGAGGAGTGGATGCGTGTTGAGGAATTGAGGCTCGCGTTTGGGACGTGACGAAGCTTGCAGTTTGGCCCTGTAAAGGCCACCTCTCTGTCTCTCTGTATCTGTCTCTGTCTGTCTGGCTGACTGTCTGTCTGTGTCTCTGTCTGTCTCTCTTGCTCTCTCTCTCTCTCTGCCTCTGCCTCTCTCTCTCTGTCTGCCTCTCTCTCTCTCTCTCTCACTGTCTTTCTCTCTCTCTGTGTCTCTCTCTCTCTCACTGTCTCTTTCTCTATCTCTCTCTGTCTCTCCCTCTCTCTATTTTATTATTTTTTAAGTTCTAACTGTGTCCTTTTCTTGATTTCATTGACGTGATATGTTACATTGTAGTATTCACGATGTATAAGCTGTAGCCTACTTATTACTGTAAACAAACGTCATGTGTGTAGAGGTTAGCAGTGGCAGGTTTGAAAAATGGCTTCTAGTTCTTGTCAACATAATAATCTTTTACCGTTGGAAAATAAAGCATCATTGTCATTATCATTGTCTGTCTTGTCTGTCTGTCTGTTTCTCTCTGTGTCTGTCTCTGTCTCTCTGTCTGTCTGTCTGTCTCTCTCTGCCCCCCCCCCCCCCCCCCCCAGCATTGTTTTCATCAAATTCTCTTCGAGGAATTTAGACTAGCGCTTGGGACGTGACGAAGCTTGCAGTTTTGTCTGTAATGGCCATCTCTCTCTCTTTCTCCCTCTCTCTCTCTCTTTCTTTCTCCCTCTTTCTTTCTCCCTCTCTCTCTCTCTCTCTCTCTCTCTTTCTTTCTCCCTCTTTCTCTTTCTCTCTCTCTCTCTCTTTCTTTCTCCCTCTCTTTCTCTTTCTTTGTCCCTCTCTCTTTCTCCCTCTCTTTCTCTTTCTCCCTGTCTCTTTCTTTCTCATTCTCTTTTTCTTTCTCCCTCTCTTTCTCTTTTGTTCTCCCTATCTCTTTCTCTCTCTCTCTCTCTTTTATCCCTCTCTTTCTCTTTCTTTCTCCCTCTCTCTTTCTCCCTCTCTCTCTCTCTTTCTTTCTCCCCATCTCTCTTTCTCTTTTTCTCTATCTCTTTTTCCTACTCTTTCTCTCTTTCTTTCTCCTGCTCTTTCTCTCTCTCTTTCTCCCGCTCTTTCTCTTTCTTTTTTTCTCTCTCTCACTTTTTCTGTCTTTCTCTCTCTCTCTCTCTGTCTCTCTCTCTGTCTGTCTCTCTTTCTCTCTCTCTGTCTCTCTCTCTGTCTGTCTCTCTCTCTGTCTCTGTCTCTCTCTCTGTCTCTCTCTGTCTCTCCATCTCTCTCTCTCTCTGTCTCTGTCTCTCTGTCTGTCTCTCTATCTCTGTCTCTCTGTCTCTCTCTCACTGTCTCTCTCTCTCTGTCTGTCTGTCTCTCTCTCACTGTCTCTCTCTCTGTGTCTGTCTGTCTGTCTGTCTCTCTCTCTCTCTCTCTCTCTCTCTCTCTCCTTCCCAGCATGTTTTTTGTCAAATCCTCTTTGTTGCCCCTCAGCTTCAGTTCCAGACTTGCTCCATCTGACCACTGGTCTTTTCTTTTCCTTTTTTTTTTTTTTTTTCTTTATTACGATTTTACTTTTTTATTTTTTTTTATTTTTACTGTTTTCTTACTGACGTTCCGATTTTTTCGAGTACGTGTGTGCATGGTGTTTTGTCCATACTGTGCGAAGCAGTATGCCGCTGTGCCCAGCCGACTGCGCAGAGCCACATCAAGGCTATGCCCATCTAAAAAAAAAAAAAATAAATAAAAAAAAAAAAAAATAAAAAAACACCACTCCCTCCGTGGGGATGCCGGGGACTCAGTATAAATAGTATCCCCCCCCCCCCCTTTTTTTTTTTTTTTTTTTTTTTGAAATTCTGTGCTAGGAATTTCCAGGAGATGGGTGTAGTGACAGCAAACAGTAAATTTCTAGCATAGAATTTCCAGGGAATGGGTAAGTGACAGAAAAGAGGAAATTTGTAGCCTAGAATTTCCAGGAGATGGGATAGTGACAGAAAAGAGGAAATTTGTAGCCTAGAATTTCCAGGAGATGGGATAGTGACAGAAAAGAGGAAATTTGTAGCACGGAATTTCCAGGAGATGGGATAGTGACAGAAAAGAGGAAATTTGTAGCACGGAATTTCCAGGAGGTGGGGATAGTGACAGAAAAGAGAAAATTTCTAGCACAGAATTTCCTGGAGAGGGATAGTGACAGAAAAGAGGAAATTTCTAGCACAGAATTTCCAGGAGATGGAAAGAGTGACAGAAAAGAGGAAATTTCTAGCATGGAATTTCTAGATGGGATAGTGACAGAAAAGAGGACATTTGTAGCACAGAATTTCCAGGAGACTGGGATAGTGACAGAAAAGAGAAAATTTGTAGCACAGAATTTCCTGGAGATGGGACAGTGACAGAAAAGAGGAAATTCCTAGCATAGAATTTCCAGGAGATGAGAAGAGTGACAGAAAAGAGGAAATTTCTAGCATAGAATTTCCAGGAGATGGGGATAGTGACATAAAGAGAACATTTATAGCACAGAATTTCCAGAGGAGGTGGGGATAGTAACAGAAAAGAGAACATTTATAGCACAGAATTTCCAGAGGAGGTGGGGATAGTGACAAAAAAAAGAGGAAATTTCTAGCACAGAATTTGAGGAAATTTCTAGCGTGGAAATTTCCAGGATGTGGGGATAGTGACAGAAAAGTGGAAATTTCTAGCATGGCATTTCCAGAAGGTGGGATACTATTTATACTGAAAGAGCTCTTGGGGGGATGGGGGTGGGTGGGTGTCATGTTTCCATAAGCCACTGGACATTGGCATGCCATTACAAGATGTGTGACGTGTATGTTTGATAGTCTGCTGTGTGTATATACACGCGAAAAGGGTTCAGGCGGCCATACGTCTGCTCACTTGTTTACATGGAAGATTGGAAGGCATGATAAAAGATGATAAAAGATAAAAGATAGTAAAAGACAGACAGTTTTTCCAATCTCCCAAAAGACAGTTTTTCCAATCTCCCAAAAGACAGTTTTTCCAATCTCCCAAAAGACAGACAGTTTTTTCAGTCTCCCAAAAGACAGACAGTTTTTTCCAATCTCCCAAAAGACAGTTTTTCCAATCTCCCAAAAGACAGTTTTTCCAGTCTCCCAAAAGACAGTTTTTTCCAATCTCCCAAAAGACAGACAGTTTTTCCAGTCTCCCAAAAGACAGACAGTTTTTCCAATCTCCCAAAAGACAGACAGTTTTTCCAGTCTCCCAAAAGACAGACAGTGTTTCCAATCTCCCAAAAGACAGACAGTTTTTCCAGTCTCCCAAAAGACAGACAGTTTTTCCAGTCTCCCAAAAGACAGACAGTTTTTCCAATCTCCCAAAAGACAGTTTTTCCAATCTCCCAAAAGACAGTTTTTCCAATCTCCCAAAAGACAGTTTTTCCAATCTCCCAAAAGACAGACAGTTTTTCCAATCTCCCAAAAGACAGTTTTTTCCAATCTCCCAAAAGACAGTTTTTCCAGTCTCCCAAAAGACAGACAGTTTTTCCAATCTCCCAAAAGACAGACAGTTTTTCCAATCTCCCAAAAGACAGTTTTTCCAATCTCCCAAAAGACAGTTTTTCCAATCTCCCAAAAGACAGACAGTTTTTCCAGTCTCCCAAAAGACAGACAGTTTTTCCAGTCTCCCAAAAGACAGTTTTTCGAATCTCCCAAAAGACAGACAGTTTTTTCCAGTCTCCCAAAAGACAGACAGTTTTTCCAGTCTCCCAAAAGACAGTTTTTCCAATCTCCCAAAAGACAGTTTTTTCCAATCTCCCAAAAGACAGTTTTTCCAATCTCCCAAAAGACAGACAGTTTTTCCAATCTCCCAAAAGACAGTTTTTCCAATCTCCCAAAAGACAGTTTTTTTTCCAATCTCCCAAAAGACAGTTTTTCCAATCTCCCAAAAGACAGTTTTTCCAATCTCCCAAAAGACAGACAGTTTTTCCAATCTCCCAAAAGACAGACAGTTTTTCCAATCTCCCAAAAGGTAGACAGTTTTTCCAGTCTCCCAAAAGACAGTTTTTCCAATCTCCCAAAAGGTAGACAGTTTTTCCAATCTCCCAAAAGACAGTTTTTCCAATCTCCCAAAAGGTAGACAGTTTTTCCAATCTCCCAAAAGGTAGACAGTTTTTCCAATCTCCCAAAAGACAGACAGGTTTTCCAATCTCCCAAAAGACAGACAGGTTTTCCAGTCTCCCAAAAGACAGTTTTTCCAATCTCCCAAAAGACAGACAGTGTTTCCAATCTCCCAAAAGACAGACAGTTTTTCCAGTCTCCCAAAAGACAGACAGTTTTTCCAATCTCCCAAAAGACAGACAGTTTTTCCAGTCTCCCAAAAGACAGACAGTTTTTCCAATCTTCCGAAAGACAGACAGTTTTTCCAATTTCCCAGGTCAGCATGTTTGCAGACTTTTTTTTTAGGATCATCGCATTCCGAGAGGCTACCTTTGTGCTCACTTTTTTCTCGTCCCATTTCCTACGCCACGTTAATTTATTTATTTATTTATTTATTTATTTATTTATTTATTTATTTTATTTATTTATTTTGCAGTGCGATGATGATGATGTCGATGAGGATGATAATCATGAGAGTTGATGTCGATGAGGATGATAATCATGATGCTATGGAGTTCCATCTAGGATTGAGACTGCGTGATAGGGTTGTACCCTACGCTTACTATCATAATATATCCTGGCGTCAACCAGACCCGAGAGATGCAGACACTTGCGATGCTGGTCAGATGATTTGAGCAACACCCTCAATGACGCATCCGTGAAGTGGATGAGACTCGACATGTGTGGTTCCAGTCTTCCCAATGAGCCCATAGCACGCCCAACTCTGGGTAGGAGCCGTTTAGAGCCGAAAACAGTGATATATTTTTGACGGGGACTAATGCGGATTCGAACCCACGATCTTCCAGTCGGTAGTCCGTTACGTTAACCACTACACCACGATGACCGATACGTGTGGAGATCTAGTCACGCTGAATTTCGATCGTGTGTGTACGTACGCTGGCAAACCATCAGATTTGCACGTTAACCCCTTGACTCCCGCAACCTGTCTACCAGCATCCTGCTTTGCCAACCACACTGACACAGCAAAAACTTAACTCTTGGACTCCCTCACCCTATCCACCCACTTCCTGCAGGAAGCTGGTGGATGTGGTGAAGGAGTCCAAGGGTTAAGTGTTTGCAGTTAATGGATAGATAGGGTGCGGGAGTCAAAGGGTTAAAGATCTTGTAACGTAGTGTGAGTGGTGTCAAGTGTTTAGTGGCAAATGGAAACAGGACAACACCCAGCGTGAACGCCCACGACAGACGGCAGTCTGCAGTTTGAAGTTGAACGTTTTGAAGTTGAATCTAGAGGCAGCCAGCGCATTCTGACAGTTCCCGTATACAACTCCATCCAGTCCGCCATCTGTTGACTGGTGGACTCCTTGAGTTTGCGCCGACCCATATGCGCTGACAAGGTCTTGAAATGGGGAAGGGGAAGGGAAGGCGAGATTACGACTGTGTGCGAATGGCATTGATATGTGTGCCACGTAATTTTGTGTTTTCCCGTTTTTTTTTTTTTTCTTTTTCTTTTTTCTTCTTTTTTCTTTTCTTTTTTTTTTCTTTTTTCTTTTGCCCCTCAGGGTTATCGAGAGGTTGTGTGTGTCTTTTGAGATGGTTATAGCCCTGACAATGGCTCAGCAGTCGGCTGGGCTGTAAACACTGATAATGATAAGGATGGACGCGAGGCCCTGTGGGAGTGCTGGGTGGTTCTTTCTCACTAGAAATAGTGTCCCAACCTGGAAATTGTGTGCCAGAAATTTCGGGTTGCAAAGTGTGTGTGTGTGTGTGGGTGGGGGGGCGGGGGTTTACACACATGTTGACCATGGATCTCGGGAAAAAAGATCCACCCTGTATATCCACCCTGTATACCCACCCTGTATATCCACCCTGTATATCCACCCTGTATATCCACCCTGTATATCCACCCTGTATATCCACCCTGTATATCCACCCTGTATACCCACCGTATATATCCACCCTGTATATCCACCCTGTATATCCACCCTATATATCCACCCTGTATAGTAGTAGGCCTCCTTCGGTCATGACTGACCATGGACAAAGTACATCAGTTCTAATGTCTAGATGGGCTGTCTGCTTGGTCCAAGCAGCGTCGCCTGTGGCTGTGGAGACCAATGCGAGAGAGGCAGTCTCTGTCGCAGCGGTCGCATGTGTATGCTGATGCTGGTCTGTTGGCTGTCATCCCTTTTCTGCGAACTAGCCTGTATATCCACCCTGTATATCCACCCTGTCATCCCTTTTCTGCGAACACCCTGTATATCCACCCTGTCATCCCTTTTCTGCGAACACCCTGTATATCCACCCTGTATATCCACCCTGTATATCCACCCTGTATATCCACCCTGTATATCCACACTGTATATCCACCCTGTATATCCACCCTGTATATCCACCCTGTATATCCACCCTGTATATCCACCCTGTATATCCACCCTGTACATCCACCCTGTATATCCACCCTGTATATCTACCCTGTACATCCACCCTGTATATCCATCCTGTATATCTACCCTGTACATCCACCCTGTAATCCACCCTGTACATCCACCCTGTACATCCACTCTATATATCCACCCTATACATCCACCCTGTACATCCACCCTATACATCCACCCTGTATATCCACCCTGTACATCCACCCTGTACATCCACCCTGTATATCCACCAGGCGGGGAGATGCTTAGGCAGGATCAATTTCCCCCCGAGGAGATGCCAGGGGCTTTTTCAGTATAAATAGTATCCCCACATTCTGGAAATTCTGTGCGAGAAATTTCCTCTTTTCTGTCACTTTCTTTGTTTCTGCCTTGTTCCTTTGCTTTCCGTCATTTCTTCCTGTCATTTTCTGCCTTGCTGGTCCATTCACTTGTATGTGTTCGATAAAGTCTTACATACTTTTTCTTAGGATTGATAATTACATGTATTAAATGCATTTTTGGCTCTAGGGAAACGAGATATGCGGAAACAATTTTAGGTAATTTAGACCTGTTTTTATGTGTTTTAGTGTTCTTATTTATGTTTAAATATGTCTTCCGATGTGTTTTTTTAAGTCCCCTGTGCAATAAATTGGACGGAGTGGTCAAAGCCAGGGGCATGTCCTTAGATTATGTGCACGAATGCATTGATATGTGTACTTAATTTTCTTTTTTTTTTCATGTTGAAGTATTGTGTAAGTTTTAAAAGGGTTATAGCCCTGATATGGCTGTACGCAGTCGGCTGGGCTGTAAACAACAATTAAAACTGGGCTTTAAACGACAATAATAACAATAACGACCATCCAGCCAACCAACCAACCAACTGTCCAACCAACTGTCCAACCAACGATCCAACCAACCAACCAACCAACCAACCAACCAACCAACCAACCAACCAACCAACCATCCATCCGACCAACCAACCAACTGTCTAACCAACCAACCAACCAGCCAACCAGCCAACCAACCAACCGACCAACCAACCAACGAACGATCCAACCAACCAACCAACCAACCAACCAACCAACCAGCCAACCAACCAGCCAACCAACTAACCAACCAACCGACCAACCAACCAACGATCCAACCAACCAACCAACCAACCAACCAGCCAACCTACCAACCAACCAACCAACGAACGATCCAACCAACCAACTAACCAACCAACCAACCAACCAACCAACCAGCCAACCAACCAATCAACCAACCAGCCAACCAACCAACCAACCAACCAACCAACGATCCAACCAACCAACCAACCAACCAGCCAACCAACTAACCAGCCGTCCAACCAACCAAACCAAACCAAACCAGACCAGACCAAACCAAACCAAAGAAATCGTCTTTACAGTACAAACAAAATCATGAGAAAAAAAAAAAAAGAAAAAAAAAAGTAGTTCGTGACAGGTTCTTCTTTCTTTCCACCGTTTCACCACCTGAGACTCTCCAAGAGATATCAACATGTAGATTTTGTCTACTTCAGTATTGCCCTCCCAGAAAACGTGACAAAGAGATCTGTTTGGAAGAATATCCCTTTCATGAGCTTAGTATTATCGCAGTAAGCTATGGGCACACAAGACTTTGGCCCGATACCGACGAGGGAGGCCACTTTCCGGGTCAAGGTTTTCGGTTGGAGTGGTTGCCCCTGGAGAGCCCAGGTGGGGGTGGGGGCTTCACGAGTGTGTGCATATATGTACAGTGGTTTGATCAGTGGCTGTTATTTCTTATCGGTCTGTCTCTGTCCCTCTGTCTGTACGTCCCTCTGTCTGTACGTCCCTCTGTCTGTACGTCCCTCTGTCTGTACGTCCCTCTGTCGTGTTTGTACCTCTGTCTGTACGTCCCTCTGTCTGTAGTCCCTCTGTCTGTACGTCCCTGTGTCTGTACGTCCCTGTGTCTGTACGTCCCTCGGGTTCTGTTGTAGTCCCTCTGTCTGTATGTCCCTTGTCTGTATGTCCCTCTGTCTGTACGTCCCTCTGTCTGTAGTCCCTTGTCTGTACGTCCCTCTGTCTGTAGTCCCTCTGTCTGTATGTCCCTGTGTCTGTATCGTTCCCTCTGTCTGTACGTCCCTCTGTCTGTATGTCCCCTGAGCCTGTGTCTGTACGTCCCTCTGTCTGTATGTCCCTCTGTCTGTATGTCCCTGTGTCTGTATGTCCCTGTGTCTGTAGTCCCTCTGTCTGTATGTCCCTCTGTCTGTATGTCCCTGTGTCTGTATGTCCCTGTGTCTGTACGTCCCTCTGTCCTGTTACGTCCCTTGTCTGTACGTCCCTGTGTCTGTGTAGTCCCTGTGTCTGTACGTCCCTCTGTCTGTATCGTCCCTCTGTCTGTACGTCCCTCTGTCTGTAGTCCCTGTTGTCTGTATGTCCTCTGTCTGTTCGTCCTCTGTCTGTATCGTCCCTGTGTCTGTAGTCCCTGTTCTGTACGTCCCTCTGTTGTCGTCCTCTTCGTACTCCTCTGTTGTACGTCCCTCTGTCCTGTTCCCCTCGTCCCCTCTGTCTGTACGTCCCTCTGTGTACGTCCCTCTCGTCGTACGTCCTTGTCTTACGTCCCTCTGTCTGTACGTCCCTCTGAGTCCTCTGTCTTACGTCCCTCTGTCTGTACGGATCCCCTCGTGTCTGTACGTCCCTCTGTCTGTACGTCCCTCTGTCTGTACGTCCCTCTGTCTGTACGTTCCCTTGCTGTACGTCCCTTGTCTGTACGTCCCTCTGTCTGTAGTCCCTCTGTCTGTATTCGGTCCCTCCTCGTCTGTACGTCCCTCTGTCTGTACGTCCCTCTGTCTGTACGTCCCTCTGTCTGTAGTCCCTGTTCTGTATGTCCCTCTGTCTGTAGTCCTCTGTCTGTATGTCCCTGTGTCTGTACGTCCTCTGTCTGTAGTCCCTCTGTCTGTAGTCCTTCTGTACGTCCCTTGTCTGTACGTCCCTCTGTCTGTACGTCCCTCTGTCTGTATGTCCCTTGTCTGTATGTCCCTGTGTCTGTACGTCCCTCTGTCTGTACGTCCCTCTGTCTGTACGTCCCTTGTCTGTAGTCCCTTGTCTGTATGTCCCTCTGTCTGTATGTCCCTCTGTCTGTATGTCCCTCTGTCTGTATGTCCCTGTCTGTAGTCCCTCTGTTACGTCCCTCTGTCTGTACGTCCCTGTGTCTGTACGTCCCTCTGTCTGTACGTCCCTCTGTCTGTACGTCCCGTCTGTACGTCCCTCTGTCTGTACGTCCCTCGTGTGTACGTCCCTCTGTACGTCCCTCTGTCTGTACGTCCCTGTCTGTAGTCCCTCTGTCTGTACGTCCTCTGTCTGTACTCCTGTCTGTTCGTCCCTCTGTCTGTACGTCCCTCTGTCTTCTGTCCCTGTCTTTGTCCCTTGTCTGTACGTCCCTCTGTCTGTACGTCCCTCTGTCTGTACGTCCCTCTGTGTGTAGTCCCTGCTGTATCGTCCCTCTGTCTGTACGTCCCTCTGTCTGTACGTCCCTCTGTCTTCTGTCCCTCTGTCTGTAGTCCCTCTGTCTTGTCCCTCTGTCTGTAGTCCCTCTGTCTGTAGTCCCTTGTCTGTACGTCCCTTGTCGTCCCTTGTAGTCCCTCTGTCTGTACGCCCCCTGTGTCTGTACGTCCCTCTGTCTGTAGTCCCTCTGTGTGTACGTCCCTCTGTTGTAGTCCTCTGTGTGTACGTCCCTCTGTACGTCCTCTGTTGTACGTCCCTCGCCTGTACGTCCCCTGCTTACGTCCCTCTGTCTGTACTCCTCTGCTGCCGTCCTCTGCTGTACGTCCTCTGTCTTATGTCCCTCTGTCTGTATGTCCCTCTGTCTGTACGTCCCTCTGTCTGTACGTCCCTCTGTTCGTCCCTCTGTACGTCCCTCTGTCTGTACGTCCCTCTGTACGTCCCTCTGTCTGTACGTCCCTCTGTCTGTACATCCCTCTGTCGTTCCTCTGTCGTCCTCTGCTGTACGTCCCTCTGTCTTAGTCCCTCTGTCTGTACGTCCCTCTGTCTGTCGTCCCTCTGCTGTACGTCCCTCTGTTCTGTCCCTCTTCTGTACGTCCCTCTGTTAGTCCCTCTGTCTGTACGTCCCCTTCTGTACGTCCCTCTGTCTGTACGTCCCTCTGTCTGTACGTCCTCTGTCTACGTCCCTCTGTCTGTACGTCCCTCTGTCTGTACGTCCCTGTCGTCGTGTCCCTCTGTCTGTACGTCCCTCTGTCTGTGTCTCCCTCTGTCTGTACGTCCCTCTGTCTGTACGTCCCTCTGTCTGTCGTCCTCTGTCTGTACGTCCCTCTGTCTGTACGTCCCTCTGTCTGTACGTCCCTCTGTCTGTACGTCCCTCTGTCTGTACGTCCCTCTGTCTGTACGTCCCTCTGTCTGTACGTCCCTCTGTCTGTAGTCCTTGTCTGTACGTCCTCTGTCTGTACGTCCCTTGTCTTATGTCCCTCTGTCTGTACGTCCCTCTGTCTGTACGTCCCTTGTCTGTACGTCCCTCTGTTCTGTCTGACTCCTCTGTACGTCCCTCTGTCTGTACGTCCCTCTGTCTGTAGTCCCTCTGCTGTACGTCCCTCTGTCTGTATGTCCCTCTGTCTGTAGTCCCTGTCTGTACGTCCCTCTGTCTGTACGTCCCTCTGTCTGTACGTCCCTGTTGTCGTCCGTCCCTGTGTCCTTGTTTACGTCCCTCTGTCTGTATGTCCCTCTGTCTGTACGTCCCCTGTCTGTAGTCCCCTGGTCTGTACGTCCCTCTGTCTGTAGTCCCTCTGTCTGTACGTCCCTCTGTCTGTACGTCCCTTGGTCTGTATCGTCCCTCTGTCTGTCCCTGTCGTACTCCCTGTCTGTACGTCCCTCTGTCTGTACGTCCCTCTGTCTGTACGTCCCTCTGTAGTCTCTGTCTGTCCCTCTGTTTACGTCCCTCTGTCTGTACGTCCCTGTCTGTCGTCCCTCTGTCTGTACGTCCTCTGTCTGTCGTCCTGTCTTCTGTCTCCCTCTGTCTGTACGTCCCTCTGTGTTACGTCCCTCTGTCTGTACGTCCCTCTTACGTCCTCTGTACGTCCCTCTGTCTGTACTGTCCCTCTTCTGTACGTCCCTCTGTCTGTACGTCCCTCTGTCTGTACGTCCCTCTGTCTTCTGTCCCTCTGTCTGTACGTCCCTCTGTCTGTACGTCCCTCTGTCTGTACGTCCCTCTGTCGTACGTCCCTCTGTCGTAGTCCCTCGTACGTCCCTCTTGTACGTCCCTCTGTCTGTACGTCCCCTCTGTTTCGTCCCTCTGTACGTCCCTCTGTCTGTCTGTCCCTCTGTCTGTACGTCCCTCTGTCTGTACGTCCCTCTGTTACGTCCCTCTGTTGTACGTCCTCTGTTGTACGTCCCTCTGTCTGTACGTCCCTCTGTTGTACGTCCCTCTGTCTGTACGTCCCTCTCGTGCCTGTACGTCCCTCTGTTGTACGTCCCTCTGTCTGTACGTCCCTCTGTCTGTACGTCCCTCTGCTGTACGTCCCTCTGTCTGTCTGTCCCTCTGTCTGTACGTCCCTCTGTCTGTACGTCCCTCTGTCTTGTCCCTCTGTTGTACGTCCCTCTGTCTGTACGTCCCTCTGTCTGTCGTCCCTCTGCTGTACGTCCCTCTGTCTGTACGTCCCTCTGTCTGTACGTCCCTCTGTCCTGTACGTCCCTCTGTCTGTACGTCCCTCTGTCTGTACGTCCCTCTGTCTGTACGTCCCTTGTCCCGTCTGTACGTCCCTCTGCTGTACGTCCCTCTGTCTTCTGTCCCTCTGTCGTACGTCCCTCTGTGTGTACGTCCCTCTGTCTTCGTCCCCTCTGTACGTCCCTCTGTACGTCCCTCTGTCTGTACGTCCCTCTGTCTGTACGTCCCTCTGTCTGTACGTCCCTCTGTCTGTACGTCCCTCTGTTCGTCCCTCTGTGTGTACGTCCCTCTGTACGTCCCTCTGTCTGTACGTCCCTCTGTACGTCCCTCTGTCTGTACATCCCTCTGTACGTCCCTCTGTCTGTACGTCCCTCTGTACGTCTCTCTGTCTGTACGTCCCTCTGTCTGTACGTCCCTCTGTACGTCCCTCTGTACGTCCCTCTGTCTGTACGTCCCTCTGTACGTCCCTCTGTCTGTACGTCCCTCTGTACGTCTCTCTGTCTGTACGTCCCTCTGTCTGTACGTCCCTCTGTCTGTACGTCCCTCTGTCTGTACGTCTCTCTGTACGTCCCTCTGTTTGTACGTCCCTCTGTCTGTACGTCCCTCTGTACGTCCCTCTGTACGTCCCTCTGTCCTCTCTGTGTCTCTCTGTCCCTCTGTCTGTTCCTCTTTCTCTGTCCCTCTATCTGTACGTCTCTCTGTACGTCCTGTCTGTCTTTCTCTATGTGTCTCTGTCTCTGTCTCCCTCTATCTGTCCTTCTATCTGTGTCCCTTTGTCTGTCTGTCCCTCTGTCTATTCCTCTTTCTCTGTCCCTCTATCTGTCACGCTATCTGTCTGTTCCTCTGTCTGTCTGTCTGTCTTTTGTCTGTCAGTCTGTCTCTCTCTCTCTTCCTCTTCTTCTTCTTCTCGTTCCCCTAGAGTATGCTAGTAACACCAAAGGTAAGATTCCAGATTTAACGAAAGCAATGTGGGCACCTGGAAGTTTGGATACTATCGTTTTTTGTACAACCCTTTGAGGCACAGATTAAACCAGTGCTTGCTTAATGGACGCTTCGGAAAATCTGGGGAACGAAGAGAAATAAAAGAGAAATAAAGTAAGAGAATCTGCCCATCTTTTTGCTACCGTAGTAAAAGATTACTTGGGTAATTTTAGGTAATTTATGCCCGTTTTAATGTGTGTTTTGGTATCCTTAGGTATGCTTAAATTTGTAGTCAGGTATGTTTTTATAAAATCCCCTGCGCGAATGCATTGATATGCGTACTTTATTTTCTTTTCCTTTTTGTTTTTTTGTTTTTTCCTGTTGAAGTATTGTGCGTGTATTGAAACGGTTATAGCCCTGATATGGCTCTGCGCAGTCGGCTGGGCTTTAAAAAGTAACAATAATTATAACAATAAAAATTACTTGAGAGTAAGTGATTTAAACCCCAGATCACATGGTATACGGAGAAACGGGACGATATCCATCTTAAACAGATAGTTCGGTCAATTGTCTTAGATACTGTCTCAACCCCTGAAACACCTTTGTTGAAAACAGAAGAGCAAAAGCCAAGGTCAGCAGTTAACAGTTCCATTTTCACCGCCCCCTCCACCCCCACCCCCCGCCTCTTTGACCGACCTGGAACCTGACCAAGCCCTTAGAGCACAAAATGGGCACCTGTCAGATATGTTGTTTGAGAAGAGCTGTCGACAAGACCTGATTTGACATGATCAGAAACAGCAAGATCAGACAAATGGTGTGGGAACAGCATCTTGTTGATCAACCCTCGTACTATTCAACAGAGAATTCAGTGGTTTGATCGTCTGACCACACTGCAACCCCAGCAACTGGCTCAGTGATCTTCATCATCATCATCATCAGGTGCCCTGCCGCATGGCGTTGGCGATCATGGACTTCCATCTGTCTCTATCTCTCGTTGCACCTAGCATCTCCCCCACCCTCCCCGTCCCCAGCCACTCTGCAGGTCCGTCCAGCATTTTCTCCCTGGGTCTACCCGGTGCTCTCCTTCCCTCCAGCTTTCCCGTTGTGACCAGGTGCTCCAAATCCCCCTTCCTCATAAAATGGCCTATAAATGTTGCCTGTCTTTTCCTAATCTTCCTTATGAGTGATCTACTTGTGTTTGCCTCCATCAAGACTGTCTCGTTTGTTTTCTTTGCTGTCCATGGAACTCTCAACATTCTTCTTAGAAACCACATCTCGGCTGCCTCATTCTTGCTCTGGCTTTGCTTGCTGACTGTCCACGCCTCACATCCGTACAACAGTATGGTTCTATATAACATTCAAGGACTCTGTTCCTGATGTTCAGTGATCTTAAGATAGCAAAATGAGATGTCTGGATTTCAAGCGAGAGGCAGACCAAGGAAGACCTGGATGGATGGCCTTGATGTCACACAGCACTTATCATTTTCAGGCTTTACAGCTTGCTGCTGGCTGTCAGCTCTGTCATCCCTATATCACCCTTAATAGCATAAGTGGACAAATTATAACACACACAAACAGAGAGAGAGAGACAAAGACACAGAGAGACACAGAGAGAGACACACACGCGCGCGCGCGCGCGCATACACACACACACACACACACACACACACACACGCACGCACACACACACACACACACACACACACACACACACACACACAGAGAGAGAGAGAAACACACACACACACACACACTCACTCTCTCGCTCACTCATTCTCCTCTCTCTCTCTCTCACACACACACACACACACACACACAAACACACACACACACACACACACACACACACACACACACACACACACACACACACACACACACACACACACACACCTCGAATCAGTGTGCACATTTTCATTGGCAACAAAGAGTATCATAATTTCAAGTAATCTAAGATTTGTAGGCCTACAAGTAATGCATTCTGATTTTCATGTTCTTCACTCTTGAGTTTGATCTCTCTCTCTCTCTCTCTCTCTCTCTCTCTCTCTCTCTCTCTCTCTCTCTCTTCTCTCTCTCTCTGTGTCTCTCTTTGTCTCTGTCTCTCTCTTTCTCTCTGTCTCTATCTCTGTCTCTGTCTCTCTCTCTCTCTCTCTCTCTCTCTCTCACACACACACACTCTCTCTCTCACACACACACACGAACACGCACGCACACACACACACACACACACACACACACACACACACACACACACACACACACACACACACACACCTCTCTCTCTCTCTCTCTCTCACACACGCACACACACACACACACACACACACACACACACACACACACGCACACGCACGCACACGCACGCATACCCCCGGAATCACTGTACATGTTTTCATTGACACACACACACACACACACACACACACACACACACACACACACACACACACACACACACACACACACACGCACATAAAAAGAGTACCATGATTTCAACTAATCTAAGATTTGCACAAGTAGTAGGCCTACATTCTGATTTTCATCTGTTTTCAGATCAGCTGACTTGTTCATTATTAAGGCCACAAACCGTGATGCAGGGGTAGGAATTAGTACAAAACACAGCAACCTTCAGTCAGAAATGTGTCGTAAACTTAGCAACACACATCATCATCGTGGCCATTCAAACAATATTGTCGCAAATACACAGCAGGTGATAAAAAACAAAACAAAACAAACAAAACCAAAACCAAAACCAAAAAAACTACGTATCTGCGAAACAGCTATCACACGTGGGTTTCTCTAAGGGGATTTACAAGTATTCTGACCGACTTGATGGATGGGTAAATAGAGAGTGTGTACTAACACAGCCTCGACCATGATTCAGCTTGTTAGTCGACATTTTCCCACTCAAACAGGATCTAACGCTCACATGGTTCTTATCCATCTTAAGTGGGCGCAGAGGGTAGATTACCTGGGAAAACACCATCCTTCCCGCGATGCATCTTTATCATTTTCAGAGATTTGTAATAAGACTATTGACAAGTTTTCATATTCCTTTTGTTTTATTTTTCGTTCGTTCGTTTGTTTGTTTGTTAGTTTTTTGTTTGTCAGTTTTTTTGTTTGTCTGTTGTTTGTTTTTGTCGAGAGAAGTATAGTCAATTATATTTTTGTAGGTAAGTTTCAATACTTTTTGCAGAATGCGTTTTATGAGGTCAGCAAGAACAGGACACACCAAATTAAAATGCACGTCATCGTCAGTCGTCTGAAAATATCTCCATCTTGTTCTGAATATTTTTTGCAGTGGACAGCAATTTCTGACAGATCACGTGTGAGTGTAACGAGTACATGTTTGATAGATTTATTCACAATCCAAAACAAGCGTGACTTCCCCCGTGTTCAAGCAAACAGGAACCAGAAAAAAAAAAAAAAATAAAAACATGAAAAAAGAATAAGAGCAGCAGGGAAGTTTCAGTCTTTTTCTCTTAATTTTTTTTTTATCTGGTGTTTGTTTGTTTGTTTGTGTGATCTTACGCTTGACAAAGACCAGTTGGCCGAAAATTTGCGCCTGTCTTGTCTTGTTTTGTTGTATTAATTACGCGTTCTGATTCTTTTTTCGTGTTGATTTCTGGTTTCAGAATTATTCACGTTGATCGATATGCGGGACTCAGTACCGTACCATTTGATGTTTGAAACATTTTGTAAAAAAAACATGAATCTATCACTGGTCTGAATATCAATGATTCTTCAGTCCTGAGAAGAACGGGTGTCATGTGGGCCCCAAAAGCTGTGAACTACCTAGATGGTTCCTGCTGACAGCAGGGAATAAACAACCCTCGAGACAAGGGTGACGTTCCAGCGCGCTCGGGGAACTCAGGCATGTGAGAGAGGGGGGGGGGGGGAGAGAGAGAGGAGGGGATAGAGGGAGAGAGAGAGGGAGAGAGACAGAGGGGGAGAGAGAGAGTGGAGAGAGAAGAGAGAGAGAGGGGGAACGAGAGACACACATAGAGGGAGAGAGAGAGAAAGAAAGAGGGAGAGACAGACAGAGAGACGGACAGACAGAGGGAGAGACTGACACAGAGAGAGAAGGAGAGAGACAGAGGAGAGAGACGAAGAGAGAGAGAAAGAAAGAAAGAGGGAGAGACAGACAGAGAGGAGAGAAACAGAGAGAGGGGAGAGAGAGAGAGAGAGAGAGAGAGGCCCTCACAGTTGCTCGTAGGATAGGTCTTTTGGCCAAGAGGTAAGGGCGGGTAACTGCAAGTAACCTGGAGGGTTTAAGTCAGAGGTACCAGGCCTGCAGGGCGCCTTCTGACAAACCATGGTACCATTCGCCGTGGTGTAGTAGTTAGCACAGCGGACCACCGACAGGAAGGTTGTGGGTTCCAATCCCCATCGGTCCCTTCAAAAATCATGGTGGGATTTTTCGACTCTAACCGGCTCCAACCCAGAGTTGGGCGTGTTACTGGGCTCATTGGGAAGACTGGGACCACACAGTCGAGTCTCTTCCACTTCACGGATGCGGTCATTGAGGATGTTGCTCAAATCTTCTTACCAGCACCTGCAGGTGTCTGTATCTCCTGGGCCTGGTTGACGCCAGGATATATTGATAGTAAGCGTAGAGTACAGCCCTGTCAGGCAGTCTCAGTCCTCAACGGAATTCGGTAGCATCATGAATATAATCCTCATCGTCATCGTCATCTTCATCATCGCATTTTTACAACTGTGCCTGCTTTTGTGGCATTCTGTTGGCGAAGAAAATGGGAACCCCCCCCCCCCCCCCCCCAAAAAAAAAAAAAAAAAAAATGGTACCACGCGATATATCCATAGAGCGTATACGTAAAGGCTGTATGGATATAAGGCAAGTATCAGCAGGATCATCCGCTTATGACGACAATATCGCTTACCTAATTAGGTCCCTTCAGAGTGTAGCAACACGTGGTATCCCATCTCGTGCACTGCGCGTGCAGCATTGTGTGTCTCGCCCTTGGGATTCACTCAAATCCACAGGACTGGAACCAGGGGCCTTATGTATGGAAATTTACTATTCTAATTGGTTACTATGCATAATTGATTACTGCGTTTCCCCCGTGGGGATGCCGTGGGGCTCTTTCTGTATGAATAGTGTCCCTCACCTTGTGGAAATTCTGTGCTAGGAATTTCCTTTTCTGTCACACTCTTTGTTTCTTCCTTCCTCCTTTGCTTTCTGTCATTTCTTCCGATCATTTTCTGCCTTGCTGGTCCATTCACCTGTATGTGTTCGATAAAGTTTTACGTACTTTCTCCTAGGATTGATAATTGGGTACGTGTGTTAAGTGCACTTTTGGCTCTAGGGAAATGAGATATGCGGAAGCAATTTTAGGTAATTTTAGCCCGTCATTATACGTTTTAGTGTCCTTAGGTATGTTTAAATTTGTATTCAGGTGTGTTTTTTAAATCCCTTGTTGTGATAACTTGGACGGAGTGGTCAACGCCAAGGGTATGTCCTTAAATTATGTGCTCGAATGCATTGATACGTGTGCTTAATTTTCTTTTCCTATTTTTTTTCCTGTTGAAGTATTGTGTATGTTTTGAAGCGGTTATAGCCCTGATATGGCTCTACGCAGTCGGCTGGGCTTTGAACAAAAATTATATTAACAGATTATTGCGTAGTTGACAACTAATCGCCATTTCGCCACCTGGTCTCCGCGAGATGATTTCCATAAAGAAGAAATGTTTTTCACACAGGAAGAATGTATTACTACTTGTATACCCAAGGGCGATAAACTGAGAGAATACTTGAAAATTAAGCACACGTATCAATGCAATCGCGCACATAATCAAAGGAGATGCCCGTGGCGTTGACCACTCCGTCCAAGTTTTCGCAACAAAGAGACGCTTGCGCTGGCTTGGCCATGTTACCCGCATGCAAGATGGCAGAATACCCAAAGACATTTTGTACGGCGAGCTTGCTACTGGCTCCAGACCCACGGGAAGGCCCATACTCCGCTACAAAGATGTGTGCAAGCGGGACCTCAAGGCGGGTGGCATTGCACCAGCAGGCTTCGAAGTGGTAGCAGCAGACCGCAGCAGCTGGAAACTTGCCTTCAATTCGGCCATCAAGACATCCGAGCAGAGGAGAGAGGAGCAGTGGGAGGTAAGAAGAGCACGCAGACGCCAGAGAGCAGGGTCAGCGCCTTCGGACGACACCGTCTTCATGTGCAGCAACTGCAACAGGACCTGCAGCCACTGCCGACGCTGCAGTTCCACCACAGAATGACTTCCAAGGCGAAATCTCCATTGTCTCCCGAGACAGACGGATGCCAATACTATACTATACTTGAAAAACTGGAAACGCGTTTAATTATTAAATGTGGTATTCAAAAGTGCAACTGCGTGTATTTCTGAAAGAGTGAAAATGGTATTGCCAGATTGATAAATGAAGATCAGTTTGGATTCATGGCTAATGCATACGTTGGGAACAATACCACACTCATTTATTGTCATCATCATCATCATCATCAGGTGCCCTGCCGCATGGCGTTGGCGATCATGGACTTCCATCTGCCTCTATCGTTGCCCCTAGCATCTCCCCCACCCTCCTCGTCCCCAGCCACTCTGCAAGTCCGTCCATTATTTTCTCTCTGGGTCTACCCGGTGCTCTCTTTCCCTCCAGCTTTCCTGTTGTGACCAGGTGCTCCAAATCCCCCCTCCTCACAAAATGACCTATAAATGTTGCCTGTCTTTTCCTAATCTTCCTTATGAGTGATCTACTTGTGCCTGCCTCCATCAAGACTGTCTCGTTTGTTTTCTTTGCTGTCCATGGAACTCTCAACATTCTTCTGAGAAACCACATCTCGGCTGCCTCAATCTTGTTCTGGCTTTGTTTGTTGACTGTCCACGCCTCGCAACCGTACAACAGTATTGGTTCTATATAACATTCAAGAACTCTCTTCCTGGCGTTAATTGATAGGCATTTATTGTAATTAAACAAAATTCCTGAATTGTTACTGCGTGTCGACTTTGAAAAGGCTTTTGATTTTCTTGCCTGAACTTAAGTATATGCACAGTTTTATGCACAGTTTTTTTTAACAACAATATTGAATCTGTTGTTCATGTTAATAATGGTAAATCATCACCATGGTTTGAAATTAAACGAGGTTGCAGACAGGGAGACCCTATATCCCCTTTTTCGTTCATGCTGAGTACTGAAATTTTAGCATTGATAATCAGAGAAAATAAAAACATTAAAGGAATCACCATTGGAGAATATGAAGTAACACAGTTTGCATATGACTGAAAATTTTCAAAATGGAGACATATATGTTCGATTGACGAACA
>JAPXFY010000035.1:29384134-29386634 GCA_030674185.1 Monoplex corrugatus
CTGTTGTTACACACATTGTATCAACTTCATGTATTTCATGTTCTATAGTTACACACAATGTATTTTTCTTGAATTTCAAAGCACATTGCCATTTTTCTTTGTTTTTGCAGAGACAGTGAGAGAGAGAGAGAGAGAGAGAGAGGAGGGGGTGAGGTGACGCTGAGTTGTTTTGAAAGCCATCGGCTCATTCACAAAACAGGTAAGAAAGTGTGTGTTGTGTATGTGTGTGTGTGTGGTGTGTTCGCGCGCGCGCATGTTTGTGCGTGCGTGCGTGAGTGTGTGTATGTGTGAGGAGAAAGAGAGAGAGAGAGAGACTTATGTATATGTGTTTGTGTGTATGTATGACAAAATATGGGCAGAGAGTATCAGTTCGTTATTCTTGTAGTATCCTCAAGGATCGTGAAACAAACAGATGTTATGTATCACGCATACATCATCTACTTGAGAGACGGCGAGGGGAGGGAGGGAGAGAGAGAGAGAGAGAGAGAGAGAGGCTTGTGATCCGTGATCGGAATATAAATTAACAACTGAAGTCGCCTTTTGCAAAGCCCGATCGTATGTCGTACGTTGACAGTTTCGTCTCTGTCAGTGTAAGTAACTTCTTTCGGTATAGGTTGGTTGGCCTCTTTATACAGCGATATCAAAGGGAGGGAGAGAGAGAGAGAGAGAGAGAGAGAGAGAAGAGAGAGAGAAGAAGAGAAGAGAGAGAGAGAGAGAGAGAGAGAGAGAGAGAGAAGAGAGAGAGAGAAGAGAGAGAGAGAAGAGAGAGAGAGAGAAGAGAAGAGAAGAGAGAGAGAGAGAAGAGAGAGAGAGAGAGAGAGAGAGAAGAGAGAGAGAGAAAGAGAAAAAGAGAGAAGAGAGAGAGAGAGAGAGAGTGCTTGCACTACTTCTGTCCATCTAATTTCATCATCTTAGAATTATATAAAAGATAAATAGCAAGATTCCCTGTACTCTCCCACAAAGCTTTGTGGGAAAAAAACCTGATCTCAAAAAAAATAAAAAAAAATAAATAAATAAATAAAAAGAAAAAAGACTATGCCAACAATGGTATTGTAGTACCACTGTCGTAATGATGATGACGGTGATAATGATAACGGTACTAATGAATTCTTGCACAGCACCTCATTTTGGGCCTCAGTAGCTCAGCTGGTTGAGCGGTCGGATTCGCGTGCTAATAATGGTTGTGGGTTCGAATCCCGGGGTGCACTGTATTAACCCTTTTGACTCCCGCACCCCTTTCTACCAACTGCAAAAACTTAACCCTTTGACTCCCTCAACCCTGCAAGAAGTTCTTGGACAGGATGAGGGAGTCAAAGGGTTAAGTTTTTGGTTTGCAAGCACGGTTGGTTGACAATGCAGGATGCTGGTGGACAGGGTGGGGAGTCAAAGGGTTAAAACTGGCCATCTCACTGTCCCATCTTAACATCATTTGTTTTTCTGGTGGTGTCAGTATAGGATTAGATAAGTCCCCCCCCCCCCATTAAAATTGGCCATCTCACTGTCCCATCTTAACATCATTGATGTTCTGGTGGTGTCAGTATAGGATTAGATAAGTCACTCCATTAAAACTGGCCTTCTCACTGTCCTAACTTAACATCATTGTTGTTCTGGTGGTGTCAGTATAGGACTAGATAAGTCACTCCCATTAAAACTGGCCTTCTCACTGTCCCATCTTAACATCATTGTTATTCTGGTGGTGTCAGTATAGGATTAGATAAGTCACCTCCATTAAAACTGGCCTTCTCACTGTCCCATCTTAAGATCATTGTTATCTGGTGGTGTCAGTATAGGATTAGATAAGTCACTCCATTTAAAACTGGCCTTCTCATGTCCCATCTTAAGTCATGTTATTCTGGTGGTGTCAGTATAGGATTAGATAAGTCACTCCATTTAAAACTGGCCTTCTCATTGTCCCATCTTAACATCATTGTTGTTCTGGTGGTGTCAGTCATAGGATTAGATAAATCCACCTTCCCCTGTCGACCATATCACTTGAGTGTGGTGCTCGATTTACAAACTGAACCAAATCAATCAATAAATCAATCAGTCAATCAAATCAATCAGTCAATCAATCAATAAAAAATACAAAAAACTCATCTTGCGAGTATCAATCAATCAATTAAAAAAAAACTCATCTTGCGAGTAGGCCTCATCAATCAAATCAATCATAAAAAACCCAAACTCATCTTGCGAGTATCAATCAATCAATCAATCAATAAAAAAACCAACTCATCTTGCGAGTATCAATCAATCAATCAATCAATTTTTAAAAAACCTCATCTTGCGAGTATCAATCAATCAATTTTAAAAAAAAAAAACTCATCTTGCGAGTATCAATCAATCAATTAATTTTTTTTTTAAAAATCATCTTGCGAGTATCTATCAATCAATCAATCAATAAAAAAAAAACTCATCTTGCGAGTATCATATCAATCAATCAAAAAATCATTCAATCAATAAAAAAAACACATCTTGCGAGTATCAATCAATCAATATAAAA
>JAPXFY010000035.1:29391634-29396634 GCA_030674185.1 Monoplex corrugatus
TTGCCTCAATTATTAAATCAGGTCTTGTGTCTGTATCAAAAGACTGTAAGGCATATAATACAGATTTTGAATCAACAAACAGAACTACTTTGAAAGGCACAGGCCGAAGGCTTATTAAATAATGCAACGCTTGAACAACAGCGACCAATTCTGCTGTATATATAGATACATTTGCCCCAATGAAAAAAGACTTTTTAATGTTAAATTTTGGAACATAAAACGCTGCTCCAGCGCTCTGATTTGCTAAGACTGACCCATCAGTAAAAATGTGGAGGTGGGTACGGTACTTTTCATCGATGTGTTCACAAGCTGTGGATAGCGTAATGTTGACATTATCATCTTTTTTAACGTCTGCATAATCGAGATCAAACGTGGCCTTTAGCATTTCCCATGTAGGGATAGGCGTTAACGTTGGTTTTTTCGGCTATTTCATCCATAGTTATGCTGGATTGTTTGATCAGGTCAGATATGTAAGTTGCGGTTGTAATTTGTGATGAAATGTTTTTTGCTCGTTTTGGAAAGTCAATATCAGACCTGATTTTAATTTCTTTGCTCACAAAATTATTCGTTTGTGAAGTAGTTCTAATTGCAAACTTTGCTGTAGCTAGCTCACGATGGTTGTTTAGAGGTAGAATTCCAGCAACTTTGTACGTTTCCAGAGTAGAAGCATGAGTTGGTACACCTAGTGCAATTTTAAGACTTTTGCAGTCCAAGTTCTGAATCTTTTTTAGTAAATATTTAGGTGCATTGAAAAAAACTTCTTGCGCGTAGGATAATTTAGACCTGACCAGCGCTGTTGACAGATGAATCAGTATATTTGTATCCATTCCCCAGGGTAATTTGCTTATTATCTTTAGAAAATTTAAGGTTTTTCGTGCTTTTGTTAAAATATAATCAAAATGAACATTCCAGCTTAATTTCGAAGTGATGTAAACTCCCAGAAATTTTACGACCTGTTTGTAATTTAACACTTCACCAAGCAATTTGAAAGTAGGCAAGTTATTTGAGTTACCACCAGGATCAAACAGCATCATGTTAGTTTTTTCTGCCGACAACGACAGACCATTTTCTAACATATAGTTTCCAAGATTATCAAGATCAATTTGATACAATTTCCTGATGTAATTCCGTGTTCTCTGTGGAGTTGTCTTTTTTAAAGTGATATTCATCCAAGTGCATATATCATCAGCATACTGTACTAAAACAACACGATTTGAAAAAGCTTTAGGAAGATCCTGTATAAGGATATTAAATAAAATAGGTGCTATCACTGAACCTTGTGGAATCCCCATGTCGAGGCGCCGTGAAGTAGAATAACTAGCTCCCACTCTAGCCTGTATTGTTCTATTAGCTAAAAAAGATTTAATGTAATTGTACATATTGCCAGATAAACCAACAGATTTTAGCTTGAACAATAAACGTTTATGCCAAACTTGATCGTAAGCTTTTTTTACATCAAAGAAAGTAGCTAAAACACTTTTTCTGCGGGCAAACTGTTGTTTGATCTGAGTCGTAAGTTTAACCAAGTGTTCAACTGCGGATCTCCCTTTTCTAAAACCCGCCTGGTTTACCGGAATAACGTTATTTTTATCACAGTAGTGTAAAAGTCTGTTTAAGATCAATCTTTCCATTAGTTTGCTCGTGTGGGACGTCAAAGCAATGGGTCTGTAACTGTTTTTATCAGTTTTCGATTTTCCTGCTTTTAATATCGGTATAACTATAGACTTTTGCCAGATTTGTGGTACAGTTCCGCTAACCCAGCATTTCTGCAAAATTTTGTGTAGGAAAATAAGATAGTTTTCAGGGAGATGTTTAATCATTTCAGTCGAAACTGCATCAACACCTACCGAACTCGTTTTGTTGTGTAGAAACAGTATTGTGTTTTTTTAGCTCTTCTAAGGTGATTGGAGAATTAAACCAGAGATCATTCTGAGGTATTGGATCAGTGTAGATTGAGTTGTTATCTTCCATTTCTCTGTGATGTTTGCAGTCTGGAGATAAACCTTCAACTTTACTGTTTTTAGCAAATAAGTCCACAAAGGTTTCTGCTTTGTCCATGTCTGAAGGAAATGTGTTACATGTTTCTATCATTATCGGACACTTAGGTAAGTTGGTTCCATTCTTCATTTGATTCATTTTCGTCCAGACTTTATGGAAATCTTTGAAATCTGAAATTTCTTTTTTGCAGAATGATGCCCAATAATCTTTCTTTGCTTCAGTAATGATTTTGTTACATTGGATGTTAGCTTTTTTCATTTCCACATGATCTTCAGGTTTCCGGCTTTTGATGTAGATTTTGAATTTCTCCCTTTTATATTGAACTGCTTTCTCACATGCCTCTGTCCACCAAACATTACCCAATCGATTATTCGATTTAGAAGTTTTGAGTTTCGGAATTGATACGTCTGCAGCGGCTAGAATTGACTCTTGGAATTTAGAAAACATAATGTCTACATTTTCACTTTCATAATGTCTGTAATCCTGATTAGCAAGAGCAGTTCGAAATAAGGACCAGTCTGCACGCTTGTAATTATATTTTGGAATAATATCAGGAGAGCTGTCTTTCATCCTGATGTTTTTGTCAGTTATGGTTATGATGATAGGTAGATGATCGCTTCCCAAAGTGTCTCTGTGAGTTTCCCAGGTACAGGATGGTGCTAATTCTGGTGATATCAGAGACAAATCGATGGCTGTCGCCCTGTGTTTGGAGACATCAGGGATCCTAGTGACACTACCATCATTTAGAAGGTAAAGCGAACTATCAACGATATTTTCTACCAAACGATTGCTCGTAACAGTAGAACAGTTCTTTTCCCAAAATGGGGAGTGGGAATTAAAGTCTCCACCTATTAGCCATTTACCACGCTGCTGATCTTGGATAGTGCGCAGCCATTCTGTGTTGCGGTCATTTGGACCTGTTGGCAGGTACACTGATAAAACGTTGATGTTTAAAGAATTGCTTAATTGGACAGTGGCAGCACAAGCGTGCAAATCGTCGCTTGATTTCAAAACCGAGGAAGTAAGCAAGCAGTATTGTAACTCTTTGAGTATGTATATCGCGGTGGATACCTTCTTCCCGTGATTCCCACATTCATAGACTGGAGGATAGTAATAATTGGGGAAATTGGGAAGCTTGGTTGCAACAACATTCATCGACTGCAGAATCAAAACTTCACATCTATTTGATGTCAGGAAATGCTCCAAGTATGCCGAATTGGTGGAAAGGGATCTACAATTCCATTGCAAAAACTTGACTTGGGATTGTTGTCGCATTACTGATACTGGTTTATCTCCAACTTTCTATTGACTGTTATTTATGGTCGATAATAATGAATACTTTGATTTTCTGTGTACAGAAGAGATGGGCAGAAAGAAAAATACGCAATTACTTAGACTACGAAGTAAAGATAACAAAATTGTAGCAAAACGATGAAAAGAAAATTACACAGTCAACGTAGAAATAACTTATTGAAGAGATATTAGATTACAATGGATAACAAATAACCAATAAACAAAATAATAGCATACACGTCTTCAAATGAACAGAGTGTATAGTCTGAGTCTTGATAGTCGGACTAAAACCTGGTTATTGTATACTTTCAGCAGAAGAAATGTCAGAGATGACGAGGAAAAAGTCCTGTGACATGAACGTCAAGAACTGTATATATAATACTGTTATATCAAAACATTATATGGCCACCATGGTACGTAATTGTCGAAAAGGTGGTACCGTTCTCTGGAGAATCTGGAAGGGTGTAGCTGTGCTGATCTTGATCTTGCTGTTCTCCTTGGAGTCTCCCAAAAGAGGTCTCGAATGTGTCTTCCAAGATTTCCTGCAATGATGCTGCTTCCTCTGGTGGTGGGGTGAATGTCATCTTTTAGAAATTGTTGAGTGGTACGAAGGTTCTCATGTGATACAAAAGAAATATTTTTCATATCAACAAGTTCAGCAGATAGAAAAGCGTTGAACAGATTTCGTTGAACCTCCATTCGTGCCTGCCGTACAGGGGCAACCTTACTAACGACTAATTTTGAATTAGGATGTTCTTGTGCTATTTGTTTTATGCCTGAAGCGAGATGTTTAGTTGTTGTAGCGAGATCTTTACTATTCAAATCATGCACACCACAGTGAAAAACAATACAGTCTGCAGTATCGTCACATTTGGAAAGGGCCATGTCTAATGAGCTTTGAATGTCATGAGGGGTGGTCACAGGGCACGAGTCTCCTTCGAAGCCGTAAGATCGTCCCAGTCTTCTCGAGTTGACACCCCTTAACACAGAGTCGTGGACAGTGATAACATACGGAAGATCATGGTGCTTTTTATGTTGTTTTGGAATAGACCTATTTTCAGAGCGTGATGCTGTATGGTTCGGATGTAAAATGACGTCTTTAGCTTGTGTGACGTCATGACGTTGTTCTTTCTTGTTTTTTATTTTCTTTTCAGGCACTTTTGCTGCTTGCTGATTTGTTTTGCTGCTGGGTTTTGGTGCCTTGATGTTTCGAGCCTGTTTGTCGTCCTGCTTGCTTGTGTGGTTTTGTTTCAGTACGTCTGCATATGTGGGATGTGTGTCATGTAGATCCGTCTGTGTGTGACAGTTACGGGTTGGCATGGTGACGTTCTCTTTTTGCTGGGTTGTAAGAAGTGCAAGGACAGTCTTTTCCAAAGAATTGACTTGGTCCCGCAGAGCCAGTATGATGTTTTTGAGTTCTGACGTACTTACGCAGTCCGCCGTGCTGGAAAGAGGCGCGGTGCAGGTTGTCCCACTCTGCGTGTCAGTGGAAGCCGTGGACAGTGAACCAGATGTAGAGTCAGACTCGGCCACTGTCGATTGCGGGTCCTTTTCTGTATCTGCTCCCATGTCGCTCGCCGATAGCGTCTCTCCATCAGCCTTGCCCTCTGATGCGTCTTCTTTTTTCTTTTGGGCAAGGCGGCCTCTTCTAGTTCTTGTCATTTTGGGCCTTTTTAAACGTTTTCTCCGACAGCTGAAAATTTTTTACT
>JAPXFY010000035.1:29399134-29404134 GCA_030674185.1 Monoplex corrugatus
AGTGGCTGGGGATGAAGAGGGTGGGGGAGATGTTAGGGGCAACAACTTACAAGAGATAGAAACAGATGGAAGTCCATGATCGCCAACGCCATGCGGCAAGGCACCTGATGATGATGATGATATATGTATGCTTGCTCTGTCTCCTCTCTCTCTTCATCTCTCACACCCTTCCTCCCTCTCTCTCTCTCTGTGATTGATTCATTTGTTTAATGGCAGATTCTTAAAAATGGCTTTTAGCTAATAACTTCTACCGTTGGAAAATAAGGTATCATTATTTCTCTCTCTCTCTCTCTCTCTCTCTCTCTCTCTCTCTCTCTCTCTCTCTCTCTCTCTCTCCCCTTCTCCCTCTCTCTCTCTCTCTCTCTCCCCTTCTCCCTCTCTCTCTCTCTGTCTCGGCTCCCTGCTTTGTATGTATCTGTCTGTCTCTATCTGTCTGTTCTTTGTCAGTCTCTTTGTCTCTCTCTCTCTCTCTCTGTCACCTTCTGTCTCGTTTTCTCTGTCTGTGTCTCTATCTGTCTGTCTGTCTCTTTGTCTCTCTCTGTGTCACCTTCTGTCTCGTTTTCTCTGTCTGTTTCTGTCTCTGTTTCTCTGTGTGTCTTTCTCTGTCCCTGTCTGTCTGTCTCCCTCTCTCTCTCTCTCTCTCCTCTCTTTGTTTGTCTCTGTCTTCATATGTATGTCTGTCTTTTTCTCTCTGTCTTTGTCTCCGTCTGTCTGTCTGCCTGCCTGTTTGTCTATCTCTATCATTTTTAAATGTTCTCTCTTTCTCAATTTGTCTCGGTTTGTCTGTCTTTCTGTGTCCGTCTTTGTCTCTGTCTGTCTGTCTGTCTCTCAGGTTTTGCCTCTTGTTTCTATGTCTCTGTCTGTCTCTCTCGGATTCTCTCTCTCTCTGTCTTTCCCCCCCCCCCCCTCCCTCTCTCTGTGTCAGATTCTGTCTTTGTCTCTGTCTCTCTCATATTCTCTGTCTCTCTCATATTCTGTCTGTCTGTCTGTCTCTTTCTCAGATTCTGTCTGTCAGCCTCAGATTCTCTCTCTCTCTCTCTCTCTCTCTCTCTCTCTCTCTCTCCCCTCCCCCCCCCCCTCTCTCTCTCTCTCTCAAATATTCAATTCTGTCTCTGGGTTCGATTCACCTAGACAAGTCCACGTGGTGGGTAAACAACGGTGCACATTTGTCTGATATCCTACGTCAGCATGTGTACACACCTGCCAGTGCCTGATCCTCTTCCTGTGTACACGTATGCAGAACAGTAAACAGCACGTTAACCCTTTGACTCTCGCACCCTGTCCGTCAGCATCCTGCATTGCCAACCACGCTAGCAAAGCAAAAACTTAACCCTTTGACTCCCGCACCCTGTCCGTCAGCATCCTGCATTGCCAACCACGCTAGCAAAGCAAGAACTTAACCCTTTGACCCCCGCACCCTGTCCGTCAGCATCTTGCATTGCCAACCACGCTAGCAAAAGCAAAAACTTAACCCTTTGACTCCCGCACCCTGTCCGTCAGCATCCTGCATTGCCAACCACGCTAGCAAAAGCAAAAACTTAACCCTTTGACTCCCGCACCCTGTCCGTCAGCATCCTGCATTGCCAACCACGCTAGCAAAAGCAAAAACTTAACCCTTTGACTCCCGCACCCTGTCCGTCGGCATCCTGCATTGCCAACCACGCTAGCAAAAGCAAAAACTTAACCCTTTGACTCCCGCACCCTGTCCGTCAGCATCCTGCATTGCCAACCACGCTAGCAAAGCAAAAACTTAACCCTTTGACTCCCATACCCTGTCTACCATCCTGCATTACCAACCACGCTAGCAAAGCAAAAACTTAACCCTTTGACTCCCATACCCTGTCTACCATCCTGCATTACCAACCACGCTAGCAAAGCAAAAACTTAACCCTTTGACTCCTGCGCCCTATCCGTCAGCATCCTGCATTGGCAATCACGCTAGCAAAGCAAAAATTTAACCCTTTGACTCCCGCACCCTGTCCATCAGCATCCTGCATTGTCAACCACGCTGGCAAAACAAAAGCTTAACCCTTTGACTCCCGCACCCTGTCCGTCAGCATCCTGCATCATCATCATCATCATCATCATCGTCGTCGTCATTGTCGTCATTATCATGATCATCATCATCATCATCATCATGTGCCCTGCCACATCGTGTTGACGATCATGGCCCTCCACACGAATCTGTCCCTGTCACTGCAAGTACGTCTCCCACCCTCTCTGTCCTCAGCCACCCTGCACGTCCGTCCAATATTTTCTTCCTGGGTCTACTTGGTGTTCTCTTTCCCTCCAGCTTTCCTGTTGTGACCAGGTGCTCTAATTTCTCTTTCTTCATAAAATGTCCCATAAATGTTGCTTGTCTTTTCCTAATCTTCTTTGTCAATGATCTTCTTGTGTCTGCCTCCTTCAAGACCATCTCTTGTTTTCTTTGTTGTCCATGGAACTCTCAACATTCTTCTAAAAAAAAAAAATCACATTTCAGTTGTCTCAATTTTGTTCTGACTTTGTGTGTTGACTGTCCACGCCTCACAACCGTACGACAGTATCGGTTTTATATAACATTCAAGAACTCTCTTCCTGATGTTAATTGATAGGCACTTGTTGGTGAGAACGCTTTTCATCTAATTGAATGCTGCTTTGGCTTGGCCGATTCTGCTGGCTATTCCGATGGTGGATAGGGTGAGTGAATCAAACGGTTAAGTTTTTGCTTTGCTAGCATGGTTGGCAATGCAGGATGCTGGTGAACAGGGCACGGGAGTGAAAGGGTTAAAGAATGATCAGAAACCTCCATTTCCATGATGTCTGGGCAGATGGAATACAGAATGAGGGGATTTTTTGTCTGGTGTTTGAAGGAAAGCATACTCAGTTGTTTCTGAAGACGACTGGAAACTGGCAACACAAAGTAATGAGCATCGATCGCTTTTCCATTATGTATCGTTCGATTAAATCATTACACTCATCTAGAACCACCCCTCCTTCCCCCTCCCCCATGGGGGATGCCGGGGGATCTTTCAGTATAGATAGTATCCCCACCTTCTGGAAATTCTGTGCTAGAAGTTTTGTTTTGTTTTGTTTTGTTTCTGCCTTTCTCTTTTGCTTTCTGTCATTTCTTTCTCTCATTTTCTGCCTTGCTGGTCCGTTCACCTGTGTATGATCGATAAAGTCTTACTCTCTCTTAGGAATGATATTTATGTCCATATGTTAAGTGGGGTTTTTTGTTTGTTTGGTTGGTTTTTTGGTTGGTGTGTGTGTGTGTGTGTGTGTGTGTGTGTGTGTGTGTGGGTGGGTGGGTGTGTTCTGCATTTTTGGTTCTAAAGAAGTGTGATGTACAGGAACAATTCCAGTTAATTAAGGCCCGTTTTTACATACATGTTTTAGTGTCCTTGGGTATGTTTACATTTCCATTCCGGTATGGGGTTTTTTTAATCCCCTGTTGATAAATTGGACGAGTGGTCAACGTCAGGGGAATATCCTTAGATTTTGTGCGGGAGTGCATTGATATGTGTACTTAATTTTTTTCCATTTTTTTTTTATTTTTTATTTTATTTTTTATTTTTTTTTATTTTTTGCTTTTCGTTTGTTTAATCTTTTGTGAGGTATGGTGTACTGTTTGAGATAGTTATAGCCCTGATGTGGCTCTGCGCAGTCGGCTGGGCTTTAAGCAACAATGAACAGTGTAACTGTAGAAAAAAAATTAGAGACAGCCAGATTAGATTCCATCTGGGCATACACGAACTTGGTGAAGTCGAACAGTTTCAGACAAGAGCAGGAGGCCGGGAGAAGAGTGGCAGAATGGTCCAGACGTTTGCCTGCCAGTAACTAAACTCGAGGTTCCAGGGTTCGTTTACCGTTGAAGCGTCGACTTTTCTTCTCAGTTTGACTGGAAAATTGAACCAAGCATCTAGTTCTCGAGAAGGGGACGAAAAATGAGTCAGACCCGTGTGCCTTCTGGCCTGCGCACACTAAAGACCCCAGGGCAGTTGAAAATCGTGGAAAACGGGGCTTCCGCCTGGCTGCCCTGGTATAAAACATTGGAGAGAAAGTTTGATTTTCCAGGTTCTCCCTGTGAAGACCAATTAGCCTTCTTGCCTTTCTAAAGCCTTGGTAATAAAAAAAAAAAGATACAGTGGCGCTGCGCTGCGGCGACGCGCTCTCTGAAAGGGGAGAATGTTTTATGTATGTATTTTAGTCGTCAGCTGAGATGTAGTTTCTAAGAAGACTGTTGAGAATTCCATGGACAGCAAAGAAAACAAACGAGACAGTCTTGATGGAGGCGGACACAAATAGATCATTCTTAAGGAAGATCAGGAAAAGACAGGCAACATCTGTAGGCCATTTTATGAGGAAAGGGAAATTGGAGCACCTGATCACAACAACGGGAAAGCTGGAGGGAAAGAGAGCACCAGGTAGACCCAGGGAGAAAATACTAGACGGACTTGCAGAGTGGCTGGGGACAGGGAAGGCGGAGGAGATGCTTGAGGCAACAAGAGATAGAGACAGATGGAAGTCCATGATCGCCAACGCCATGCGGCAAGGCACCTGATGATGATGAGATGATGATTTTAGTCGTAGTAATACAAATAGCAGTGTCAATAGCAATAGTACAAGAAGAAGAAAAACAGCAGCAGCAGCAGTAGCAGCAACAATACAAACTCACATTAATTACAGACTAGAATCATGGGAAAAGAAGACAGTTAATGAAGCAATAAAAACAAAGAGAGGTGAGGGCTGGGGGACATCCACTAACGCTGTGATGAAGGCAGATGAACCGTAACTCTTGTGACCGCCGAGGAAGCGATAAACATGAGCTGTGATAAAATATCGACTTCCATACGTCAGTCGGTCGAGAGCTAGACACACACGGTGGACACACGTAAAGCAAGTAGACCCACATGTCAACCCTTAAGAACAACAGTACAAACAAACAAGGCCATTTTATGAGGAAAGGGGAATTAGAACACCTGGTCACAACAGAAAAGCTGGAGGTAAAGAGAGCACCA
>JAPXFY010000035.1:29409134-29431634 GCA_030674185.1 Monoplex corrugatus
TGTTGGTAACTGGTATCTGTTTTTGTTTCTTGACCTCGCTTCATCGTTTATCACAAAGCCTTTCCTTCTGATGCCCGAACTCACGTGTTAAGTACTTCAGAGGTGAAAAGAGTCAATCTTCTTTTCCTGGCTTGTTTTCAGGTGCCACGTTTTACAGTTATGCTGCAATGTCCTCAGATTATGTGCATAAATGCATTGATATGTGCATTTAATTTTCTTTTTGTTTTTCTTCTTTTTTCTGTCTTTCTTCTTTTTTGTTTGTTTTTTTGTTTTTTGTGGTCCTGTTTAAGTATTATGTGTATTTTGAAACGGTTATAGCCCTGATATGGCTCTACGCAGTCGGCCGGGCTTCAAACAACAATAACACTAACAATAAGCTGTGCTGTAAAGTTGAAAGAACACTGAAGATATAGAACCACAATTGTACCTCCAGTTTTAGGTGAGGAAGACTTTGTAGAAGTGCAATTTTAGGTGAGGAAGATTTGTAGAAGTGCAATTTTAGGTGAGGAAGACTTTGTAGAAGTGCAATTTTAGGTGAGGAAGACTTTGTAAAAGTGCAATTTTAGGTGAGGAAGACTTTGTAAAAGTGCAATTTTAGGTGAGGAAGATTTGTAGTAGTGCAGTTTTATTTGAAAAAGACTTTGTAGAAGTGCAGTTTTAGGTGAGGAAGACTTTGTAGAAGTGCAGTTTTAGGTGAGGAAGACTTTGTAGAAGTGCAATTTTAGGTGAGGAAGACTTTGTAGAAGTGCAATTTTAGGTGAGGAAGACTTTATAGAAGTGCAATTTTAGGTGAGGAAGACTTTGTAGAAGTGCAACTTTAGTTGAGGAAGACTTTGTCGAAGTGCAATTTTAGACTGAGGGAGATTTTCTTGCTGCTCCAGATTTTGACAGTTTGTTGAATGCTGCTGTTGTTTTGCCCATGTAACAGTTCAGTTCTTTAGTCATCATCATCATCATCATCATCATCATCATCATCATCATCATCATCATCATCATCATCATCATCAGGTGCCTTGCCGCATGGCGTTGGCTATCATGGACTTCCATCTGTCCCTATCTCTTGTTGCCCCAAGCATCTCCTCCATCCTCCTCGTCTTCAGCCACTCCGCAAGTCCGTCCAGCATTTTCTCCCTGGGTCTACCTGGTGCTCTCTTTCCCTCCAGCTTTCCCGTTATGACCAGGTACTCCAAATCCCCCTTCCTCATAAAATGGCCTATAAATGTTGCCTGTCTTTTCCTAATCTTCCTCATGTGTGATCTACTTGTGTCTGCCTCCATCAAGACTGTCTCGTTTGTTTTCTTTGCTGTCCATGGAACTCTCAACATTCTTCTTAGAAACCACATCTCGGCTGCCTCAATCTTGCTCTGGCTTTGCTTGCTGACTGTCCACGCCTCGCATCCGTACAACAGTATTGGTTGTGTCTAACATTCAAATACTCTCTTCCTGATGTTAATTGATAGGCATTTGTTGGTAAGAATGCTTGTCATCTTCTTGAATGCGTTCTTTAGTCATGTCACTTGAATTGCTGTTTGAACTGCCCAAGTAAGAGAAGCCCTCAAAGACCTCAACATCGTTCTGTCCAGTGATGGGTGTGGTCCTACAAGCGGGTGTTTTTTGTTTTCTTGACGCTGATGAGAAATCCAATGCTGTCAATTTTTTTGTTGTTGTATTTTTCCCTCTTGCATTGAAGGTTCTTTCCTTTGAAATCAAATTCAATTTTACAAAAATACGAACCAAAGATTATTCATACAACGAGTTTACATTAAACATATTATATCAAGACTCTTAATGTGCCACAAATCATACAACAGTATTAGTCGAAACGAATCGCATTTTCTGAGCAAATAATCAAGGAATCCCCCCCCCCCTCTCTCTCTTTTCTGTCATCGTCTGTCTGTCGTCTTCTGTCTCTCTTTCTGTCTCTTCTCCTCTCTCTTCTCTCTCTCTCTCTCTCTCTCTCTCTCTCTCTCTCTCTCTCTCGGCACATGCACATTTTTCACAGGCTAAATAGATTTTCATATGACGCACAGGACCAATCGTCAAATGAAAAAAAAAAAGCAAAACCAGCCATTTCTTTCTATATCATCAACCAAAATATGATGAGGACAACAGTTATAATTGTGAACACCAGCTAATTTTGTTGGTATCACTGACGTGTGACTGGGAAGTCTTGAGTGTCACTATAGCTTGTGCAGCGATGTCATCATCATCATCATCATCATCAGGTGCCCTACCGCATGGCGTTGGCGATCATGGACTTCCATCTGTCTCTATCTCTCGTGCCCCTAGCATCTTCCCCACCCTCCTTGTCGCGAAGACCGAATCAGACAGACGCTTCCCCTCATGCCACTGGATGTCTTTCCTTTCCGCAGACTTCTTCAGCACCAGTCTGTGGCCAGCACAAAGAGGAGCGGTGATAGGATGCAGCCTTGAGGAACTCCCGTCAGCACTTCGGACCAGTCCCTTAGACCATCTTCCGCCCTAACACAGTATTTTGAGTTGCTGTAGATGCTCTCTTGGCCATGATTGACTTTTGGTAGAAGCCATAGCTCGCATGATCTTCCAAAGCGATGGATCTCTGGATGCTGTCAAAGGCCTTGGTAAAGTCGATGTAGCATACCTACACACAGGAAGTGAGAGAGAGGGGGAGGGAGGGAGAGAGAGGGAGAGAGAGAGAGAATGTGTGTTGCACAGCAGCGACGCATTGTCGTTGGGGAGAACGGCCCAAATTTCGCAAGATGAATCTGTTGTAACAAAAATGAATACACACACACACACACACACACACACACACCACACACACACACACACACACACACACACACAACACACACACATACATATATATATATATATATATATATATATATATATATATATATATATATATATACTAAGTAATGACTGACAACATAGTATATGCACCCACGCACGCTCAGTGCACACACCACACACACACACACACACACACACACACACACACACACACACACACACACACACACACACACATGCACTCACACACACACACACACGACACACACACTCGCGCTCGCGCTACTCATCCCTTCCACTCCATTCATCCTCCACTCACTTCCCATCCTTACGCGCACTCGCGCTCCGCTCCACACCTACATCACCACCATCACACTTCAACACACACACTCCCACACACACCACTACACACTCCACACCTAACACCATCACACACCACACACACACACACACACACACACACACACACACACACACACACACACACTCGCGCTCACACACACTCGCGCTCACACCCGTCTAATATCACTTATAGTGAAAAGACGTTAAATCAAGCAACGAACGAACACACACACTCACACAGACACACACACACATTCTCTCTGTCTGTCTGTCTGTCTGTCTGTCTCTCTCTCTCTCTCTCTCTCTCTCTCTCTCTTCCCCTCTTTCCCTCCTTCTTCTCTCCCTTTCACTTTCTTTCCTTCCTTACGCCTCTCTCCCCCTCCCACCCTTCTTCCCCTCTCTCCCTATCCCTCCACCTCTCTCTCTCTCCCTCCCTCCCTTTCTCTACCTCCCTCTCTCCTCTGTCCCTCCTTTCTGCCCTGTCTGTCCGTGTCATTCACACACATACAAGGACTGTATGTAATATACAGAACGGCGTCAGAGTCAACACAGTAACAGTGTAAACACGCGCACACCCGCATACACGATCACGTGTGCACGCGCACAGGCGCACGCACGCACAAACATACACAGATACTTACCATAATCCACAGCATCAGTATATTCGCAGCAGCTTGCTGTTTCATGAAAGGTGACGCACTACTTTCTCAACTCGGAATGGAATGGTCGGCAGCGTGAGTGTGCAAGTATTGGTTGGTTGGTAACACTGATGATTTCAATCCAGGTCTTTGTGAAATACCTTGGGGTTAGAGTTTGACCGAAGTTCGTCTGTGCAAGAATGTATCGGCAACATCTGCATATTTCTTATCTAAAGCCAGGGAGATCTCCCCATTTTAGTTCTTATCAAAAGCTTGGGAGGATCACCTTATTTTAGTACTTATCACCCCCTCACCCACCCACCCCCACCCCCGTGGGATACCGGGGCTTTTTCAGTTAAACAGTATCCCCACCTTCTGGAAATTCGGTGCTAGAAATTTCCTCTTTTTGTCACCCTCTTTGTTTCTGCTTTGCTCTTTTGCTTTCTGTCATTTCTTCCTATCATTTTCTGCCTTGCTGACCCAATCACCTGTATGTGTTCGATAAAGTCTTCGTATATGTTTTAGGATTGATTATTGGGTACATGTATTAGGTGCATTTTTGGCTTTAGAGAAATGAGATACGCGAAAGCAATTTTTGGTAATTTAAGCATGTTTTTATGTATGCTTTAGTTGTCCTTGGTTATATTATGTTTAAATTTGTATTCAGGTATGTTGTTGTTTTTTTTTTTTCTTTTTACATCTCTGTATGATAAATTGGACGGAGTGATCAACTCCAGGGGCATGTCCTTAGATTATGTGCGCGAATGCATTGATAAGTGTACTTAATTTTCTGTTCCTTTTTTTTTTTTTTTTTTTTCGTGTTGAAGAATTGTGCATGTTGTAAAAACGGTTATAGCCCTGATATAGCTGTACGCAGTCGGCTGGGCTTTTAAACAACAATAACAAGATAACAAAACTTGGGAGATCGTCTCGTTTTAGTTGTTATCTAAAGCTCAGAAGGAGATTGTCTCCACCACAGCATATCTGTCCAAAACAGTATGCAAACGATTTGTGGTTGGTTGGAGATATAGTGTGGGGCCGGAAGATTATCAATATGATTCTCCGGTAGATAGTTCTGTGGTGTGAAACACTTGAGAGAGATAGGTTGGTTTCCCAGGTCCCTCCCCTAGAAGGCCAATTAAACTTCTTGCCTTTCTCAAGTCTTGGTCTACATAAAATAAAAAATTTTAAAAAGGGGGTGGTGGGGTGGGGGTGGGGGCGTTGCACCGTGATGACGTGCTCCGAAAGGGGGAGAACAGCTCGAGTTTCACATTATAAATCCATTGTGGCAAAAAAGGAAATTGATGATGATGATGATGATGATGATAATAATATTAATGATGATAATAATAATAATGATGATGACGATGATATGATGATGATAATAATAATAATAATAATGATAATAATAATAATAATATTGATAATAATATTAATGATGATAATAATAATAATGATGATGACGATGATATGATGATGATGATGATAATAATAATGATAATAATAATAATATTGATAATAATATTAATGATGATAATAATAATATGATGATGACGATGGTATGATGATGATAATAATAATAATAATGATAATAATAATAATAATATTAATAATATTAATGATGATAATAATAATGATGATGATGACGATGATATGATGATGATGATGGTGATGATGATGATAATAATAATAATAATAATAATGATAATAATAATAATAATATTGATAATAATAATATGATGATAATAATAATGATGATGACGATGATATGATGATGATGATGATGATGATAATAATAATAATAATGATAATAAATAGTAATAATATTGATAATAATATTAATGATGATAATAATAAATAATGATGATGACGATGATATGATGATGATGATGATGATAATAATAATAGTAGTGGAATTCGTAATGGAACGGTTTTTTTAGCTTGGTAGGGTCGCCTTCTGTCAGCCTTCAACATTCTGAGCTGTGTAAAGTAGGATGGAAAGGAAACGCCTCTAGTATAGTCCTAGCTTGGTGTTGATGCTGTGCTGGGGGGGGGGGGGGGGGGTCTTCACACGTTAACCCTTTTCACTCCAACACCCTATCCGCCAGCTGCACAGACTTGATTCTTTTCACTCATTTGCCCTATCCAGGAGGGTGTTGGATTATAGGGTGAGGGAGTGAAAGGGTTAAGTGTTTTGCTTTGCTGTCATGGCTGACAATGCGGGATGCTGGTGGACAGGGTGAGGGAGTCAGAGGGTTATTGAGCATTGTGAGTGTGTTTTTGTCCTAGGTGAAACGTCTCTTGATGTTACTGTCTGGTCCTTCGAGTTTAGCAATTCTGCTTGGTCTCATCATCATCATGTGCCCTGCCGCATGGCGTTGGCGATCATGGCCCTCCACACGAATCTATCCCTTGTGGCTGCAAACACATCTCCCACCCTCTCTGTCCTCAGCCACCCTGCAAGTCTGTCCAATGTTTTCGCCCTGGGTCTATCTGGTGTTCTCTTTCCCTCCAGCTTTCCTGTTGTGACCAGGTGCTTTAATTCCCCTTTCCTCATAAAATGTCCTGTAAATGTTGCCTGTCTTTTCCTAATCTTCTTTATTAATGATCTTCTTGTGTCAGCCTCCTTGAAAACTGTCTCGTTTTATTTTTTGCTGTCCATGGAACTCTCAACATTCTTCTTAGAAACCACATTTCAGTTGCCTCTATTTTTGTTCTGACTTTGTGTGTTGACTGTCCACGCCTCACAACCATAGAACAGTATGCCTGATCCAGGTAGGTGAAATCTTTAGTTGTCTGTTCGATCCTCTTGGATTGGTTAGGGGTTTGGTGTATACACTTCTGATGCCCTCGTGATTAGACGTCGCTGGTATGAATCAAAAGAGCCACATTTGTATTACAGAGTTGGTACAGGAAAGGTATTCTTAGTTGTGCGTCTGTAGTTTTTGTCGGAATGCAATGTCAATAACACCTCCCCTCTCCCCCATGGGGACGCCGGGGTCTGTTTCAGTATAAATTGTATCCCCACCTAGAAATTCATTGCTAGAAATTCCCTCTTTTCTATCACTCTCTTTGTTTCTTCTTTCCTTCCTTTGCTTTCTGTCATTTCTTCCTATCATTTTTCTGCCTTGCTGGTCCATTCACCTGTATGTGTTTGATAAAGTCTTACGTACTTTTTGTTAGGATTGATAGTTGGGTACTTGTATTAATAAGTGTGTTTTTGGCTCTAGGGAAACGTGATGTGCAGAAGCAATTGTAGGTAATTTGCTTTGCTGTCATGGCTGACAATGCGGGATGCTGGTGGACAGGGTGAGGGAGTCAAAAGGTTATTGAGCATTGTGAGTGTGGTTTTGTCCCTCGTCTTTTTTTTCATGACTGTTTTGAAGTATGTTACTTGTAAGTTCAGAACTGTGCGTTTTTATATTTGTTCTAGTGTCCTTAGTTATGTTTAGATCTGTATTCAGCTGTGTTTTTTAAATCCCTTGTGCGATAAATTGGACGGAGTGGTCAACGCCAGGGGCATCACCTTAGATTTTATGCACGAATGCATTGATATGTGTATTTAATTTTCTTTTCCTTTTTTTTTTTTTTTTTCCTGTTGAAGTATTGTGTATGTTCTGAACTTCTGCCACTCATCTCCCTAAACCTCGAGTTTGGTTATTGGCCATTGTGCCATTCTTCTCCCTGGACCAGGCATACTGTTGTATGGTTGTGAGGCGTGGACAGTCAACACACAAAGTCAGAACAAAAATAGAGGCAACTGAAATGTGGTTTCTAAGAAGAATGTTGAGAGTTCCATGGACAGCAAAAAATAAAAACGAGACAGTTCTAGTGCCCATAATTATGTCTAAATTTGTCTTCAGGTTTGTTTGTTTGTGCCCATAATTATGTCTAAATTTGTCTTCAGGTTTGTTTGTTTGTGCCCATAATTATGTTTAAATTTGTCTTCAGGTTTGTTTGTTTGTGCCCATAATTATGTCTAAATTTGTCTTCAGGTTTGTTTGTTTGTGTCCATAATTATGTCTAAATTTGTCTTCAGGTTTTGTTTGTTTGTGCCCATAATTATGTCTAAATTTGTCTTCAGGTTTGTTTGTTTGTGCCATAATTATGTCTAAATTTGTCTTCAGGTTTGTTTGTTTGTGCCCATAATTATGTCTAAATTTGTCTTCAGGTTTGTTTGTTTGTGCCATAATTATGTCTAAATTTGTCTTCAGGTTTGTTTGTTTGTGCCCATAATTATGTCTAAATTTGTCTTCAGGTTTGTTTGTTTGTGCCCATAATTATGTCTAAATTTGTCTTCAGGTTTGTTTGTTTGTGCCCATAATTATGTCTAAATTTGTCTTCAGGTTTGTTTGTTTGTGCTCATAATTATGTCTAAATTTGTCTTCAGGTTTGTTTGTGCTCATAATTATGTCTAAATTTGTCTTCAGGTTTGTTTGTTTGTGCCCATAATTATGTCTAAATTTGTCTTCAGGTTTGTTTGTTTGTGCTCATAATTATGTCTAAATTTGTCTTCAGGTTTGTTTGTTTGTGCCCATAATTATGTCTAAATTTGTCTTCAGGTTTGTTTGTTTGTGCCCATAATTATGTTTAAATTTGTCTTCAGGTTTGTTTGTTTGTGCCCATAATTATGTTTAAATTTGTCTTCAGGTTTGTTTGTTTGTGCCCATAATTATGTTTAAATTTGTCTTCAGGTTTGTTTGTTTGTTTGTGCCCATAATTATGTTTAAATTTGTCTTCAGGTTTGTTTGTTTGTTTGTGCCCATAATTATGTTTAAATTTGTCTTCAGGTTTGTTTGTTTGTTTGTGCCCATAATTATGTTTAAATTTGTCTTCAGGTTTGTTTGTTTGTTTGTGCCCATAATTATGTTTAAATTTGTCTTCAGGTTTGTTTGTTTGTTTGTGCCCATAATTATGTTTAAATTTGTCTTCAGGTTTGTTTGTTTGTTTGTGCCCATAATTATGTTTAAATTTGTCTTCAGGTTTGTTTGTTTGTTTGTGCCCATAATTATGTTTAAATTTGTCTTCAGGTTTGTTTGTTTGTGCCCATAATTATGTCTAAATTTGTCTTCAGGTTTGTTTGTTTGTGCCCATAATTATGTCTAAATTTGTCTTCAGGTTTGTTTGTTTGTGCCTATAATTATGTTTAAATTTGTCTTCAGGTTTGTTTGTTTGTGCCCATAATTATGTCTAAATTTGTCTTCAGGTTTGTTTGTTTGTTTGTGCCCATAATTATGTTTAAATTTGTCTTCAGGTTTGTTTGTTTGTGCCCATAATTATGTTTAAATTTGTCTTCAGGTTTGTTTGTTTGTGCCCATAATTATGTTTAAATTTGTCTTCAGGTTTGTTTGTTTGTGCCCATAATTATGTCTAAATTTGTCTTCAGGTTTGTTTGTTTGTGCCCATAATTATGTTTAAATTTGTCTTCAGGTTTGTTTGTTTGTGCCCATAATTATGTCTAAATTTGTCTTCAGGTTTGTTTGTGCCCATAATTATGTCTAAATTTGTCTTCAGGTTTGTTTGTTTTTGCCCATAATTATGTCTAAATTTGTCTTCAGGTTTGTTTGTTTGTGCCCATAATTATGTCTAAATTTGTCTTCAGGTTTGTTTGTTTTTAAATCACCTGTGTGCTAAATTGGACGGAGTGGCCACCGCCAGGGGCATATCTTTAGATAGTCTGCGCGAACGTATTGTTGTGTGTACTTAATTTTCTTTTCAGTTTTTTCCCCTGTTGAAGTAATCTATTGTGTGTGTTCTGAAACGGCCGTAGTCCTGGTATGGTTGTACGCAGTCGGCTGGGCTTTAAACAAAAATAACCGCAACAGTTGTCACTAACTTTAAGTTGACATGTATCGTCTGCCACTTGTGTTCAGCATCCAGTGCGGTGGACCCGAATACTGTCTGTCATTGCTTTTAGTTTTCGACTTCACCAAGACATCAGAAAGACAAGAAGGCTTATTGGTCTTCAAGGGGTGGGACCTGGGGAATCAACCTATCTCTCGTATTGTTCTTCAAGGGGCGGGACGTGGGAAATCAACCTCTCTCTCCAGTGTTTTATACCACGGCAGCTGAACAATGCCCTACTCTTCACGATTTTCAACTGCTGTGGGATCTTTAGCGTGCGCAGCCAGAAGGCACAAGGGGGTCCAACTCGTTTTTCGTCCCCTTTCGAAGGACTAGATGTTCGGTTCGATTTTCCGATCAAACTGAGGAGAAAAGTCGAGGCCTCTACGGGGAGCGAACCCTGGAACCTCGAGTTTAGTTACTGACAGGCGAACGTCTGAACTTCTGCCACTCTTCTCCGTAAACCTCGAGTTAAGTTATTGGCAGGCGAACGTCTGAACCATTTAGTTATTGGCTGGCGAACGTCTGAACCATTCTGCCACTTTTCTCGACTCCACTGTACCGAGTGAGAGAGCAACACTGACTTGGAAAGAAGATCATCAGGTGGCGGAACTAGCATGGTTTGGTAGGGCTGGTTGTTGCGGATATTAGTCTCGGTATATTTACATAATTGCATGTCCCAGTACGGCTGAGACACGGGGACGGGGGGGAGGGGGGGATGGGACACTTCGTATTCTGACAGGACGGGGGTGGGTGGGGGTGCAGGGTGAGGGGGTTTGGATGTGGTGAAGACAGAAGAGGGGACAGAGAGAGGAGAGAGAAGGACAGAAAGGGAGAGAGAGAGAGAGAGAGAGAGAAAGGAGGAGGGTCTGTCACGCTTAGTGTTGAGGCATTTGGAGTTCTGTTTTTGAAGCGACACGTTGGAAGAAGATCGGAAACCGTCCGTTGGGTTATGAGAGCCGAGAGCTGTGTGTTTGGGTTGTGTGTGTGTGTGTGACCTGTGTGCTTCAAGTCTGATTACTGTTGCTACATCCAGCCGTCTTCGTGTTTATTTTATATTTTTATTTTGTTTATTTATTTATTTTGCAGTGTTTAAAAGTCAGTACCGTTCTACGGGAGAGTTTTTTTTCCCCTCGTCTTTTTTTTTTTCATGACTGTTTTTGAAGTACGTTACTTGTAAGTTCAGAACTGCGCGATAAGACGTTCCCTCTTGATGCAATTTTCCAGTTTTTACAAGAGATCGGTAGATTTCACCCGATATGATTTTACGGCTGTTTGTCTTTAATTTGATTGCATTTTAGACTTGCAAGGTTAACGGTGAGCATGGTTTTTTAACTGTTGTCTTTTTCTTAATCGTTTTTTGACGTGGTGTTAGCCCTGATGTGGCTCTTGTAGTCGGCTGGGTTATAAGCAATATGAACTTGAACTCTACGGTATTGTATCGATAGTTGTTGTGATCAAAACTGATGGCATGTTTGCTTTGAATTGAATTGTGGTTGGGAAGTTAAGAGCTCTAACCTGTGGTTTTTAAGTCTCAGGTTAAACGTATAAGCAAACGCTGATGCGCTTTTCTTTATTTTTTTTTCTTTACTGCCACCAATATAATATTAAGCACAATGGGTATAGCAAATATGAGATTGTACATGGTGTAATAATGCAAGGGACTCTGTTGAACATTTTCTTTGGAACTCTTACTGTGTCCGTAACTTTTGGAACTTAACAGAAAAACTAATCAACGCAACATGCGAGAATTCCTTCAACATCAAAATCACACGAAACCTGGTGTTGTTGTTCGGTGTTGATCAAAATGTAAAAACAGATAGAGTGTTTGATCTTATAATAATGCTGGCAAAATCGTTTATATATAAATGCAAAGTAGACAGATGTGTTCCAAATGTACATACTTTCCAAAGAATGCAAATCAGAGATTCAAAATGGAACGGTAAAATGCAAAATCAGAGATGAGATTCAAAATTGAACAATATAATGCCAAATCAGAGATTCAGAATTGACAATATAATGCCAAATCAGAGATTCAAAATTGAACAATATAATGCCAAATCAGAGATTCAAAATGAACACTATAATTGCCAAATCAGAGATTCAAAATGGAACAATATAATGCCAAATCAGAGATTCGAAATTGAACAATATAATGCAAATCAGAGATTCAAAATTGAACAATATAATGTCGAAATAAACTTTCACTTGTTCATTTAAAAAAAATTTGTTTTGTTTTATTTTTTTCTGTCGTTGTACCAGCCTTACCGACCAGAGGTGTGGTTGGGAGGTGAAGCTGGGGTCCTGCAGCTAGTCAGGAGGCCTGACATAGAAAAAATTATGCTTCCACACTTACTGTTTCCGTCCACTGAACTTAGAGGTATTCTCCCGTGGGGATGCCGGGGTCTCTTTCAGTATAAATATAATCCCCACCTTCTGGAAAATGCTGTACTAGAAATTTCTTTTCTGTCACTGTGTCTCTTTCTGTCTTGTTCCTTTGCTTTTGTCATTCTACCTATCATTTTCTGCCTTTGATCCATTCACCTGTATGTGTTCAATAAAGTCTTACGTACTTTTTCTTTGGGTATATGTATTAAATGCATTTTTGGCTCTAGGGAAAATGAGATATGCAGAAGCAATTTTGGTAATTTATGCCGTTTTTATATTTGTTCTGGTGTCCTTAGTTTGTTTAGATCTGTATTCAGCTGTGTTTTTTAAAATCCCTTGTGCGATAAATTGGACGGAGTGGTCAACGCCAGGGGCATCACCTTAGATTATGCACGAATACATTGCTATGTGTATTTGATTTTCTTTTCCTTTTTCTCCTCTTGAAGTATTGTGTATGTTTCGACACAGTTATAGCTCTGATATTGCTGTACGCAGTCGGCTGGGCTTTAAACGGATGTAACAGTATACAGCTAAGGGAGATGGTCGCGTCCAGTTCTCGTTGAGCTGTATTGATTCAGTAGTGAAGTGTTTACAACCCCATCCCTCTCCTCTCCCCCTCCCCCAGATTGCCGTCTGGGTAATTGTTAAGTCTCTTCTCGACAGGGCCAGATGCACTGAGTTCTGGAGACCTCTGAATTGATTTTGTTTTAGTGTTGTTCCCCCCCCCACCGCCTTCATGAGAACACTTGTTTTTTTTTTTAAAAATTGTTTTTAGGATCATGGCACTCAGGGAGGTTACCTTCGTGCTCACCTTTTTTGTTTGTTTGGGTTTTTTTGTTTGTTTTTTTTGTTTTTTTTTTTTTTGTTTTTGTTTTTTGTTCGCGTCCCATTTTCTATGCCACTTTGATGGCCACAGAAGCTAGAACAGTTTTTACAATGCGATGATGATGTTGATGTCGATTAGGATGATAATCGTGATGCTGTGGAATTCCATCTTGGATTGAGACTGCGTGACAGGGCTGTACTTTATGCTTACTATCATCTATACTGGCGGCAATCAGGCCCGAGAGATACAGACACCTGGGTGGTGGTCAGAAATGTGAGCAACACCCTTAATGACGCATCCGTGAAGTGGATGAGACTCGACTGTGTGGTCCCAGTGTTCCCAATGAGCCCATAGCACGCCCAACTCTGGGTAGGAGCCGGATAGAGCCGAAAAATCCCACAGTGATTTTTGAAGAACCTGATGGGGATTCGAACCCACAACCTTCCAGTCGGTAGTCTTTTACGCTAACTACTACTCAACGGTGACTGGTGAGATCACTTATTTTCCACTGTGGTCTACGATCCAGGGTAGATGTAAGTTGTAACACAACCTTTTACCTGTGTAGAGGGGACGGGAATCTTAACTCGTTATTTTTAGCCTTACGTTAATATTATTATTATTGTTGTTGCTTAAAGTCCAGCCGACTGCGTAGATCCATATCAGGGCTATACGTTGGATGGACATAAATGATGCATGCGCATTATCTTTCTCCGTCTCTGTCTCTCTCTTCTCTCTCTCTCTCTCTCTCTCTCTCTCTCTCTGCCTCCTCTCTCTGTCTCTCTCCTGTTTATCTCTCTCTCTTTCTCTGTCTCTGTGTCTGTCTGTCTGTCTCTCTCTCTCTCTCTCTCTCTCTCTCTCTCTCTCTCTCTCTCTCTCTCTCTCTCTCTCCCCTTCTCTGTTCATTGTGTGTTCTTTGGTTCTGTGTTTGTGGCCAGTTCTCCTCGTTTCTCGAGGGTTTCTCAACTTCTTGGAAATTCCTAGGGTATCTGAACTTCAGGTTTGTCGTTGGTGTCACACGTTTGCTTTGTTAGTAGAATGTAGTTCTGACTTCGGCCGCCTATGGGGCTGTGTGGGTTGAATCCTTCAGTGTGATTTACTTTCCGGCTGTTGATGGTGGTTCGTTGTTCTTGAAATGTAGCATACTGGCCTTGGTGAAGTTCATTGTTGTCGTGTTGGTGATGTCTGGTCCTTGTCTTTCGCATTACTTCGTCGAAGCATATTTTAACATTCATTCATTTTTTTTAACGTTGGCTGTTTTGTGACTGAGCGACTGCAGTCAGGATCATTGTATTGTTTAAAGTGTACTAACAGGTTGCAGTGAGGATGTTCATCTCCCTGTGGGGATGCCGGGGGCTCTTTCAGTATAAATAGTATCCCCATCTTCTGGAAATTCTGTGCTAGAAACTTCCCCTTTTCTGTCGTTGTCTTCGTTTCATTCTTCCTCCTTTGCTTTCTGTCATTTCTTCCTATGATTTTCTGCCTTGCTGGTCTATTCACCTGTATGTGTTCGATAAAATCTTTCGTACTTTCTCTTAGGATTGATAATTGGGTACATGTATTAAGTGACTTTTTGGCTCTAGGGAGGAAACGATTTTAGGTAATTTATGCCGTTTTTATGTATTTCAGTATCCTTGTTATGCTTAAATTTGTATTAAATTGGACAGAATGGTCAACGCCAGGTGCATGTCCTTAGATCATGTGTACGAATGCATTGATAGGTGTACTTAATTTTCGATTCTTTTTTTTTTTCCTGATGGGAGTTTTGTATGTTTTGAAGCGGTTATAGCCCTGATATGGGTCTGTACAGTCGGTTGGGCTTTAAACAACAATAACAACACGCATGTATACATTGTACAGAATGTACTAACAGACTATACAGTCAGAATTATTGTTACATAAAGTGTACTGACAGACTGTAGTCAGGATGTTTGTATTATTGAGAGAATACTATCAGATTGCAGTCGGGATCATTGTATTACATAAAGTGTACTAACAGACTGTAGTCAGGATCATTGTATTACATAAAGTGTACTAACAGACTACAGTCAGGATCATAGTATTACATAAAGTGTACTAACAGACTGCAATCAGGATCATTGTATTACATAAAGTGTACTAACAGACTGTAGTCAGGATCATTGTATTACATAAAGTGTACTAACAGACTACAGTCAGGATCATTGTATTACATAAAGTGTACTAACAGACTGTAGTCAGGATCATTGTATTACATAAAGTGTACTAACAGACTGTAGTCAGGATCATTGTATTACATAAAGTGTACTAACAGACTACAGTCAGGATCATTGTATTACATAAAGTGTACTAAAGACTGCAATCAGGATGTTTGTTACATAAAGTGTACTAACAGACTGCAATCAGGATGTTTGTGTTACATAAAGTGTACGAACAGACTGCAATCAGGATGTTTGTGTTACATAAAGTGTACGAACAGACTGCAATCAGGATGTTTGTGTTACATAAAGTGTACGAACAGACTGTAGTCAGGATTTTTTGTGGTATAGAAAATAGTAACAGACTGCAATCAGGATCATTGTATTACATAGAGTGTACTAACACATTACAGCCATAGTCACTGTATTGTGTAACAGTGGGGTCCGGTATCAGTCTGCATTCCTAGGTGTGTGTCTGTAGTGAAGTATGGGTCAGTTGTAGTGAAGATAACGCTATGCTTGCTGTGATATATGTTAAGATTATCATTGTGTATCGTGTGATACACAGAACAGCCCCCACCCGTCCGGCCATTTGTGTGTTCAAGGTGGTAAAACATCGACATTTAGGAACCAGTCGCCGTGGTGTAGTGGTTAACTCAACGGACTACCGACTGGAAGGTTGTGGGTTCGAATCCTCATCAGTCCGTTCGAAACTATTTCACTGTGGGATTTTTCGGCTCTAACCGGCTCCTACCCAGAGTTGGGCGTGCTATGGGCTCGTTGGGAAGACTGGGACCACACAGTCGAGTCTCATTCACTTTGCTGATGCGTCATTGAGGGTGTTGCTCAAATCTTCTGACCAGCATCACAGGTGTCTGTATCTCTCTGGCCTGGTTGACGCCAGGATATATTATGATAGTAAGCGTAGAAGCACAACCCTGTCTCGCAGTCTCGATCCTAGAAGGAACTCCATAGCATCATGATTATCATCTCATCGACATCATCATCATCATGGCATTGTAAAAAAAATAATTAAAAAAAAAAGACCGTGCCAAGATTCTGTGACCATTAAGATGGCGTAGAAAATGGGACGCGGGGAAAAAAGATGAGCTCAAAGATGGCGTAGAAAATGGGACGCGGGGAAAAAAGATGAGCTCAAAGATGGCGTAGAAAATGGGACGCGGGGAAAAAAGGTGAGCTCAAAGATGGCGTAGAAAATGGGACGTGGGGAAAAAAGGTGAGCACAAAGATGGCGTAGAAAATGGGACACGTGGGGAAAAAGGTGAGCACAAAGATGGCGTAGAAAATGGGACACGTGGGGATAAAAGGTGAGCACAAAGATGGCGTAGAAAATGGGACACGTGGGGATAAAAGGTGAGCACAAAGATGGCGTAGAAAATGGGACACGTGGGATAAAAGGTGAGCACAAAGATGGCGTAGAAAATGGGACACGTGGGGATAAAAGGTGAGCACAAAGATGGCGTAGAAAATGGGACACGTGGGGATAAAAGGTGAGCACAAAGATGGCGTAGAAAATGGGACACGTGGGGATAAAAGGTGAGCACAAAGATGGCGTAGAAAATGGGACACGTGGGGATAAAAGGTGAGCACAAAGATGGCGTAGAAAATGGGACACGTGGGGAAAAAAGGTGAGCACAAAGATGGCGTAGAAAATGGGACACGTGGGGATAAAAGGTGAGCACAAAGATGGCGTAGAAAATGGGACACGTGGGGATAAAAGGTGAGCACAAAGATGGCGTAGAAAATGGGACACGTGGGGATAAAAGGTGAGCACAAAGATGGCGTAGAAAATGGGACACGTGGGGATAAAAGGTGAGCACAAAGATGGCGTAGAAAATGGGACACGTGGGGATAAAAGGTGAGCACAAAGATGGCGTAGAAAATGGGACACGTGGGGATAAAAGGTGAGCACAAAGATGGCGTAGAAAATGGGACACGTGGGGATAAAAGGTGAGCACAAAGATGGCGTAGAAAATGGGACACGTGGGGATAAAAGGTGAGCACAAAGATGGCGTAGAAAAATGGGGACACGTGGGGATAAAAGGTGAGCACAAAGATGGCGTAGAAAATGGGACACGTGGGGAAAAAAGGTGAGCACAAAGATGGCGTAGAAAGTGGGACACGTGGGGATAAAAGGTGAGCACAAAGATGGCGTAGAAAGTGGGACACGTGGGGATAAAAGGTGAGCACAAAGATGGCGTAGAAAGTGGGACACGTGGGGAAAAAAGGTGAGCACAAAGATGGCGTAGAAAATGGGACACGTGGGGATAAAAGGTGAGCACAAAGATGGCGTAGAAAGTGGGACACGTGGGGATAAAAGGTGAGCACAAAGATGGCGTTGAAAATGGGACACGTGGGGATAAAAGGTGAGCACAAAGATGGCGTAGAAAATGGGACACGTGGGGATAAAAGGTGAGCACAAAGATGGCGTAGAAAATGGGACACGTGGGGAAAAAAGGTGAGCACAAAGATGGCGTAGAAAATGGGACACGTGGGGATAAAAGGTGAGCACAAAGATGGCGTAGAAAATGGGACACGTGGGGATAAAAGGTGAGCACAAAGATGGCGTAGAAAATGGGACACGTGGGGATAAAAGGTGAGCACAAAGATGGCGTAGAAAATGGGACACGTGGGGATAAAAGGTGAGCACAAAGATGGCGTAGAAAATGGGACACGTGGGGATAAAAGGTGAGCACAAAGATGGCGTAGAAAATGGGACACGTGGGGATAAAAGGTGAGCACAAAGATGGCGTAGAAAATGGGACACGTGGGGATAAAAGGTGAGCACAAAGATGGCGTAGAAAATGGGACACGTGGGGATAAAAGGTGAGCACAAAGATGGCGTAGAAAATGGGACACGTGGGGATAAAAGGTGAGCACAAAGATGGCGTAGAAAATGGGACACGTGGGGATAAAAGGTGAGCACAAAGATGGCGTAGAAAATGGGACACGGGGAAAAAAGGTGAGCACAAAGATGGCGTAGAAAATGGGAACGGGGGAAAAAAGGTGAGCACAAAGATGGCGTAGAAAATGGGACGCGGGGAAAAAAGGTGAGCACAAAGATGGCGTAGAAAATGGGACGCGGGGAAAAAAGGTGAGCACAAAGATGGCGTAGAAAGTGGGACGCGGGGAAAAAAGGTGAGCACAAAGATGGCGTAGAAAATGGGATGCGGGGAAAAAAGGTGAGCACAAAGATGGCGTAGAAAATGGGACGCGGGGAAAAAAGGTGAGCACAAAGATAACCTCTCTGAGTTCGATGAACCTAAAAGAAATGAAATAAAAAGAAAAGAAAAGAAGAAGAAAAACAAGGACATCAGGGCCGGGATACACGGGATGATTCTGTCCCATAGAAGCATTCTAAATGTTACGGTTAAGTTTTACATACTTTTTGGGGGGCGGGGGGGGGGGGAGTAACAAAAACAAACAAACAAAAAACCCTTTTGCAACATTGCCAACATTCACAGTGCTTCTGGGAGACCAAAAAGTCTTGTGCGTCTGCCTGGCCCCATCTATGGAGAGTCATTTTCTAGCTTATGTTAAAGGGTGTGTTTTTTTATGAGTGTATTTTGTGAGTTATGTTGTTCGGTCAGTGTCGTCATGGTGTTCGTTAGTGTTGAAAGTAATGTTGATGAACGAAGAACGTTGGGTTTCAGTCAGTGTGAAGAAGTTCAGACTGTTGAACCCTGTTTTTAGGCCTACTTTCGCCCGTGATGTTTAAACAGTGAGGTGTGTGCATGCGTGGGTCATATTCCGTACCAGGTTATAAGTGTTACTGGCTTACGTAAACCTACAAATGATTATGAAGTGCTAGAAGTAGGTCAGTCCTGTCGATAGGGCGGATAAGTGGACATGCTTGTCCTTTATCGTTCTGGGTCATTATGTGAGACAGAAGACCCGGTGGTGAATTTATTAGGCTGAGTAAAGTGAGACAAAGCTAGCCAAAGGGAGGCAATCACGTGAGGGAGTTTCTTACGTTCCCCTCACGCTAGCAAAGCTAGCAGCCACATTAGTGAAATTAGCAGCTAGATTAGCAAAGCTAGCAGCCACATTAGTGAAATTAGCAGCTAGATTAGCAAAGCTAGCAGCCACATTAGTGAAATTAGCAGCTAGATTAGCAAAGCTAGCAGCTACATTAGTGAAATTAGCAGCTACGTTAGCAAAACTAGCAGCTATGTTAGCAAAGCTAGCAGCTGTGTTAGCAAAATTAGCAGCCGCATTAGCAAAGCTAGCAGCCGTGTTAGCAAAGCTAGCAGCTATGTTAGCAAAATTAGCAGCTACATTAGCAAAGCTAGCAACTACGTTAGCAAAGCTAGCAGCTACGTTAGCAAAATTAGCAGCTACATTAGCAAAGCTAGCAGCTACGTTAGCAAAGCTAGCAGCTACGTTAGCAAAATTAACAGCTACTGTAGCAAAGCTATCAGCTACGTTAGCGAAATTAACAGCCACGTTAGCAAAGCTATCAGCTACGTTAGCTTTGCTAACAGCTACGTTAGCAAAGCTATCAGCTACGTTAGTGAAATTAGCAGCTACGTTAGCAAAGCTATCAGCTACGTTAGCTGCTACGTTAGCAAAGCTAGCAGCTACGTTAGCGAAATTAGCAGCTACGTTAGCAAAGCTTAGCGGTCTCAAGAGGTGCTAGCTTGGAATTTCAGTATGGCGACCGTATTGGGTTCGTTTCATTCCCCTACCCCCATCTTTCCATTTTGGGGAGAACAGTGCTGTCCTGATAAGGGCTGCGCTGTCACGAGGAGCGTTGCACCTGCTGCACACATGATGCCCTCACCACCACCACACCATCACCGTCAGCAGCAGTAGCAGTTTTCAATTGAGCAGTACAAGATCGTTTCCTGCGAGTTGCGATAAAATACAGATCAGGATCGGTTACTTGGGAATGGAGGACTTTTTTTGTTTGTTTTTTGTTTGGTTGGTTGGTTGTTTTTTTGTTGTTGTTTTATTTTTATTTTGTATGTTTGGTAAGTCAGTTTTGAGCGTTAATTGTGAGTAGAAGTCTAACAGCTTTCAATGTGGCCTGGTCTCATAAACTGCTCGCGAACGAACCGAAAGGTGGTGAGGGTCTGTCTTGGTGATATTGAGATTTTAGTTGTTACGTGTTCATTGGACTTTTCGTTAGGTGTGCATTATGTTTGACAGCGAAATTCGCCCGAAAAAAACAGCGTTGAAATGATATGATTATGATAATACCCCCTTCCTCCCCCCGGCGCCACTCATGCCAATGCTTAGTTGAAATGACATGCAGTCGGCAGTTTTCACGCTACTGCCCCCTCACAAACCCCCAACATTCCGAACATCGTTTTGAAGCTTAAGACGCCAACGTGCAAGCGCTGCAATCAATAATTCAAAATACCCCAATCAGAATTCATCATTATTGTCATTATCATCATCATCATGTGCCCTGCCGCGTGGCGTTGGCGATCATGGCCCTCCACACAAATATATCCCCTGTCGCTGCAAGTAGGCCTACATCTCCCACCCTCTCTGTCCTCAGCCACCCTGCAACTCCGTCCAGTATTTTCTCCATGAGTCTACCTCATGCTCTCTTTCCCTCCAGCTTTCCTGTTGTGATCAGGTGCTATAATTCTCCTTTCCTCATAAAATGGTCTATAAATGTTGCTTGTCTTTTCCTAATCTTCTTAATTCATGCTCTTCTTGTGTCTGCCTCCTTCAAGACTGTTTCATTTGTTTTCTATGCTCTCCATGGAACTTTCACTATTCTGAGAAACAATTCACAAGAAAGAATTCATAGCGTTTGCTTGGAAAATCTGACGGTGAATGCCTTCAAACTTCGCCCTCTGCTTTCGCACCACAGAGATGACTGAAATGGTGACATTTCCAACTGGCCACGACTACTACAATTGTTTGTCCTTGAGCCTTTGTTCAGATATCATTAGAAAGGAAATTTTGTGCCCTGTCCAATCCTTCCAGTTACTTGTAATCTTCAAGAATTGACTTATGGCCCATTTTGTAAGAACGGGTCTCGTACTAGTTGTCATCATGCCACTTGTAATCTCCCAAAATCGACTTACGGCCCATTTTGTAAGAACGGGTGTTTACCAGTTACTCGCCATCATACCAGTTACTTGTAATCTCCATGAATTGACTTACGGCCCATTTTGTAAGAATGGGTCTCGGTTTCTGAGCTGTGAATCGCGAGTAAAGCTATAATGGGTCACTTTTGCGCAACTGCTAGATGTTTGTTGGTATCAAGTGAACTGATTGGTTGTGATTTGGGGTGGAATTGTCAATTTGGCCCGATGTTTACAATGAACGCTAATGTTTTGAAATTGTCAATTTGGCGCAATGTTTACAATGAACGCTAGTGTCGTTTTGCTTGTGAGCTAAACTGTATTGGGTCATCATGGCTGTGGCTTAGTGATTAGTGTGACGGTCTGCTGACTGGAAGGATGCGAGTTCAGATCCCCTCAGTTCTGTCAGAATTGCTGTGGGATTTTGTGTCCAAACCACTTCCTGACCAGAATTTTTATTTTATTTAATTTTTTAAGGATCATTGCATTCAGGGAGGTTACCTTTGCGCTCACCTTCTTTTTCGTCCCATTTTCTACGCCACTTTAGTGGTCACAGAAGCTGAAACAGCTTTTATTATGCGATGATGATGATGTCGATGATGCTATGGAGCTCCATCTAGGATTGAGACTGCGTGACAGGGTTGCACTCTACGATTGCTGTCATGATATTTCCTGGCGTCAACCAGGCCCGAGAGGTACAGATACCTGAGGTGTTGGTCAGAAGATTGGAGCAACACCCTCAATGACGCATCCGCGAAGTGGATGAGACTCGACTGTGTGGTCCCAGTCTTCCCAATGAGCCCATAGCACGCCCAACTGTGGGTAGGAGCCAATTAGAGCCGAATAATCCACAGTGATTTTTGAAGGGACTGATGGGGATTCGTACCCACAACCTTCCGGTCGGTAGTCCGTTGTGTTAACCACTACACCGTGGCGACTGGTTCTCCTGACCAGAGTTGTATGAGCTATGCATGGGAGGTAACTGGAAAGACTGTGTGACAACATAATTGCGTGTCATCTACTTCACACATTGCGTCATTGAGGGTGTCGCTCAAATCGCCGGACCAACACCAGTGATGTCTGTATCTCTCGGACCTGGTTACAGATAGGATGTATTATGACAGTAAGCGTAGAGCACAGTCTTTATTGCTCAGTCTCAGTCCAGAACCAAACTCCATACACAGCATCATGATTATCATCCCTATCGACATCGTCATCATCATCGCACTGCGAACAGTTGCCCCCGATTTCTGTGGCTATTAGTGTGACGTAGGAAACGTGGACAGCAACAAAGAAAAGAAAAGTGTTATTGGTGTGTGTGTGTGTGTGGTGTGTGTGTGTGTGTGTGTGTGTGTGTGTGTGTGTGTGTGTGTGTGTGTGTGTGTGTGTGTATGTTGTATGTGTGTGTGGTGTGTGTGTATGTGTGTGTATGTATGTATGTTGTGTGT
>JAPXFY010000035.1:29436634-29454134 GCA_030674185.1 Monoplex corrugatus
TATATATGTGTGTGTGTGTTTGTATAGGTAGTTTGTGTATGTGTGTGTGTGCGCGCGCGCCCCGGGTGTGTGTGTGTGTGTGTGTGTGTGATCATGTTCTAGTTTGTAATCTACTGTCCTGGGCCATTTTTTTCTACGTTGGTTCCTGTATCGTTTTACAGTGTTCTGTCCTAGGGCCACTTTCTTCATACTTCTGTCTGTCCTAGGGCCACTTTCTTCATACTTCTGTCTGTCCTAGGGCCACTTTCTTCATACTTCTGTCTGTCCTAGGCCACTTTCTTTATATTCTGTCTGTCCTAGGGCCACTTTCTTCATGCTTCTGTCTGTTCCCGTTATACGATGTTCTGTCTGTAATTGTGTAATGTTCTGTCCTGGGCCACTTTCTTCACATGAATTCCTGGAATGTTCTGTCCTAGGTCCACTTTCTTCACGTGAATTCCTGCAATGTTCTGTCCTAGGGCCACTTTCTTCACGTGAATTCCTGTAATGTTCTGCCCTAGGGCCACTTTCTTCACGTGAATTCCTGTAATGTTCTGTCCTAGGGCCACTTTCTTCACGTGAATTCCTGATAATGTTCTGTCTTAGGGCCATTTCTTCACGTGAATTCCTGTAATGTTCTGTCCTAGGGCCACTGTCTTCACGTGAATTCCTATAATGTTCTGTCCTAGGGCCACTTTCTTCACGTGAATTCCTGTATTGTATAAACACACACACACACCACACACACACACACACACACACACACACCACACACACACACACACACACACACACACAACACACACACCACACAAAATACAGCATTACCCACACACACACACTACACACACACACAACACACACACACACACACACACACACCACACACACACACACACACACACACACAACACACACCACACACACACACACACACACACACCCCACACACACACACAACACACAACACACCACAACAACACACACACACATAACACACACAACACCACACAACACACAACCACACCACACAAACACCACAACACACACACAACAAACACACCACAACACAACACACACAAACAACACACACACACACAACACACACCACACACACACACACACACACACACACACACACCACACAACACACACACACACATCACACACATCCACACTCGACACACTGTGCTTATCTCTCCTGTCTGTCTGTCTCTGTCTGTCTGTCCTTGTTGCTCTTCGTCTGTCTGTCTGTCTTCATGTGAAATTCCTGTATAGTGCTCTGTTCTAGGGCCACTTTATACCCGTCTGTTTCTGTGGTGTTATACCTTACTCTCTCAAAAAGCATCTTTTTCATGAGAAGAGAGAGAGAGAGAGAGAGAGAGAGAGAGAGAAAGTGTGTGTGTGCGTGTGTGGTGTGCGTGTGTGTGTGTGTATGTGCGGTGTGTTTGTGTGTATGTTGCGGTGGTGTGTGTGTTGTGTGTGTGTGTGTGTGTGTGTGAGTGCGTGTGTGTGTGTGTGTATGTGTGCAGTGTGTGCGTGCGTGTGTGTGTGCGTACGGGGTGTGTGTGTGTGCGTGTGTGCGTGCGATGTGTGCGTGTGTGTGTGTGTATGTGTGCGTGTGTGTGTGAGTTGTGTGTGTGCGCGCGTGTGTGTGTATGTGTGTGTGTACAGTGTGTGCGTGCGTGTGTGTGTGTGTGTGCAGTGTGTGCGTGTGTGTGTGCAGTGTTGCGTCGTGTGTGTGTGTGCGTGTGTGTATGTGTGTGTGGAGTGCGTGTGTGTGCAGTGTGTGCGTGTGTGTGTGTGTGTGTGTGCGCGCGCGTGTGTGTGTGTTGTGTGTGTGCGTGTGTGTTTGTTGGGTGGGGAAGGTGGGGTCTCCATTTTCTGCTTGTCATGTTGCGCACTTTCCTCTGAATTACAGCTGCTATTGCAAGCTCGGTGTTTTCTTGTTTGTAGAAAAATACAGGTGTGCTAAGGGGGCACACGCTGTGTTCTCACTTTCTTTGAAAATCGTGCACACTCAGTTGGCAGTCAGGGGGAACATAGAGCGTGGAATTGAGGGGTGTTCAGGGCTGAGACGTGGGAATCATAGACCTTTGTGATTTGTGTGTACGTGTGTGTGTAGGGTGGGCGTGTTATTTCCCTTCAGACTGTTCTGCACAAGTAAGTATGTGTTGTGTGTGTGTGTGTGTGTGTGTGTGTGTGTGTGTGTGTGGTGTTGGTGTGTTGTTATTTCTGTCAACGTCTATTACATACGTGCTTTTAGACGAGAAAAGTAAAATAAATAAGATAAAGATGCGTCTGTGGGGTGAATGAGTCTATGAAATCATGAAGGCATTGTATCATGTAAGGTAACGTCAAACAATTTAACGAGCAAGACAGAAACAATCAGAACATTAGAACGATCAGCCTTCATCGGTTTGCTCAGGGGTTGTATGTATGTATTAGTATGTATGCGTGCGTGCATTCATGCGTGTGTATGTGTACGTGTGTGTTCGTGTTTGTGTGTGTGTTACTTTGTGTGTCTGTGTTGTGTATGTGCGTGCGTCTCTGCCGCTGTATGTCTGTCTGTCTGTATGTCTCTCTTCTCTCTCTCTCAGCATCCTCTCTCTGTCTGTCTCTCTGTTTGTCGTCTCTCTGTCTCTCTCTGTGCGGTGTGGGAGGTGTGATGTGTGTCTCTGTTTATGTGCGTGTGTGTGTGTGTACGTGCGTGTGTGTGTGTGTTTGCGTGTGTGTTTTGTTTTTTGTAAAGGAGTAGTGGACATTTATATCACAGTCTGATGTCCAAAGTGCTTTACAATTAACAAGTGTGTGTTGTGTGTGTGTGTGTGTGTGTGTGTGTGTGTGTATGTGTGTGTGTCGTGTGTGTGTGTGTGTGTGTGTGTGTGTGTTATGTGTGTGTGTGTGTGTTATGTGTGTGTGTTATGTGTGTGTGTGTGTGTTTATGTTGAGTGTGTTGGTGTTTAGTGTGTTGTGTTTTTGTTGTGTGTTGTGTGTGTGTGTTTTGTGTGTGTGTGTGTGTGTTTATGTGTGTGTGTGTGTGTTTAGTGTGTGTGTGTTTGTGTTTATGTTGTGTGTGTGTGTTGTTGTGTTTTTGTGTGTGTGTGTGTGTGTGTGTGTGTTGTGCAGCATGTGTGTGTGTGTGTGTGTGTGTGTGTATGTGTGTGTGTTGCAAGCATGCGTGTGTGTGTGTGTGTTGTATATAAATGAATAGTGGACGTTTATATCACAGTCTGATCCCAAAACGCTTTACAATAACAAATGCAACAGATACATGAACTATCATCATCATCATCAGGTGCCCTGCCGCATGGCGTTGGCGACCATGGACTTCCAACCATCTCTATCTCTCGTTGCCCCTACATCTTCCCCACCCTCCTCATCCCCAGCCACTCTGCAAGTCCGTCCAGCATTCTCTCCCCGGGTCTACCTGGTGCTCTCCTTTCCTCCAGCTTTCCCGTTGTGATCAGGTGCTCCAAATCACCCTTCCTCATAAAATGGCCTATAAATGTTGCCTGTCTTTTCCTAATCTTCCTTACGAGTGATCTACTTGTGTCTGCCTCCATCAAGACTGTCTCGTTTGTTTTCTTTGCGGTCCATGGAACTCACAACATTCTTCTTGAGAAACCACATCTCGGCTGCCTCAATCTTGCTCTGGCTTTGCTTGCTGTCTGTCCACGCCTCGCACCGTACAACGGTATTGGTTCTATTAGCATTCAAGGACTCTCGTTCTGATGTTAATTGATAGGCATTTGTTGGTAAGAATGCTTGTCATCTTCTTGAATGCCAGCTATTTCCGATGTGCATCTGCCGTCTGATGAAATGACCGTTCCCAGGTATTTGAACTTATTAACCTGTGTCAAGGTTGTGCCATTTGCTGTTATTTTGCATGAGGGGATTTCGTGTTTTTTACTGATCACCATGACTTCAGTCTTCCTGCTGTTTAGTTCCAACCCCTTACCTTTGTTTCTGTTTCTAGTATTTTCACAAGGTTTTGTAGGTCCCTTTCATTTTCTGCAATTAGCACGGTGTCATCTGCGCACCGAATGTTGTTTATCATTTTCTCTCCAACCTTTAATCCAGGGTCTTCTTCTAGGTTTCTCATGATGTTTTCGCTGTATAGTGAAAACAGATCTGGTGACAAAACACAACCCTGTCTGACTCCTCTTTTGATGTTTTGGAAAGAGCTTATATTGTTCTCTATTCTCATTGTAGCTGTTTGTTCCCAGTACATATTCCTGATTATTCGTAGATCTTTTCCATCAACATTGAGTCTCTCCAGTTGGTTGATCAATTCTTCATGTCGTACCCGATCGAAAGCCTTGGTATAGTCAACAAAGCATAAATACAAATCCTTATTCATCTCAATTGACCTCTCTATGATAGTTCTTAGGATGTATATGGCATTAATATTTCCTTTCCCTTCCACAAATCCACATTGTTCTTCTGCTATTTCTCTTTTGATTCTATTCCTTGTCCTCATCATGGTTATTCTTAACAGGATTTTTGTTACATGACTCATCAAACTGATTGTGCGATGGAGTTCGCATTCTATAGTCCCTTGTCTTCTTTGGAAGTGCAATGAAAATTGATTTTGACATATCTTTGGGGATTTTTCCAGTGTCATAAATTTCATTTAGGAGGACTGTTATTTTTTCTATGCCAAATTCCTCCAGGACTTCAATCATCTCTGTAGTAATGTTGTCTGGTCCTGGGGCTTTTCCTGGTTTCATCTTTTTCAGTGCTGCTCTAACTTCATCTTTTATTATGGGTGGTCCTTCAAAGTTCTTTTTTATAATGTGTTCGTTTCTGTCATTCTCAGAAAGGTCTTTAATGTACTCTCCCCATCTGTCTAATATTTTGTCTTTTTCCATGATAAGCGTGCCATCTTTCGATTTTAAGCAACCAGTTGATGTGCATGTATTTTTCCTGTGGACAATTTCTTCAATTCGTCTGTACATACCCTGAGGATCCATTTTGTGTCGGTTCTTCTTTGCTCATTTCCCATTTTTGATTTCTTTGTTTATCTTCCTGTATATTCCTCGTTTCTCTTTGCCCTCCTCCTTTCCTCCATCAGCCCAAAATTTCATTAGTCATCCAGCTCTTTTTTGCTTTTCTATCTGCCTTAGGGATTTCTTCACAAGCTTCATTTATCGAACTTCTCAACTTTGTCCATTGTACTTGAACTATAGACAGATAAATGGATTGGTCAGTAATGATGGGTCCACGGCCATTTCCCAGTGCATACTGCATGCATACCACATAAGTCAGGCAAAAGCTTTCGACTTTAAAGTGAAATATTCTGTACATAATCCACAGTTTCTCGCTTTTGGATGAAATGATTATTAAAAACTCAGCAGAACTTCTTTCCTGCCAAACATACACACACCTGCTCAAACACATCCACACTCCACCCCCATCCACCCCGTACATGAACAGACATTTCATTGAAGAACAGACACACGTGTGCGCGGACACACACACACACGCACACATACACACACCTCACACACACACACACACACACACACACACACACACACATAACACAGTACAGCACAGCACCACAGTAGAACACACACACACGCACGCACACACACACACACACACACATGCACGCCCACACACACGCGCGCGCACATACACCACACACAGACACACAAACACAACACAGCACAACGCCACAATACAACACGCACACACGTACACACATGAACGCACGCACGCGCGCGCGCGCGCGCCACACACACACACACACACACACACACACACACACACACCATCATCATCATCACTATAAAATGACAAAACATATGTCAGGTTAACATCAAAGTTGTACTGATAGCGCGAGTGCCACACACACACACACACACACACACACACCACACACACACACACACACACACACACACACACACACAACACACACACACACACACACTCATAAAATGATAAACCGTATAGGCATGTGCACACACCCACACACACACACACACACACACACACACACACACACACACACTCAAAATAACCATAGCATGCACACACCACACACACACAACACACACACACACACACACACACACACAACACACACACACACACACACATAAAATGATAAACCGTATAGGCATTGCACTACACACACACACACACACACACACACACACACACACATACACACACACTACACACACACCTCAATGAAAACTGTAGCATCACACACACACACACACACACACACACACCTCATAAAATGATAAACCGTATAGGCATGTGCACACACACACACACACACACACACACACACACACACACACACACACACACACACACACACACACACACACACACAACTCATAAAATGATAAACCGTATAGGCATGCACACACACACACACACACACACACACACACACACACACACACACACACACACACACACACACAAACACACACACTCATAAAATGATAATCCGTATAGGCATGTGCACAACACACACCACAACACACACACACACACACACACACACACACACCACAACACACACACACACACACACACACACACACACACACACACACACCTCATAAAATGATAAACCGTTAGGCATGCACACACACACACACACACACACACACACACACACACACACACACACACACACACACACACACACTTCATAAAATGATAAACCGTATAGGCATGCACACACACACACACACACACACACACACACACACACACACACACACACACACCACACACACACTCATAAAATGATAAACCGTATAGGCATGTGCACACACACACACACACACACAACACACACACACACACACAACACAACACACACACACACACACCTCTAAAATGTAACCGTAGCACACACACACACACACACACACACAACCAACAACACCACAACACACACACACACACACACCTCATAAATGAACGATGGCATGTGCACACACACACACACACACACACACACACACACACACACACACAACACACATAATGAAACGAAGGCATGCGCACACACACACACACACACACACACACACACAACACACACCACACACACACACTCATCAAAATGATAAACCGTATAGGATGCGCGCGCGCGCACACACACACACACACACTCTCTCTCTCTCTCTCTTCTTAGAAACGTGCAGACGAAAGGCACGTTGTCATTGTTTGATCAAGAGTGTATTATTTGTGAAAAATTTGTGTCAGGCGATAGCTGAAAAGAAATCGACAACTATTAAAACCAGCAGACCAGTACGACCGTAAAGTTGACAGACGTAAATGTAAGCATTTATTAAACAGGAGAAGAAGAAAAAACACATTGGAGAAAACATAAACAGTAATAACATAAATTATGCTATATTACCGGATAAACTTGTTTATTGCATGAACATTTTACGTCTGAGTATGTTTTTCTTTAGTCTCATTTTAGACTTGCAAGGTCAACGGTAAGCATGATTTTTAACTGTTGTAGTTTATCTTAACCTGATTGTCGTTTTTGACGTGGTGTTATCCCTGATATGGCTCTAGTAGTCGGTTGGGCTATAAGGAATATGAATTTGAACTTGTTTCATGAAAAGTCAAAAGGAACTTTGAGATACTGTTTACAAAGTCCTGTGAATAGACGTTAAATTGAAAAACACAGACAGACAGACAGACAGACAGACACAGAGACAGTCGCACACACACACACACACACGCACACACACACAAACACGCACACAAATGCACACACACAAACACACTAATACAGACACACATGCATGCACACACGTGCACTAACACGCATTCACACACATACACATTCACTAACATTACACACACACATACACACACACTCAAACACTCACTAACACACACACATCCTAGCGCACTCACGAATGCACGCACACACACCACACACACACACACACACACACCACACACACACAACACGCATGCACACACAACACAACACACCATGCTCAACACAGACACACACACACTACACACACCACCACACCCACACACACACACACACACCACTCACACACCACACACACACACTCACACACACACACACACACACACACACACACACACACACACACACACACCACACACACACACACACACACGCTTTCGCAGGCACATGCACCCACACATACATGCATGAATAATATAATTCCGCAGGTGAAACTGACAAGTCTACTGTTGTTTGAGTTTTGTGTTTTCGTTCTTTGAAGTTTTTTAAGTACGCGTGACAAAGTCTGTCTGCCAAAAATTTGCTACTGTCCTGTCTTTGTGCACCAGATACGTGTTCTCATTCAATTTCTGTGTTTCTGCTTCCTGTTTGCTTGATCGCTGGCAATCACTTTGACTGAATGTCCCATTTGAAAGAAGACGGCCAAGGAGCATCATCTCATTTGGCAGATGGTTTCAACATTTAACCGGTTACTTTGACTCCCTCACCCTATCCACCAGCTTCCTGCACTCTTTGACTCCCTCACCCTGTCCACCAGCTTCCTGTTCCCTTTGACTCCCTCACCCTATCCACCAGCTTCGTGTACTCTTTGACTCCCTCACCCTATCCACCAGTTTCCTGTTCTCTTTGACTCCCGCACCCTATCCACCAGCTTCCTGTACCTTTGATTCCCTCACCCTATCCACCAGCTTCCTGTTCCTTTGACTCCCTCACCCTATCCACCAGCTTCCTATACCTTTGACTCCCTCACCCTATCCACCAGCTTCCTGTTCCCTTTGACTCCCTCACCCTGTCCACCAGCTTTCTGTACCCTTGACTCCCTCACCCTGTCCACCAGCTTCCTGCACTTGACTCCTCACCCTGTCCACCAGCTTCCTGTTCCCTTTGACTCCTCACCCTATCCACCAGCTTCCTGTTCCTTTGACTCCCTCACCTATCCACCAGCTTCCTGTTCCCTTTGACTCCCTCACCCTATCCACCAGCTTCCTGTTCCCTTTGACTCCTCATCCTATCCACCAGCTTCCATGTTCCCTTTGACTCCCTATCCTATCCACCAGCTTCTGTTCCCTTGACTCCTCACCCTATCCACCAGCTTCCTGTTCCTTTGACTCCCTCACCCTATCCACCAGCTTCCTGTTCCCTTTGACTCCTCACCCTATCCACCAGCTTCCTGTAGCTTTGACTCCCTCACCCTATCCACCAGCTTCCTGTAGCTTTGACTCCCTCACCCTATCCACCAGCTTCCTGTTCTCTTTGACTCCCTCACCCTATCCACCAGCTTCCTGTTTCCTTTGACTCCCTCACCCTGTCCACCAGCTTCCTGCACTCTTTGACTCCCTCACCCTGTCCACCAGCTTCCTGTTCTCTTTGACTCCCTCACCTTATCCACTAACATCCTGCGTCGCCATCGATGATAGCAAAGCGAAAAGTTTTATCCTTTTGACTTTCTCAACCTACCTTCCAGTTTCCTGCAGGAAGCTGGTGGATAGGGTGAGGGTGTTAAAGGGTTGAAGTTTTTGCAGCTGGTGGATAGGGTTCCGGAGTCAAAGAGTTAAAAAAAAAAGCCTTGTGAGAAACAGATGCTGTTAGTGATACTGAGTAACGTGGAGATTTGCCTGATGGTGAGATACCAGATGATAAGGGGGATAAATGATATGGAATTTGGCCTCTAATGAAGGAAGAGGTGTAGTTTGCATTTGAAAAAAAAAAAAAAAACTCGGAAAAAGAACAGCAGCTGGTGCAGATGGATTGTTATGAATACCTTGATATGAAATCCAAAACAAGTGTGACTGTCCGCATTCAAGCAAACAGGAACCAGAAAAAAACACGAAAGAAGAATAGGAACTCGTATATTTAATACAACAGACAAGACAGGTGCAAACTTTCGGCCAACTGGACCTTTGTCAAGCGTAAACGTAAGATCACAAACGAACAAACACCAAATACAAAAATCAAGAGAAACTTCCCTGCTGCTTCGTCCAGTGGGAGAAAAAAAGGTCATTATTATTAATATTGTTATTATTATTATTTTATATTATTATTATTATATTATTATTATTATTAATATTATTATTATTATCATTATTATTATTATTATTTTTGTTGATGTTGTTATTGTAAGAGTCATTTAGTTTGTCATCTTCCCAAATCCTCTGACCAAGAGATACTTTTTATTATTATTATTATCATTATTATTATTATTATTATTATTATTATTATTATTATTATTATTATTATTATTGTTGTTGTTGTTATTGTAAGAGTCATTTAGTTTGTCATCTTCCCAAATCCTCTGGCCAAGAGATACTTTTTATTATTATTATCATTATTATCATTATTATTATTATTATTATTATTATTGTAAGAGTCATTCATCTTGTCATCTTCCCAAATCCTCTGGCCAAGAGATACTTTCCTTATTATGTTGTCGTCATTCATGATTATGGCTGCGAAGCCTGGACTCTGAGAAATACAGATTGCAGAAGAATTGAGACAGCTCAGCAGAGATGTGTTTTATTTAGAACTACTATGTGTCAAATGGACAGACAGAAGAACTAGAAGTAGGTAATGATAATGTCTGGAAGAACTTGATAATCACAGAAAACTACTAGAGACATCAACAAAGAAGACTAAAAATACATCAGCCGTGCGTCACACAGCAAGAACACTGACCCCATGGCAACCATATTTCATGGAATATCATGAGGCAAAAGGAAGAAACGCAGACCTCCATCTCATACATGGAGAACATAACCGACATCAGTGGCCTAAATGTTCAAGAAATTGTCCACAAAAGTCAAGACAGAGCAGCCTGGAGGGAGATGGTGGTGTCCAAGTGTGCAGCAGCCAACACCGAACATGGTGACGTGAGGTGAGGTGGGGGTGTCATCAGCTCCATTCTACCCCCCCCCCCCCTTCATACTTCTCTTTACTCTGTCTACAAGCAAATCTCTGCACACTGATTTGAATGAACTCACACACACTGAATACCAGTTCTCACTCAGCCAGCATCCCTTTTCACAAAGACGCTGGTATGAGCATAGGTCAGGTGAGTCCTCACGAGCTCCTTCTACTCAAGACTGGCCATACTGCCCTGAAGACAAGGCACACCACACCTGCCTCATACCTGGCCCCTTCACTTTTAATACATGCTATCATGCATTACTTGCAGACAGTTCAAATGCATCAGAATCCTTGTGTACTGAATAACGAACCATGATACGCATGTGTAGATGATGGCTTCGTCTGTCTGGTTAGACGGTGGATGGTACACGTACACACGGCAGTACAACAGATAGTATGGGGAGTGGTGCAGAAGCCATGTCCCTACATTAACCCTTTCACACCTGCACTCTCTCCACCAACAGCAAAAACTTATTTCTTTGACTCTCTCACCCTGTCCACCAGCTTCCTGCAAGAAGCTGGTGGACAGGGTGAGAGTCAAAGGGTTAAGTGTTTGCTTTGCTAGCATAATTGACAGGATGGCAGGATGCTGGTGGATAGGGTGCGGGAGTCAAAGGGTTAATGCAGTATGAACGCATACGGTCACACTCACCATTGCAGCATAAACAGTTCATCCAACCAAAATACATGTTGCTCGTAACACACACACACACATTACACACACTTGCACACACACACACCACCACACACACCACAACACACACACTACACAACACTCTACACACACACACTCTTACACCACACACACACTTACACACACACACACACACACACACACACACACACACACAAACAAACAAACAAACACAAATACACACACACACACACAAACACACGCACACCACACACACACATACACAAACACACAACAACACACACAACACACATACACAAAACACACACACACACATACACACTACACACACACACACAAACACACACACACAAACACACACACACACAAAACACACACACACACACACACACAAAACACAACAAACACACACACACACACACACACAAACACACACACCACACACACACATCACTTTTTATTAATATCATTCTTGTGTAATGCTGTGTTTGGCTTGTTCATAATTCTGTATTAATTTGATGTGGTTATGCCACTGTCCTTGAAAATAAGTGTGCTCAGAAATATAAATGCGTTCTTGTTCTTGCTCCCTCCCTCCCTCCCTCCCTCTTTTCTCTCTCTCTCTCACACACCCTCTCTCTCACCCACCCTCTCTCTCTTACCCACCTTCCCCCTCTCTCTTCCCCTCCCTCCCTCCCTCCTTCTCTCTCTCTCTTTTCTGTAATTTTCTCCATCTGTCTTTCAGTCCTCCTCCTTTTTCCATTAGTGTGTTCCTCATCAGTGTGTTCACACAGTCTTTGTCTTGTCCTGTACAACAGCGGGCATCACCGGAGTTCCCACGACCAAGAAGATGGAGGACGGTGCACACTCGGAGGAACAACACCTACAGCAAAACGCTGCCATCCATGCACATGGGGTAAGTGACAGAGACAAGAGACAGAGCAGAGACAGAGACAGAGACAGAAACAGAGGCAGAGACAGAGACAGAGACAGAGGCAGAGAAAGAGACAGAGGCGGTAACATTGGTACTTCTTATTTTCCAAGGTTACGTAGGAGACGGTGATAATGATGGCTTTTATTTTCCAACAATAGATGAAAGAGACAGTGACAGTGACACTTTTTTTTTTTTTTTTTTTTTTTTTTTTTTTGCAGAAGCAGATGAGAGAGAGAGGGGGATGGGTGGGTGGGGAAGGTATGGGATGGGGAGAGTGACAGTATGACACTTTTATTTCCTAATGGTAGATGAGAGAAAAAAGTGGAACTATACTAATGCTTTCATCTTCCAGTGGTAGAAGTTATTAGCTGAAAACCCTCTCTCTGTTTCTGTCTCTCTCTGTCTGTCTCTCTCTCTGTCGCTCTCTCTCTTTCTCTCTCTGCCTCTGTCTGTCTGTCTGCCTCTCTCTCTCCTCCTCTCTCTCTCTCTCTCTCTCTCTCTCTCTCTCTCTCTCTCTCTCAAACATGCCGTTGCTAATCTGCATTATCTGCCTAGTACTCAAAGTACAGCAAAAGAAATACATCAATGGTAGAAGACATTCCACATCAGGAATTGAAAGAGTAACAGTAGTTCCTGTCGTTTGAGACAGATGGAAGAATTAGACACAGGTAAGAAAGTAAGGATTCCTCTCCCATGGGGATGCTGGGGGCTCTTTCAGTATAAATAGTATCCCCCTACCTTGTGGAAATTCTTGCTAGAAATTTCCTCTTTTCTGTCACTCACTCTCTTTGTTTCTTTCTTCCTCCTTTGCTTCCTGTCATTTCTTCCTATCATTTTCTGCCTTGCTGGTCCATTCACCTGTATGTAATTGATAAAGTCTTACGTACTTTCTGGTAGGATTGATAATTGGGTAATGCGTTGAGTGCATTTTTGGCTCTGGGAAAGTGAGATATGCGGAAGCAATTTCAGGTAATTTAGACCCGTTTTTACATGTTTTATTGTCCCTAGTTATGTTTAGATTTGTATTCAGATGTTTTTTGAGTCCCATGTGCGATTGGTTTGACAGAGTGGTCAACGCCTGGGGCATTTCCTTGGTTTGTGTGTGTGCGAGTGCATTGACATGTGTACTTAATTTTTTTCCTTTCATTTCTGTTGGGGTATTGTGTGTTTTGAAACTGTTATAGCCCTGATATGGCTCTACGCAGTCGGCTGGGCTGGGCTTTAAACAACTATCCATCTGAGCTTACCACTTTAAAGGAATGTTCTGAGCTTACCACTTTAAAGGAATGTTCTGAGCTTACCACTTTAAAGGAATGTTCTGAGCTTACCACTTTATGCTTTGTGGCTGCGTCTATGCTAGCTGAATGGTAGCGCAAACTGTGTTAGGTTTGAGAAATTCTACATGGGAGATGACTCCGTGACTCTCAAGAGTTATGTTACTTAGTTGATATCCATCTGTTTGTTCATGTCTGTCATACTTATGTGTGGTGATAGTCTTACCCCTTGTATGGTGATAGTCTTATCCCTTGTGTGGTGATAGTCTTACCCCTTGCATCATTTTGTACACGTCTGACAGTAAACTGTGCTTGCCTCCATCGAACATATTATTTAATGACTTGCACAGTTGTCAAGTGGGCAAGACTTCCAACTTCCATTTGGAAGGTCTGAGTTCCATCCTGCCTGATGATGTAAAGGTGAAGGTTTTTCCAATCTCCCAGGTCAACATGTGTGTAGACCTGCCTGTGCCTGACCCTCCTTCGTGAGTACACACACACACACACACACACACACACACACACACACGGGACATCAGGTACGCACGGTAAAGATCCTGTGTGTCATGTCGGTATCTGATGGCTTGGGGAAACGTGAGAACACCCAGCATATATGTCCACCAGAGACTGAGTATGCAGATTATGCAGCAGTATACTGCCTCCATAGTGCCAGCGGAAAGCAACATGCATTTGAGAAAAATTGGAACATTTAGAAAAACAACCGAACCATATTTGATGACTATGATTGTAAAATATGAAAAAGAAAAAGAAAACAAAAAAGAAATATATTTGATGACTGTGATTGTGATTATGAAAAAAAAAAAAACATTTGACGACCATAATTGTAAGTATGAAAAAAAAACATTTGATGACCATGATTGTAAATATGAAAAAACAGCATTTGATGACCATAATTGTAAATATGAAAAAAAAAACACATTTGATGACCATAATTGTAAATATGAAAAAAAAAAAACATTTGATGACCATGATTGTAAATATATGAAAAAAAAACATTTGATGACCATGATTGTAAATAAGAAAATAACACCCAAAACCTTGGTCACGATATTGTACGCATATCGCACGCATAACAGCTGCTGTTAGAATGGAAGAGGGACTGGTGGAAGCAGAACCTGGTACCACAGGACTCTGTCCTGTGCAGTGCCTGTGGGGGAACATGTCTCCAGTGTCTGTTTTGTGTCCCTCATGAAGGTCCACACTGAGCGCTGAATACCATCATGACTTCTCATCCGTCGTACGGATGGTAGAGAGTCCACTTACCCATGTAGGGTTTTTTTTTTAATTTTTTTTTTATTCCTTTTGTATTGAACGGAACACTGTTATAAGTATACATACTGAGCCGGTTGTCAGTAGCTTCGGCTTGATTGGAAAGGAAGCATGACTACACAGGATATGAAAATGTTGTTTTTAAACGTTCCAATTTTTCTCAGTTGGGTGTATGCGCAATATTTTGCCCGCACTGGGCATGCAACACGCTGCCGCACAGTCTGCGTACTCCAGGCAATCCAAATGTTCGCGAATTCGCGGATATCCGCGAAAGGGAAAAAAAAACAAAAAAAAAACATTCCTTGAAAGTATGGAGAACCGGGACTGGGATCACCGAAACTATTCAAAACAAGCCGTAAGCACATGCACGGTGTTACTTTTGCAACTGTCCGCGAGATTTCACAAGCATCACTCTCTGTGTTCCATCGACGCATTGAAATATGAGTATAGGTAGGGACTTTGTTCCACTAAATGCTTCCATCGCTGACATCGATGAAGGCCTCAAAAATCGCAGGAAATGGGACTTGCTGCAGGAAGTGTGCGATGGCAATAAGTTCGCTCGTTTCTTTGAGAAACTGAAGATCACCGGTAAAGCATAGGGCCTACTGCAAACTTTGCCGCTCAGAAATCAGTTACAGGTCCGGTGGTAAACGAGCACTGGTTGATCACCTGAAAGGAAAGCAGCACAACGACAGGCTCAGGATATCAAACGAAAATTTTTGTTTGTCAGGTGAGGCAAAAGAGGGTGAGGAAAAGTTGTATGTTTTGTTCATTGTTGACAATGCTGTGCCCTTTTGTTCTTTTATTAAAATACTTGATTTGTCTTTCACCAGAGGGGGTTAAATTTCCATTTACTAGACCAACAGGGGCTCTGCCCCTGCACCTTGCCAGAGGGCCTATACCACCCCCTGGACCCCCCACATTTTTATTCCTTGAAACACATTGTTGCTTGAAATGGATTGCCTGGTACTCTGTCTTGTGTGAGGATGGTTGTTGGGTGTTGTTACGTTTCCATAAACCACCAGACACTGACATGACTTATGGGATCTTTAACCCTTTGACTCCTGCACCCTGTTCACCAGTACCAACGTCCTGCATTATCAATCATGCCAGCAAAGCAAACACTTAACCCTTTGACTCCCTCACCCTATCTACCAGCTTCCTGCTGGAAGCTGGTGGATAGGGTAAGGGAGTCAGAAGGTTAAGTTTTTGCATTTGGTGGATAAGGTGTGGGAGTCAAAGGGTTAACATGGCTCATTGCCATTTCTACGTGCGTAACAATGTGTGTACACACAGATGGGGTTCAGGCACCTACAAGGTCTGGACACGTTTTGATCTGTGAGGTTGGAAAAATCTTCACGTTTTGTTCAGCAGGTGGAAGGTAGCTAAGCAGGACTGAACCTCAGACCTTGCCCTTGGAAGTCTGATGTTGTAGTCACTGGACTACTGCACCTGTCGTGATTTATTCTGTAGTGTTGGCTATGGCCCCGTATTGAAGGATTTGTGCTTATTAAAGAAAACGGATTTGACAACTTTTTCCTTAGGTAGAGCAAGAGAGAGATGTACATTCGCTGTGCGCATGCGCACACACATACACATGTGCACATATGCATGCACACGCACACCCGTCCACACACATACAACACACCCATGCACATACACAAAACACATACTATACACATACATACAACACACACACACACCACACCACACCACACCACACCACACACACACCACACCACACCCCACTCCAACCACGCCGTACACACACATACACACACACACACACACACACACACACACACACACACAGACCTCCACACCGCACCACACCACACCACATATACACACACACACACACACACACACACACATACACACACACACACACACACACACACACACACACACACACCACCACCACCACACACCACCACCACTCACACACACCACACACACCACACACACACACATACACCACCACACACACACACACACACACACACACACACACACACACACACACACACACACACACACACAGAAGACTAAATGGATGTTGGATGGATGGACAGATGTGTAGTAAATGGATGATGGTTGGATAGATACGTAGAATACAGGTGGAAGAAAGAAGGGAAGGTCAGTAAACAGACAGACATACCAATGGATAGTCCCTGAGTGGACACACAGACAGACGGGTGGATGGACGCACAGATGAAAGCGACCAAAACATTGACCACAGGATGTAAGGGTTGTTAATCATGGCTGTGTGTTACAGCGTGTGACGGGTCGCCTGGTACTGGCAGTTCTATTTGCTGTCATGGGCTCCTTCTGTTTTGGTTACAACACGGGGGTTATCAATGCTCCAGAAGCGGTGAGTCTCTCTATCTCTCTGTGTCTCTCTCTCTCTGTCTCTGTGTCTCTCTCTTTCTCTCACTCTCTTTCCCTTTCTCTGTCTCTCTCTCTGT
>JAPXFY010000035.1:29459134-29534134 GCA_030674185.1 Monoplex corrugatus
TGGTATGTAGGCACTCAGACAGACAGAGAGACAGACAGAAAGACAGATAGATAGGTAGACAGGTAGACAGATAGATAGATACATAGACAGATAGATAGACAGGTAGATAGATACATAGACAGATAGATAGACAGGTAGATAGATCACGGCTGTTCTTTCCGTTCCCTTTAGTTGGGAGGAAACTTCCCGTACGCGCAGAGGAATGTGATATCTTGACCCAACCCGCCGGACTGGCGCACAGCACGCTGGCCGGTTGTAAGACGGTTGTAAGATTAGCGCGTGCCAGTACCGCACAAGACTGCTGCCGCGCTCTTTCGCGTATCACACACACATGCGGTATTCCCCACCCAATGCACAGCTGCTTAGCCAGACAAAAAAATCACTTGGTTTACACTTTCGTTGTTTTCTTTTCTTAATGTGCTTACAGTTATACAACATGCATAGAAATGAATAGAGAAGAAATTTCTCAACAAAACAACACCAAGCATGGCCTATAAAAAGTTGCATGCACCTCAAAGAGACTGTGTTGAATGCGAGTGTTTGAAGCAGTACTAATCATAAAACATACACAATTAGAAAAGCGAGTGAAGTTTTAAACTTCCTTTTCACAAAGATGTGACTTTCCATTAATACAGTTTGCTCACACAGTGACACACTATCACTCTGCATGCCATTCCACTCACCCAAAGGCGTGAGTTATTCCCACGGTTCCGAGCAGGTCAGCTTTAATTACTCCACTGACAGGGGAAATAATTTTTTTTTTTTATAGAGACACAGATATGGGCCAGACTGTGCTTGTTCTGTGTTTCACTGCTGTTTGCTTTGGCCTTCCTGATCGTTTACTGGTTTATCACCTTTTCTTTGTTCACAAAACTGTGAACACACAGAGCAGTCACTAATCTGAAGTGACTGATCAGATGGAACCCACAGGGCTGCTGAGTTTTCTATGTCTCAAAGGGACATAGGTGAATTGTTTGAGCTTTGTTTTTTTCAAATTGATCAGTCTGGAGTGACATTTTTGACAAAATGTTTCTGAATGCCTTCTCTGTCTGACCGAAGGTTTATGTTGTGAAATGCCTTTAGTTCAGTGTCTATATTTCTGCAAAATTTTATACTAGTTTCTGCCGTTCTTTTTGAGCGCCCACCACACACTCTATACAATAAATGTAATCTTTTTAAATGCAACTGCTTTGAATGTTCTGTCTCCATACTGTTTTGATTAGACACAAACAAATCACATACTAAATTAGTAGCACACCATGAAACCACCCTAATATATAAATGATGAAAAAACACGCGCACACACAAACCGATTTGTTCTGTTAATCCTTTTGTGTATACTTTAACACACAAAGTTCATATTTTCCGTAGAAAGTAGATAAACCAGGCACCACAACAAATTACTAAGCAAAATAGACTGCACAGAACAAAAGAAGTCTTTTGTCTAATTGTGTGCACAATTCTTTTGCCCCAACAAAGTTTGAGGCGGACACTGCATGCTTTTGTATTAAATACATGGAATGTGTTAGTTTAACAGATAACAGAGAAGCGATTCCAGCCTAGCGCCTGCAAGCAGGCACCTGTGCCAGAGATAAGAGTTGGGGAAAGGGAAGGGGTGGGGGAGGTCAGGCGGTGTAAGTGTGAGCCGGCCAGGCCTGCCTAAATGGTGAGAAATGGCAGCATTTGTACAGCCATGAGATAGACATAGACAGACAGATAGATAGATAGACAGACAGACAGCTAGATAGATATATAGATAGGTAGGTAGATACATACATACATACATACATACATACATACATACATACATACATACATACATACATACATACATACATACATACATACATACATACATACATCGATAGATTGATAGACAGAAACAAAAATATTTCATTTCAGATCAGGGGTCATTTTAGAGTTGGGCTAAATCATATTTTCATTTTTGTTTGATATTGTTGGTTGTATGTTTCAGGCAATCCAAATGTCCGCGAATTCGCAGATATCCGCAAAAGGGGGAAAAAAAAATCCTTGAAAGTATGGAGAACCGGGACTGGGTTCACCGAAACTATTCAAAACAAGCCGTAAGCGCATGCGTGGTTTTACTTTTGCAACTGTCCGCGAGATTTCCGCATCCTGTTTCACAAGCGTCACTCTCTGTGTTCCATTGACGCATTGAAATATGAGTGTTCATAGGGACTTTGTTCCACTAAATGCTTCCATCACTGACATCGATGAAGGCCTCAAAAATTGCCGGAAATGGGACTGGCTGCAGGAAGTGTACAATGGCAATAAGTTCGCTCGTTTCTTTGAGAAACTGAAGATCGATGATAAAGCATACTGCAAACTTTGCCACTCAGAAATCAGTTACAGGTCCGGTGGTAAACGAGTACTGGTTGATCACCTGAAAGGAACGCAGCACAACGACAGGCTCAGGACATCAAACGAAAAGTTTCGTTTGTCAGATGAGGCAAAAGAGAGTGAGGAAAAGTTGCATGTTTTGTTCATTGTTAACAATGCTTGTGCCCTTTTGTTCTTTTATTAAAATACTTGATTTGTCTTTCACCAGAGGGGGTTAAATTTCCATTTACTAGACTAAAGTGCTTCAGCTTCTGGGGGCAATTCCCCCAGACCCCCCACCAGGGGCTCTGCCCCTGCACCCCACTAGGGGGCCTATGCGGCCCCCTGGACCCCCCCACATTCTTTTTTCCTTGAAACACATTGTTGATTGAATGGATTGCCTGACGTTTGTTGTTGTTTGTTATAAAGGGGTTGTATGTGTGGTTGTTGTGCAGGTTTGTATACAGGTCTGACCCCGATATACCTGTCTGAGATCAGTGCGCCCAACATCCGCGGTGCCCTGGGCGTGTTGCACCAGCTGGGGGTGGTGTGCGGTCTGCTGCTGTCCCAGGCCTTGGGTTTTCCTGAAGTCTTGGGCACTGCCAGACTTTGGGATGTTCTGTTGGGTATGTCTGCTCTTTGTGTGTGTGTGTGTGTGTGCGTGTGTGTGTGTGTGTGTGTGTGTGTGTGTGTGTATGGTAGGAGTGATTGTGTGTGTGTGTGTGTGTGTGTGTGTGGTAGGGGTGGTGTGTGTGTTGGGGGTAGGAGATGGGGTATTACAGGATTTTGCTGGATGTCTGACCGTTATACTGTGAGACAGTAGTCTTCTTCTTCCTTCATTTTGGTCTGCATGGTCGGGTCTTGTCTGGTGGCATTTTTTTTGGGTTTTTTTGTTTGTTTGTTTTTTGTTCCTGCTGACTGCCATAGAGCTTGGTGACCAGTGGAGTTGTAGGCAGCAGTGACTCCACTTGATCTCAGAGGTGATGTGGCTGCAACATGTGTTCAGCTGTTTGGTCCTTGTGACCACCAGGGCAAGTTGGTGAGGGCATCAGTTCGAACCTTGTGGGTTCATGTGCATTAAAGCTGGTTGTGGCCGGTGCTGCGCCTCATCTGGGACCATTTGCTGCTCTCTCAACTTAAATAGGAAATTGTCCCTTTCTGTCCGTGGCTTAACCCTTTGGTTCCCGCACACTATCCGCCAACTGCAAAAACTTAACCACCTTCCAGGGTGAGGGAGTCAAAAGGTTAAGTTTTTGCTTTGTTAGCATGGGTGACAATGCAGGATGCTGGTGGACAGAGTGCAGGAGTCAAAACTTAACCACCTTCCAAGGTGAGGGAGTCAAAAGGTTAAGTTTTTGCTTTATTAGCATGGGTGACAATGCAGGATGCTGGTGGACAGAGTGCAGGAGTCAAAACTTAACCACCTTCCAAGGTGAGGGAGTCAAAAGGTTAAGTTTTTGCTTTGTTAGCATGGGTGACAATGCAGGATGCTGGTGGACAGGGTGCAGGAGTCAAAACTTAACCACCTTCCAGGGTGAGGGAATCAAAAGGTTAAGTTTTTGCTTTGTTAGCATGGGTGACAATGCAGGATGCTGGTGGACAGGGTGCAGGAGTCAAAACTTAACCACCTTCCAGGGTGAGGGAGTCAAAAGGTTAAGTTTTTGCTTTGTTAGCATGGGTGACAATGCAGGATGCTGGTGGACAGGGTGCAAGAGTCAAAACTTAACCACCTTCCAGGGTGAGGGAATCAAAAGGTTAAGTTTTTGCTTTGTTAGCATGGGTGACAATGCAGGATGCTGGTGGACAGAGTGCAGGAGTCAAAGGGTTAAAGTCTGATGGTACTCCTTTTCTTGCTGGTGCCAACGCTGTTGTCTGGTCAGTGTTCCTGGGATCCTCCTTTTGCTAGCTTGTCAGTGCCTTGTTCCTGGTATTCCACTCTAAGAAGGGATCCACTAGAGGACTCCTTTTGTGGTTCTTCTCTCTTGCAGATAGACTTTGGTCAGTTGGGGGAGCTTGTCATTCTTCAGGGCCAGGAGAGTGTGTTGTCTGTGAGGCCTTTGTGTCTTGTTTAGTTTCTTCTGAAAAATCTGGTTCATGTTCCTTTTGTCCCATGCTGTCTGTGTTAGGTGTGAGTGTAATTTTTGCTGTCTGTGTTAGGTGTGAATGTAATTTTTGCTGTCTGTGTTAGGTGTGAATATAATGTTGCTGTCTGTGTTTGGTGTGAATGTAATTTTGCTGTCTGTGTTTGGTGTGAATGTAATGTTGCTGTCTGTGTTTGGTGTGAATGTAATTTTGCTGTCTGTGTTAGGTGTGAATGTAATTTTGCTGTCTGTGTTAGGTGTGAATATAATTTTGCTGTCTGTGTTAGGTGTGAATGTAATTTTGCTGTCTGTGTTTTGTGTGAATGTAATTTTGCTGTCTGTGTTTAGGTGTGAATGTAATTTTGCTGTCTGTGTTAGGTGTGAATGTAATTTTGCTGTCTGTGTTAGGTGTGAATGTAACTGTGCTGTCTGTGTTAGGTGTGAATGTAAGTTTGCTGTCTGTGTTAGGTGTGAATGTAAGTTTGCTGTCTGTGTTAGGTGTGAATGTAATTTTGCTGTCTGTGTTTGGTGTGAATGTAATTTTGCTGTCTGTGTTAGGTGTGAATGTAAGTTTGCTGTCTGTGTTAGGTGTGAATGTAATTTTGCTGTCTGTGTTTGGTGTGAATGTAATTTTTCTCATATAGATATGAGCCTCATATTTTTTCATATAGGTGTGAACCTCATTTTTTCATGAAGGTGTGACTGTCATTTTTTCATTTAGGGGCGAATCTCATTTTTCTCATTTAGGTGTAAATCTTATTTTCTCATAATTATAGGTGTGAATCTCACTTTCTCATGTACTTTTTCCCAACTTTCTTTTCTTTTCTTTTCTTCCTTTCTCTGAATTTTTTTCTCTGTATTGTAGTGTTTCCTGTTGATCAGGAAAGAAAGATTGATGTAGACCGGCTCATGTCTGACAGGCATAGTAGTCGAGTGGGAAAGACATCAGACTTCAGTCAGAAGGTCTGGGGTTCAATCTTGCCTTGGGTAATCGGTACCTCCTACCTGTGGGCTAAGGGTGGATATATTTCCAAGTCATCAGGTCAGCAAGTGTGCAGGCTTGGTAGTATCGACACTCCCTTTGTGTACACTCACAGAAGATTAACTATGTGTGTTAAAGATCCTGTAAATCATCTCAATGTCCAGTGGCTTATGCAAACATGAAAACACCTAGTATGCAATTGCAGCGGAGACAGAGTATGCATATTGTATGATATGATGTATACACAGTGTGGGCAAAACAACATGCATATCTTCATCTGTGAAAAATCAGAACACTACAAAGAGAGGAAAGGGCGCATGTGTTGTGTAGTGTTATTCATTTGGTTGGCTTTCCCAGCTTGCAGTTTGTTTTTTTCTTAATTTTACTTACACTGACAGGAGACATAAACATATGTGACCTCCCACCACAAAATCAGTCTTAACTCGCATTTTGGGCATTTTGAGATATACATATCACTGGAAAGTGTACATTCTGCTGATTATTTTGGTACTTGAATAAAGCTTGTACTCAAAAAAATGTAGAAGTTATGTATGTTTAAAGTCATTAAGTTGTATGACGGACATTTTGAGAAAACGGTCTCTAAAGTTTTTGTGTGCTCTCCTATACATTTTCCTTAAATTTCTTTATTTGGTGGCTTTGACCCAGTTTGTTTCTAATTTTCGCTGTCATTATCTGAAAAGTGCACCAAAGAGCTTTCCATCAGTATATTACATGTGCGGTACTGTACAGGTTACGGTTCATAATAAGAGACAAAAGTAGGTACTTTTGGAAGGAAATTGCTTTCTTTCTGCTGCGATCAGTGCATTAAAATACCATTTTACATTGATTAATAATATTTTTCAAGAAAAAAATTTCTGTAGGGGATAGATTATAGTCTACAGAAATCAATTTTGAGAAAAAGTCAAAACACCCCAGATAGTCCTCAGTCGCCTTTTCAGCTCCCAGTGCTGTTTGACTGACTGCGAGTTAAGACTGATTTCATGGTGGGAGGTCACATATATCTCAGAACTGAGCAACTGTGTGGTTTTGCATCTTGCCTTATAGTTCTGTTAGCTCTTAGAACGGTCGTCTCATACAGCCATGGAGTGGGTTAAACCATCTTTGTGGCCCATAGTTCTGTTAGCTCTTAGAATGGCCATCTCAGTACAGCCATGGAGTGGGTTAAACCATCTTTGTGGACTTGCATAGACCCTTCCTGTAACTGCTACACATATACACCCCACACTCAGAAACGCATGCGCACATGCTGAACACAGACACAGATGCACATAGTCATAGACACAACCACAGGTACACACACGCACACATGCAGGCACTCACACACATGCATGCACGCGCACATGTACATACAAACACAAATGCACATCCAGGCACACCCACAATCTGTACTTGGATCAGCATTTGCATTCTCTAATGTCAAATTAACAGAAAGGGAATCCAGTCAGAACAAAACATAACAAAACATATAACAAAACAAAACAAAACAGTAGAGCAACAACAACAACAACAACAGCAACAACAGAAGTTCGCAAAACATGAAGAAAACTGAGTGATGAAATCAGGTGCCTCTAAATGCAGTCTTTGCCAATTCTCAGACACATTTCAATTTTTTGTTTTCTGAAGACTTAAAGGTAAAAAATGCATCCTGTATTGCGCTTTCATACAGAGACCAGTGTTAAAAACATGCTGTGTGTTACTGTGTCATTTGAGATCTGAAAGAAATGTTCTGCTCCAACAGGTCTGACGTTTGTGCCGTGTCTCGTACAACTGATGCTGTTCCTGTTCTGTCCGGAAAGTCCACGCTTCCTGCTCATCACCAAAAAGCAAGAGGAGCAGGCCACGCTAGGTAACTGTTAACTGCATGTTTGTATAGAGGTGTCCAGCATTTGTTTCCCTTTCACGGCGCACAAATCGAGATACTTTAATAGGCTCTGCCCTGCCGGCTATTACTGCCGGCTATTAATAGCGTGCATCTTTCCCCTTCCCTTCCACTCACCACACCCTTTTCACCTGTCCCGCTGCCGTGTATAGCGCACTCAGCTTCCTTCTTTATCACTAGTGCTTGACACAAAGCTGTGCTACAGATATAAGACTTAGGTCGACCCTGCCTGGCTAAAAATAGCACTCATAGCCGGCCGATGCTGGCTCGCAACTAAAGGGTGTCAGAATGGCTGGGAAAATGCAGCCGTGCTTTGCTTTTGGTTATTGGCTTCAAAGTGTGTGTGTGTGTCTGTGTTGTGTTGTGTGTGTGTGTGTGTGTGTGTGTGTTGTGTGTGTGGTGTGTGTGTGTGTGTATGTGTGTGTGTGTATGAGCGTGGCATGCATTTGCATGTGTTTGTGTATGCATGTGTCATGTTCGGGATACTAGTACTCACAGGAGTGCTGTCGTTTACCTCTGTCCCAATTCATCACTTGTACTGAACACCACCTTCAGTGTGTCACATTATCAGTTAGCTAGGAGTGCATGCATACCACTGTCAGATCAGGTCGCCTTGAGGCCACCTGCCACAACGAGGCTTTGCATTGCTGCCTCAGTTTCAGTTTCTCAAGATGACGTTTCCTTGCTTGGAATGAATTCCGTATGCGCTAATCATATGTGCATGATGGGAAAGATCAGAGATCAGCACAAACCTATAAGCCTGCACATAAACCCATGAGCTGGCCAGGTCCTGTGGTCCTACCTAGATAGTTTCCATAACCCTGGAGTGATAGGGGAGTTGAGGTGACAGAGACCTCAACTTTGCCGAGGCCAGCACCATGAGGGTGGCGCTCATTCCTTCTCCCTTGCTTCAAATTCATATTCATATTCAATTTTTTTTTTAAACCAAGATTCAGAAAGGCAAGAAGGTTAATGGTCTTCAGTGGGTGGGACCTGGGAAATCAACCTGTCTCTCCAATGTTTTACACCAAGGCAGCCAGGCAATGCCCTGCTCTTCACAATTTTCAACTGCCGTGGGATCTTAAACGTGCACAGCCAGAAGGCATGCAGGTCTGACTCATTTTTCGTCTCTTCCAAGGACTAGACACTCAGTTCGATATTCCAGTCAAACTGAGGAGAAGAGTCGAGGACCTCTAAGGGGAGTGAACCCTGGAACCTCCAGTTTAGTTATTGGCAGGCGAAAATCTTAACCATTCTGCCACTGCTCTCCCTGAGCATTGCTGCAGGTTCAGTTTGGTGGAAGTGGGTCATCCTTTTCTGATCCAACAGCACAAAGAACGTGACCCCCAGTTCAAACATTGTTCAGCTGCTGAATGAGAGCGAGTAAGAGTGTGTCCGTGTTGTGGCGACAGCCGCCAGAAATCACGAAGAAAGGAAAGTAAAAATCAGAATGGGAATAGTTCAGTGCAATCGTCAGCCTTCTGGTTTAAGAAGGGAGGTAACAAACATCAAACAAGCTGGTCAAGCTGTTGTAATTATTTCCCTTCTCATCAAAAACTATCACAGTATGGTCAAGCTCTTCGAATTATCTCCCTTTTCAAAAACAAAAACTGTCACAGTAGCCCAGATTTGTACTTCTTAAACAAAGTCAGTGTGACCTTGAAAAACATAAGTTGAAGGGAAACTTGATGCACGGAGGACAGTTGGAGGTTGTGACAACAACAGAATGTGAACAAAAAACACCAGAGGGTGTGGATAGGACCAGAGCAACATTGCCTCACCACTCTCCTGTGACAACAATGAAAACAAAATGTGAACAAAAAAACACTGCAGGGTGTAGAGCAGACCCAGAGCAACATTGCTTCACCACTCTGCGGATAATGATATCCCAGTTCCTGATGTCACATGGTAGCCACTGAGGACAGTTGGAGATTGTGACAACAATGACAACAGAATGTGGATGTATGTCTGAAATTGTTAGCATGTCATTTACATGTAACCAAGATTATTCCAGTGGTAGGCTGATAAAATACCAGTAAAACATAGACTTGGTAAAAGATAGTCTAGGTAGGGCCTCAGAACCTGGCCAGCTCATGGGTTTATGTGCAGGCTTAAGGCTTGTGAATTGATCACCATACACATGGCACCTGTGATGTTAATGCATGTAGAATTCGTTCTGAGCACAGATACATCATCTTGAGAAACTGAAACTGAAACTGATGTTGCTAGCAAAGTGCTGTTCACAAACCTTCCTCAAAAAGGGCTGAGTTTTGACGCCGTTTTGTCCAGGTGACCTTGACCTTGGTGCTATGATTTTCAAACTTACGCATTCATGACTCCTTCATGATCCACACCTTTGGGCCAGATTTGATGAAGAACTGTTCACAAACAGCTGTTTGTTCTATTTCCATACAATTTTTATGTTAACCTGACAGTATATGGTTCATCACTGTATGGTGTGTGTGTGTGTGTGTGTGTGTGTGTGTGTGTGTGTGTGTGTGTGTGTGTGGTGTGTGTGTGTGTGTGTGTGTGTGTGTGTGTTCACAGCCTTACAGGCACTGCGTGGCACACATGAAGTACAGGCTGATCTGGACGAAATGAAAGCAGAGTCCTTGCGGCAAGATGCTGAACCAAAGGTGGAATTTTTGTGATTCATTTTTGCTACACAGTGTGTGCATGCATGCACATGCACACACATACGCACACGCTCGCACATACACACACACAAACACACACACACACAAACACGCACACAACACGCTCCAACAACACACACATGCACATGTTCACAAACATTAACTCGTGGGTGTACAGACATGCACACACATACATAGACACATACAAGTGCGCATACATACATATACACATGACATATATATATTAACTCGTGGGTGTACAGACATGCACACACATACATAGACACATGCATGCATATATATATATATATACAAGTGCACACACATACAAGTGCACATACATACATCTACTCATGAGCATGTGCACACACACACACACACACACACTAACTCTCTCTCTCTCTCTCTCTCTCTCTCTCTCTCTCTCTCTCTATCTCTCTCTCTCTCTCTCTCTCTCTCTCTATCTCTCTCTGTCACTCACATTCACACACACACACTCTCTCTCTCTCTCTCACATTCACACACACACACGCAAATGCCACACACACCACACACCCCACACACGCATGCACGCACACACACACACACACACACACGAACCCCACCGCCGCACAACACACAACCAACACCGCACACGCACACACACACACACACGCACGCACCACACAACCACAACGCACCAACGCACACACCCCACACACACACACACACCACACACGCACACACACACACGCACACACACGCACACACACACACAGAGCAGAGTGTCTTTTGTTTGTTTTTTACTGATAGTCTATGTAAATATCTTATGATCAGTCAAGTTACAGTTGATGTGCTTGCATAGAAACTTGTGCAGTGAAGCTTAGGAAGCTTGGCTGGAAACAAAGTGCGTGCACAGAAATAGAAGACCGACACAAAACGGACCTGAAATCTTTGTACAGAAAAATTAAAGAAATTGCTTACACGAAAAAGAATGCACATGAACTGGTTGCTTAAAATCAAAGGATGTGGTATGAAATTTGAAAGATAGTATGATTATTATCCAGCAGAAATGACCAAGCTAAATCGGCTTCAAGAAATTTAAAAGCATTCTTTACCATAAATGATATCAAGTGACATCAGGAAGAGAGTTTTCCAGTGTTATATACAACCAATCCCTTTTGTACAGATGAAAATTGGACAATCAACAAGCAAAGTCAGAACAAGACTGATGCAGCTAAAATATGGTTTATAAGAAAGTATAAAATGACAGCAAAGAAAATAAAGAGCAGTCTTGAAAGAAGCCGACACAAAACGAACAACAGGAAAGAGAAGGAAACATGACAAAAATACAACAGTACTGAAGAAGATAAGGAAAAAACAAGCAACTTTTATAGGACATTTTAACAGGCAAGAGAAAATTGAGCACCTAGTCACTACAGGAAAGCCATAAAGAGTCACCAAAAGGTAGGTAACACCAGGGAGACGGAAAATTCAGGAGTGGGAATGAGGTTATCTAATCCATACTGAACAGAAAATAGGATGGCAGGGAGGCATAATATAGCAGGAGACCCAAAGATATCCACCTTGGCAGTGTGGGACAAAGTAAGATATTAACAAATAGTTAGTGTGGAGGCCCATGATCGCCAACGCATGTGGCAAGGCGTGTGATGAGATGAAGATGATGATGATGATGAGTGAGTGTGTGTGTGTGTGTGTGTGTGTGTGTGTGTGTGTGTGTGTGTGTGTGTGTGTGTGTGTGTGTGTGTGTAACATAGGTGGGCTTGGTGTCTCTTTTCCGCGATCCCAGTCTGCGTAAACCTCTGCTGATCAGTGTTGTCATGCACCTGTCGCAGCAGCTGTCTGGCATTAATGGGGTAAGTCCTTCTCTCTTGTCTATTGTCTGTGTCTGTCGTATGTGTAATTATTTCATGGTTTCTCGTGTATTTTTTCTTTCTTTAGCTTTTCCCCCATTTCTGTATCATTTATCAGTCATAGTTTGGGACAATTTTTCTCAATGCTATGACGATTCAAGATGATGGGCATAGATAATCATGATGCTATGGATTTCCATTCTGGATAGAGATTGCACATGCAAGGCTGTTCACTATGTATCCTTTCATTATATATCCTGGCATCTACCAGGTCTGAGAGCAAGACACCTGTAGTGTTGGTCAGAAAATTTAAGCAGCACCCTCAGTGACAGTTGTTTTTTACTCTCAGAGGATGTGCTGTGGAGTATGAAATTAACCCTTTGACTCTCGCACCCTATCCACCAACTGCAAAAACTTAACCCTTAGACCCCCCCCCCCTCCTTGACCCCATGGGGATGCTGGGGGCTCTTTCAGTATAAATAGTATCCCCACCTTCTGGAAAATCTGTGCTAGAAATTGCCTCTTTTCTGTCACTCTCTTTGTTTTACCTTGTCCTTTGCTTTCTGTCATTTCTTCTTTCATTTTCTGCCTTAATGGTCCATTCACCTGTATGTGTTTGATAAAGTCTTACATACTTTTTCTTAGGATTGATAATTGGGTACATATATTAAGTGCATTTTTGGCTCTAGGGAGGTGAGATATGCGGAAGCAATTTTACATATTTTATGCCTGTTTTTAGAATAGTTTTGGTGTCCTTTGGCATGCTTATATTTATATTTTGGTGTGATTTTGAAATCCTCTGTTGCGAATAAATTGGATGGAGTGGTCATGCCAGGGCATCTCCTTAGATTATGTGGGCAAATGCATTGATGTGTGTACTTAATTTTATTTCCTTTTTTTTTCCTGTTGAAGTATTGTACAAGTTTTGAAATGGTTATAGCCCTGATATGGCTGTATGCAGTCGGCTGGGCTTTATGGTGTTCGTCTGTCGTCGTCGACAATGACCAAGGCTTCATGAAGTTGCTTTGAGTCAGTGTGTCCGGAGGTGACTGATCAATCCGATCCGGGCACAGAAGTAACGTCCACAGGTTGGACATCTATGGTCGGTTACTGTGGTTGAAGGGTTTGCAGCCCTAGCTTTCCGTGCAGCTCGTTTTTCTTGTGCAGATTGGATACGAGACACTTCTGAAGTGGTACATCCGGTTTTGATTCTTCTACGCCAGACTGTACGGTCGAGGGCAAGGTTTTCCCAATTCTGCCAGTCTATGTTGAGGGACTTTAGCGATGCCTTCAAGCTGTCTAAACCGTTTTCTCTGGCCTCCAACTGTTCTCTTGCCAGACGCTAGTTCCCCGTAGAGGAGTTGCTTCGGAATTCTGGTGTCAGACATCCGGTACATGGGCTTTATACAACAATAACTGTAACAACAATAGACTCCCTAACCGTGTGCACCAGCTTCTTGCAGGAAGTTTGTAGATAGGGTTAGGGAGTCAAAGAGTTTAAGTTTTTGCTTTGCTAGCATGGTTGACAATGCAGAATGCTGATGGGCAGGGTGTGGGGAATCAAAGGGTTAAACCTCTTCTATTAATTTCTCTGATGTTTCGTTGAGTGTTGGACTAAATGCAGAACTGTTGTGTTTTGTCCTATGTCCAATGAATTTTGTTTATTTATTGCCTTTGATTTCCTGTAGCAAAGTCTGGCTGGCCAAAAAGTTTTGCTTCTGTCTTGTTTTGTGAAATAAACACATGTTCTCATTGCAATTTCATGTGTTTCTGGTTTCAGAACTACTGACATACCTGATTTACTAAGGTTTGGGGCCCCCTTTTGGGATGCTGGGGGCTCTTTCAGTATAAATAGTCTCCCCACCTTCCGGAAATTCTGTGCTGGAAATTTCCTCTTTTCTGTCACTCTGTTTCTTTCTTCCTCCTTTGCTTCCTGTCATTTCTTCCTATCATTTTCTGCCTTGCTGGTCCATTCGCCTGTACATGTTCGATAAAGTCTTACATACTTTCTCTAAGGATTGATAATTGGGCACATGTATTTAATGCGTTTTTTGGCTCTATGGAAATGAGATATGCAGAAGCATTTTTAGATAAATTTAGGCCCTTTTTTTATGTGTTGGAGTCCCGAGTCATGTTTACATGTTGAGTCCTTAGTTATGTGCAAACAGTTTTAGGCAATTTAGGCCAGTTTTTTATGTTTTAGAGTCCTTAGTTATGTTTACATTTGTATTCAGGCATGTTTTTTAAATCCCCTGCGTGATAAATTGGATGGAGTGGTCAGTGCCAAGGGCACACCTTAGATCATGTGCGCAAATGCAGTTGATATGTGTACTTAATTTTCTTTTCCTTTTTTGTGTCCTGTTGAATTATTGTATATGTTTTGAAATGGCTATATAACATTCAAGGACTCTCTTTCTGATCAATTAACATCAGGAAGAGAGTCCTTGAATATTATCTAGAACCAATACTGTTGTACGGATGCAAGGCGTAGACAGTCAGCAAGCAAAGCCAGAGCAAGATTGAGGCAGCCGAGATGTGGTTTCTAAGAAGAATGTTGAGAATTCTGTGGACAGCAAAGAAAACAAACGAGACACAATCAGACAGTCTTGATGGAGGCAGACACAAGTAGATCAGTAGTAAGGAAGATTAGGAAAAGACAGGCAACATTTATAGGCCATTTTATGAGGAAGGGGGATTTGGAGCACTTGGTCACAACAGGAAAGCTGGAGGGAAAGAGAGCACCGCGTAGACCCAGGGAGAAAATGCTGGACGGACTTGCAGAGTGGCTGGGGATGAGGAAGGTGGGGGAGAAGCTAGGGGCAAGGAGAGATAGAGACAGATGGAAGTCCATGATCGCCAATGCCATGCAAAGGCAGGGCACCTGATGATGATAATGATAGCCGTGATATGGCTCAACACATTTGGCTTGGCCTCAAACAAAATAACAATAACAATAATGTCCCTATGAACAGGTATAACAGAACAGTTCATCAATCCTTACATGCAATAATTCAGACTTAAGATGCAAGTGATCTCATTGCTTATCACTGTTATCAGCATTCAAAATGTTTATCGCCTCTGTCCTTAACTTGCAGATCTTCTACTACTCAGCCAGTCTCTTCAAGGGGGCGGGACTGGACGCAGCATCAGCAACGCACGCCACCAGCGGGGTAGGAGGGGTGATGGTAGTCATGACCCTGATCACAATCCCTCTTATGGATCGCGCTGGCCGACGCACGCTCCATCTGATCGGGCTGGCCGGCATGTTCATCTTCAGCATCCTCATCACTGTCGTTTTGGCACTGCGGGTAGGTTGGCTTGAGAACAGCCCAAAGGTCTTGGGATGGGTTGAAACATTCGCCGAGAAGAAATTGCTGCGTATTGTTATTATGCGTCGGATAGAATTGAGCCTTGTTATGGGTGTCATTTATTCATCAGATAGACTTGGGCATTTTTATGCGTGTCCTTTATGCATCGGACGGAATTGGGTCTTGTTATGCGTGTCCTTTATGCATCGGATAGAATTGGGTCTTATTATGAGTGTCCTTTATGGATCGGATAGAATTGGGTCTTGTTATGAGTATCCTTGTGCATTGGATAGAATTGGGTCTTTATGAGTGTCCTTCATGCATCGGATTGAATTGGGTCTTATTATGAGTGTCCTTTATGTATTGGATAGAATTGGGTCTTGTTATGAGTATCCTTTATGCATCAGATAGAAATGGGTCTTGTTATGAGTTTCCTTTGTGCATCAGATAGATTTGGGTCTTGTTATGAGTATCCTTTGTGCATCGGATAGCTATGCATCAAATAGAATTGGGTCAAGTTACCAGTCAGTGTTCTCAAAAGATTGATTCATGTGGTGTGTGTGTGTGTGTGTGTGTGTGTGTTGTGTGACACAGAGTGAAGTGGAATGGTTCAAGGTCGGGAGTATCATCGTCTCTCTCATCTTCGTTGTTTTCTTCGCTCTTGGGCCTGGTGAGTGCTCTGTCATTGTGTCTGTGTATTTGTGTGTTTGTGTGTGTGCTTTTGTAGATAAACATAATTATTATAGTTTCTATACATGTTATTTAAAACTAGTGTTCTTATTAACCCCTTTGGTGCGAACTATATTGTTTTGCTTACGTTTGCAATTCGCCAAGTAATTGTTGTGTAGGTAGAGTAATAATTACAATAAGAAAACAACAACTGTCATGCAATCTGTTGTATTGAAGTCTCCATAACCATTTTCTTTTCTGAAAGGAAAATGAACAGACTGTGTCCGTTTACATATTTACATTGGTTTAACATTTATTTGACAAATTGTTTTAGTGAAAACAGCCTATAAAACAGACACAACTTTTTTACACAGTTTGTTGTTATACATTCTGGATTAGTCGCAGGCCTGTAAGAACTCAAAATATACCAAGAAAATACTTACAATAATGGAAATTTGGATATATACTAATAATATGGATATCTACTAATAATGTCTGACCGTACTTTCCCATACACTCATATTGTTATAATATGTTACGTGCATGAATGATGATATATACTAATGTCTGATCATACATATCCATACACTTACTGATATAAATGTATGTGTGCACGAATGATAATGTATACTAATTATGACTGACCGTACATACACATATACCTATTGTTACAAATGTATGTGTTCATGAACGATGATATATATACAAATACATACACTTACACCTATTGTATTCGTGAATGAATGATGATATATGTTAATGATATCTGATCATGTATACACATATACCTATTGTTACAGATGTATGTGTTCATGAACGATGACATATATACGAATAAGGTCTGACCATACATCCACTTACACCTATTGTATTCGTGGATGAATGATGATATATGTTAATGATATCTGATCATGTACACACATATACCTATTGTTACAGATGTATGTGTTCATGAACGATGACATATATACGAATAAGGTCTGACCATACATACACTTACACCTATTGTATTCGTGAATGAATGATGATATATGTTAATGATATCTGATCATGTATACACATACAACTATTGTTACGAATTGTGCGTGGATGAATGACTATATGTACTGTCTGACCATACATACAGATACACCTATTGTTATAAATGTATGCATGCATGAATGGTGATACCACATAATTGGTAGTTGGCAGTGGAAGTACATTTTTGGTGGAGGAGCATTTGACATCAACAGTGGAGTGCCTTAGTGAACAGGTAAGTTTAAAGACATCAGCAGTGGAGTGCCTTAGTGAACAGGTAAGTCTTAAAGACATCAACAGTGGAGTGCCGTAGTGAACAGGTAAGTCTTAAAACCCCCTTGGCACAATGAGCCACGATCACGGCTTTACTGTCCAGCACACTGCGCCACAATTATGGCTTCATTCGTATCTCCCACTGAATACTGTCCCATATATAAAGCGAATACAAATTGACCAATCAGAAGGCTTCTTTTGCATTGCCTCTGCCTTCTTCCTTTCACGTGATTGCCATTTTGCTGTTCGTCGATTGATTTCTATAAGTATTTGCACAAAAATGAGTGAGATTGGGACTGACCGTGAGGTTGATAAGTTGGGACTTTTGTTGACAGTAACTCTGGCGATGATCATGAGGTAAATATGACTTTGTTTGTGGTTCTAAATGAACAAGAGAGGTTTGAGGTCATGTTGAAGGGTATTTTTAAGCACATCGGTCATTGATGGAATGCGGGTCGTCATTCAGTTTGATTTGTTTACATTTTACTTCTCATCACACGTGTGCATATGTTTTTTATTCTAACACTCTGTAATTACACTTTCTCTCAAAACAGGCATTTGTTTTGCTTTTATAGTGCAGTTCAGGATTTCTCCTTTCTAAATAGACGCATACTACTCTAGGAAATGTTTACAGAAGAGCAGCAAAAATTGAAAGCAATTAGTAGCTATAGGCAAGTTGGCTCCCGTAATTTAACACCATTTTACACCAGTTTGTTTGTAATACCAGTATCAAATCTTCCTAAATACCAGAATGAATGGAATCAATGAAAATAACCCACAATAAACCAAATAGGCCACAATGTTTTTTTAATGATGTTTTGTGCCAAGGGGGTTGACTGTGATTTTAAATGTGAAGAGATGTGCAGGTTTCACAGATCCTCCGACAGCAGGTTCCAGACGTGCGACGCTCGCTCACCAGCAGATTTAAGATTGAGGACTGCAGTATGTGCAGATGTAACACCAAAGAAAATAAGAGGGAAGCAGGGAGAATTTTAAATATTAACTAAGCAACATAACTCTTGAGAGTCATGGAGTTATCTCGCATGTAGAATTTCTCAAATCCAACGCAGTTTGCGCTACCAATTCAGCTAACATAGACGCAACCACAAGGCACAGGAATGTTCTGAGCTTGCAATTCTGTGCCTTGTGGCTGCGTGTATGCTAGCTGAATGAGTAGCGCAAACTGTGATGGATTTGAGAAATTCTACGTGGGAGATAACTCCGTGACTCTCAAGAGTTATGTTGCTTAGTTAGTATGCACAGATGTTCGATTCAATACTTTAGCGACATGCTCTTCCCAAGGAGAACAGCCACATCACACACAGAGAATCTGTTTTGAAACAGTGGAATCCAAGGCTGTATGTTGTCATTCTGTTTGCAGGCTCCATTCCCTGGCTGATTGTATCAGAATTGTTTTCTCAAGGCCCTCGCCGGCGGCCATCAGCGTGTCCGTGCTGGTCAACTGGGTGGCCAACTTTGTGGTGGGCTACACCTTCCCCTTTATGCAGGTAAGTCAGCTGTGGGTACTGCTCTTGTCTTGTATTGTGTTTGTTGTACTGTATTGAGCTGGTCAGTTAGCTCTGTGTGTGTGGTGTGTGTGTGTGTGTGTGTGTGTGTGTGTGTGTGTGTGTGTGTGTGTGTGTGTGACGCCTTTACCTTCATTCTGGTCAGCCAGCTTGTGTTGTGTGTGTGTGTGAAGATTAGGATAAGACTAAGCAACATTTATAGGCCATTTTATGAGGAAAGGGGAATTAGAGCACCTGGTCACAACAGGAAAGCTGAGGGAAAGAGAACACCAGGTAGACCTGGTCACAACAGGAAAGCTGGAGGGAAAGAGAACACCAGGTAGACCCAGGGAGAAAATATTGGATGGACTTTCAGGGTGGCTGAGGACAGAGAGGGTGGAAGATGTGCTTGACAACAAGGGATAGATGCATACGGAGGGCCATGTGACCTGGTGCTCTAATTTCCCTTTCCTCATAAAATGGCCTATACATGTTGCTTGTCTTTTCCTAATCATCTGTATCAATGATCTTCTTGTGTTTGCCTCCATCAAGATTGTCTTGTTTGTTTTCTCTTCATGGACTGATTCCAGCAGTCATTATCAGTCTCCCCCGTTGGGGATGCCGGGGGCTCTTTCAGTATAAATAGTATCTCCACCTTCTGGAAATCTTTGCTAGAAATTTCCTGTTTTCTGTCACTCTCTTTGTTTCTGCCTTGTTCCTTTGCTTTCTGTCATTTCTAGTTATCATTTTCTGCCTCAATGGTCCATTCACCTGTATGTGTTCAATAAAGTCTTACATGCTTTTTCTTAGGATTGATAATTGGGTACATGTATTAAGTGCATTTTTGGCTCTAGGGAGGCAAGATATGCAGAAGCCATTTTAGATAATTTATGTCTGTTTTAGACATGTTTTGGTGTCCTTAGGTATATTCATATTTGTATTCAGGTTTGATTTTTGAATCCCCTGTGCATAAATTGGACGGAGTGGTCAACGCCAGGGGGTGTCCTTAGTTATGTGCACAAATGCATTGAAAATGTGTACTTCATTTTCTTTTTTTTCCTCTATATTTGTATGTTTTGAAGTGGTTATAGCCCTGATATGGCTGTACGCAGTGGCTGGGCTTTAAACCAATGACAACAATTTATCAGTCTGTGTATGGTTTGTGTCCACAGAAAGGGCTGGGCAACTTCACCTTCCTGCCCTTCACTGGCTTACTCCTCGTCTTTTTCATCGTCCTCTACTTCTACCTGCCTGAGACCAAAGGCCGTACCATTGAAGAAATCACCATGAGCTGGCGCAACGGCAACAGCCAGTCTAACGGCATGTCTCCCAAAGAGAACAGCCACCTCGTGTCGTACACCAAAACTGCAAAGACGTAATGGCTGTATGGTGCTGCACGACACAGCCAACATGATTCTACATGCCAGGTGTTGGTCGGCTTGCTGATTGGCTCATTGGTTTTTTGTTGGGTTGATTGGTTGGTCTTGTTTTTTGTGTTGTGTTGTTTGCAAGGCGTATTTTGTTCCTCTTCAGTGTAGGATGGCTTGAGAGGATTGTGGAAAGAAGGGTCAAGGGTCATTTAAGACAGCTTTTAAAAAGAAGTAATATGATGAACAATGATGAGCAAACAAAAGCAGTGATCTGTGAAAATGTTATTTTTGATAAATTGAGATTATTTCTTATCATCTCGATGGCTGTGTGTGTGTGAATAAAATGTGTTAGCATAGATTCTCAGCAATTTGAGCATTATGTGTTTTAAACCAGAATTGGGTCATTGGTTGTTTTTTATTTGTAGTAGCAGATACATAAGGTTGATTGGATCTGACAACAACCAAAAAGTATTCAAAATTTGCAACACATGTAGATCATTGACATAAAAAGGGAAATTATCAGTATGGCTTGACTTTTGTGTTTGTTGTATTGTTTCTTCTTTGTGGGAAACCCTTGTATGTTTTGACATGCTGAGTCAACTGGAAAATAATAACAGTGTGTTTGACCACACCATGCCCTTGTGGGGGAGATGAGGGGAGTGTTGTATAGTTTGTTTCCATCATCCTTGTGGGGGAGATGAGGGGAGTATTGTATAGCTTGTTTCCATCGTCCTTGTGCGGGAGATGAGGGGGGGTATGGTATAGCTTGTTTCCATCATCCTTGTGGGGGAGATGAGGGGAGTATGGTATAGCTTGTTGTCCTTGTGGGAGTGAGGAGATGATACTGTTTCCATCATCTTGTGGGAGGAGGGAGTATTGTATAGTGTTCATATCTGTGGGGAGATGAGGGGAGTTTGTATAGCTTGTTTCCATCATCCTTGTGGGGAGATGAGGGGGTATTGTATAGCTTGTTTCCATCGTCCTTGTGGGGGAGATGAGGGAGTATGTATAGCTTGTTTCCATCTCCTTGTGGGGGAGGTGAGGGGTATGGTATAGCTTGTTTCCATCGTCTTGTGGGGGAGATGAGGGGAGTATTGTATAGCTTGTTTCCATCGTCCTTGTGGGGGAGGTGAGGGGGGTACGGTATAGCTTGTTTCCATCGTTCTTGTGCGGGAGATGAGGGGAGTGTTGTATAGCTTGTTTCCATCATCCTTGTAGGGGAGATGAGGGGAGTATTGTATAGCTTGTTTCCATCGTCCTTGTGCGGGAGATGAGGGGAGTGTTGTATAGCTTGTTTCCATCATCTTTGTGGGGGAGAATAGGGTATATGGTACAGCTTGTTTCCATCATCCTTGTGGGGAGAACAGGGTATGGTATATCTTGTTTCCATCATCTTTGTGGGGGAGAATAGGGTATGGTATAGCTTGTTTCCATCATCTTTGTGGGGGAGAATAGGGTATGGTATAGCTTGTTTCCATCATCCTTGTGGGGAGAATAGGGTATGGTATAGCTTGTTTCCATCATCTTGTGGGGGGGGGGGGGGAGAGATAGGGTATGGTACAGCTTGTTTCCATCATCCTTAGAGAGGAGAAAATAGGATACGGTATAATTTGTTTCCATCATCCTAGTGGGGGGGGGGGGGGGGGGAGAATAGGGTATGGTATAGCTTGTTTCTTCTCCAGAAATTGCCATACAGAGTGCCAGAAAATCTAGGAAATCACAATTAAGTGTTCGAAAACCTTTTCAGAAAATTGAAGAATTGTTTTTCTTAATGTGAATTGTATTGATATAACCCTCTGACTCCCTCACCATATCACCAGCGTTTTGCAAGGAGGTGTAGTGAGGGATTGAAAGGGTTTAAGCATTTTCCCCTGAACGCTTAAGAAGCCATGTTTTTATATGTAGGAGGGTTTTTTTTATTGTTTTTTTTTTTTGGGGGGGGGGGGGTTGTTTTTTTGTTTTTGTCTGAAAGTCTAGGAATCACTTGTTTATCTTAATAGATTCCCTGGAAGTGTAGGTAAAGTTTAACATTTGGGGCGTATGGTATGGCGTCATTCTTATTTTTGGATGTCCATCATTTGGTACGTATGATGTAGTGTACGAGGAATTGTCTTTGTGTTGTGATGGCTTTCTGAGTGAAGAGAAAGCAAGCAATATTGTAATGAATGTTAAAGCACAGAGTCTGTTGAAGGATAGTGTGTGTGTGTGTGTGTGGTGTGTGCGTGTGTGTGTGCGTGTGTGTGTACATTGTGTGTGTGTGTTTGTGTGTGTGCAAGCAATGTATATACACACATAAATAACTAGATAAATAGATGTATACATAGATATTCAATATATATACACATATAGCTAGCTAGCTAATATAAATAGATGTCTAGATAGATATATAATGCATATATACACATATAGCTAGATAAATAGGTAAAGCTAAAAAGATGTATAGATAGATGTATAGTCAGTTCATTAAATATTTCCCACAGTCTATCGTTTTGTAACGTTTGTGTAAACTGAAATGATATATACAAGTCATTTTAGTTGTAAATCAGTTTGTTAGTGTATTTTGCAGTTATTTTATAACTTTGCATGTTTGTGTTGTGGCTGACTTTCATGTCATGGAGTTTTGGCTGACTTTCATGGAGTTTTGGCTTTCATGGAGTTTTGGTTGACTTTCATGGAGTTTTGTCTGACTTTCATGGAGTTTTGGCTGACTTTCATGGAGTTTTGGTTGACTTTCATGGAGTTTTGGATGACTTTCATGGAGTTTTGGTTGACTTTCATGGAGTTTTTGGCTGACTTTCATGGAGTTTTGGTTGACTTTCATGGAGTTTTGGTTGACTTTCATGGAGTTCTTTATGGTTGTGACTTTCATGGAGTTTTGGTTGCTTTCATGGAGTTTTGGCTGACTTTTTTTTTCATGGAGTTTTGGCTGACTTTGTGGAGTTTTGGTTGACTTTCATGTGGAGTTTTTGGTTGACTTTCTGGTTTTGGTTGACTTTTTGGAGTTTTGGTTGACTTTCATGGGGTTTTGGCTGACTTTCATGGAGTTTTGGCTGACTTTCGTGGAGTTTTGGCTGACTTTCATGGAGTTTTGGCTGACTTTTGTGGAGTTTTGGCTGACTTTCTGTTTGTGATTGGTTGAATTCATGGAGTTTGGTGAATCTTTGCATTCTGTTGCTTGTGCGTGTGTAGTGATACGTACGTTCAGTCTTTGAGATATCTGTGTGTAGCAATCTAGTAGTATCTGTGATGTGCTCTGTTTAACTTGAGATGCTCGTATGTGGTGTTCTTGTCAAGTTGGAGGGGATCAATTTTGCACCCAGGATGAACAGTATCCCTTTTTGTGTTCGTGTGTGTTGGAAGAAGGGGTGGGTGGATGGGGGGGGGGGGGGGGTGGCGAGGGGGACGTGCTGTCTACTTCATCTTTTCTGTCTGCTTTTGTTTTCTGATTCTTCCTTCAGTACATCTGTCATCTCTTTTTTTTTTTTTTTCATGCATTGACTAGTCTGTTTACTGGTGTTCGTGTTTTCAGTAAGTCTTCTCTTGTTTTTTTTGTGATTCTTGCTGCTGTGTACACACATCACCATCCAGGACAAAATGAGCTGTAAGTTACCGAGCATTGAATTTCAGTTCTGAGGTTTTTCTGTTTTTGAAAACATTGCTCTTTCTCATTGTCATACGAATTTGGAGTTTGACAGTTAATAGCCAGTTTACAGAGATTTACAGGCAGTGTCGCTTTAAACTACTGTTTTGAGATAATGGAGTGCAAATATTTTCAAATATCAGTGCTAAAGATTCCTAAGTAACCACACAATTAACTTGAATGAAATTTTAATTCAGATATAGCGGTGCATCTAAACTGTAACTTTATAAAGCGTTTTGTTGCAAAATGTTCAATAGTTATTGTCTTGTGGGTGTTTTTGCTCATGCTTGTCACTGCAGCAGTTCATGTTCAGTGTCATCAAATCTACTTCATAACACTCACTTATAGAAGAACGCACTCATAAAGAACAAAATACTGTTATGATTATGAATATATATGTCTGCGATTTTGCAGTAATAATTTTCTCAGAAAGCTTAAACTCTTCATATTTTTAATCTAATAATAGTTGTTCAATCAATCAATTTTATTCATTTTATTGATCAGTATGAATCTGGCAAAATTCGATGAAAGAAAACATGAGTAATACGAGAATTGTACCTTCAGTCAATCACATTAAATATTGTTTATAGTCAGTAAATAAACTTTCCCTAATTACACATATTGATGAACCCGTCCAGCAAACATGGGTGTAAAGGGTGTGGAAAATTGTCAATATTGGATGTGTCGCTGTTCATCAAAACTGAGCGGTTGGTTTGATAGGATGCAAATTTTGCTGTTTTGCTGATAGAATTCTGCCATTTCCGTTAATGAGATAGAATTCTGCCATTTCCGTTAATGAAACGAATAGAAGAGATATAAAAGTCACTTTCAATCATAAGCCCAAAATTGACAAACTTGCCTCCCTTCTGATTTTGATCTCTAGTTCTTACAGTACTAGGGAACTTTGGGTCTATCCCATGCTGTTGTGTCACTTAGGACTTTTCCCATCCACGCTGTTGTGTCACTTAGGACTTTTTCCCATCTACACTGTTGTGTCACTTAGGACTTTTTCCATCCACGCTGTTGTGTCACTTAGGACTTTTCCCATCTACACTGTTGTGTCACTTAGGACTTTTTCCATGTACGCTGTTGTGTCACTTAGGACTTTTCCCATCCATGCTGTTGTGTCACTTGGACTTTTTCCATCCACACTGTTGTGTCACTTTGGACTTTTTCCATCCACACTGTTGTGTCACTTTGGACTTTTTCCATCCACGCTGTTGTGTCACTTAGGACTTTTCCCATCCACGCTGTTGTGTCACTTAGGACTTTTTTCATGTATGCTGTTGTGTCACTTAGGACTTTTCCCATCTACGCTGTTGTGTCACTTAGGACTTTTTTCATGTATGCTGTTGTGTCACTTAGGACTTTTCCCATCCATTCTGTTGTGTCACTTAGGACTTTTTTCATGTATCGCTGTTGTGTCACTTAGGACTTTTCCCATCCATTCTGTTGTGTCACTTAGGACTTTTCCCATCCACGCTGTTGTGTCACTTAGGACTTTTTTCATGTATGCTGTTGTGTCACTTAGGACTTTTCCCATCCATTCTGTTGTGTCACTTAGGACTTTTTTCATGTATTGCTGTTTGTGTCATTTAGGACTTTTCCCATCTACGCTGTTGTGTCACTTAGGACTTTTTTCATGTATGCTGTTGTGTCACTTAGGACTTTTCCCATCCATTCTGTTGTGTCACTTAGGACTTTTCCCATCCATGCTAGAGTGTCACTTAGCCCATTGTCTCTGTCAACCTGTCCACTAGTATCCTGCTTTGTCAACCATGACAGCAAAGCAGAAATTTAACCCTTTGACTCCCTCACCCTGTCCCCCAGCTTCCTGTTTACTTTTTTGCTGATGGTGGATAGGATGCAGGGGTCAAAGGGTTCAGATTCATTCCAGGCCAGAGTACGTACTGTTAGGGACACTTGCTGGCCATACTGCAGTGTTTGGTGATGGTTCTTGTTTATTTAGCAGTATGGTATTGTGTGTGTGTCTGTGTGTGTGTTGTGTGTGTGTGTGTGTTTGTGTGTGTATGTGTGTGTGTGTGTTGTGTGTGTGTGTGTGTGTCTAGTGTGTGTGTATGTGTGTGTGTGTGTATGTGTGTGTGTATGTGTGTGTGTGTGTCTATGTGTGGTGTGTGGTATGTGTGTGTGTAGTTTGTGTGTGTGTGTGTTATGTGTGTGTCTGTGTGTGTGTCTATGTGTGTGTCTATGTGTGTGTGTGTGTCTGTGTGTGTTAGTCTATGTGTGTGTGTTTGTGTGCATTCGTTATCTTTTAATGTAAGTTTACATACAGTTGTGTGTGTGTGTGTGTATGTGTGTGTGTGTGTGTGCACGCACTAGCTGTACTATTATTTTCCACTGTTTTGAGGTTGAGGAGCAGAATGGCCGACACCCCCAGCAAAGCCCAGTGTATTTTGATTATTGTATATTGATGTTATAATGTTCTAATCTTTACAGTCTATGCTCTGCACGTTTTTTTTCAATAGGTATTTTGGTACACTGAACACAATATTTTGGGTGTCATTAGTTTAGATCTGACGAGTGGTTTACCGAAATGTACAAGTGGTGATGGATCTTTTCCCCATAGTTGCTTGCAATATTTTCTAGAAGTTAAGACATTTTCCAAGCTTCTGTTGGTAAATATTGGATATTCCAAGATAATTTACTGTAGGAAAAAAAAAAGAAAAGTATGAGGCTTTTCTTTTATTTGATTTTTTTTATTTTGAGTGCTTCCTGGATGTATGTATCGACCAACAGAAAGAGGTGCGTATTTCAGCAAGCAGTCACCATCAGTGTTGATGAATAGTCCTACGTATGGAGCATTAGAGTGTTCAGGTTACAGGGACAGATGCAGGGTCATGGTTTTGGCTGATTCAAAACAAAGAATAGGCTGACTGGCCGTTGTTATATCCTTCTGACTGGCCTTTGTTATACCCTTCTGATGGCCTTTGTTATACCCTTCTGACTGGCTTTGTTATACCTCTTCTTGTATACCTCTGCGACCTTTGTTTATTCTATTTTGAACCTTCTGACTGACCTTTGTTATACCTTCTGACTGGCCTTTGTTGTACCCTTGACTTGTTTACCTTTGACTGCCTTTGTTATACCCTTCTGACTGCCTGTATACCTTCTGATGCTTTGTATACCTTCTGCTTTTATACCCTGACTGCCTTTGTTATACCTTCTGATCTTGTTATACTCGACGCCTTGTTATACCCTTCTGACTGCCTTTGTTATACCCTTCTGACTGTCTGTATACCTTCTACTGGCTTTGTTGTCCCTCTGACTGGCTTTGTTATACCCTTCTGACTGTCCTTTGTTTACCCTTTGATCCTTTGTTTACCTTTGACTTCCTTTGTTATACCCTTCTGACTGCCTTTGTTGTACCTTCTGACTGCCTTTGTTATACCCTTCTGTCTGGCTTTGTTTTACTTGACTGTTTGTTACCCTTCTGTCTGGCCTTTGTTATACCTTTGACTGGCTTTGTTATACCCTTCTGTTGCTTGTTTACCTTTGACTGTCCTTTGTTATACCTTCTGACTGTCCTTTGTTATACCTTCTGATGGCTTTGTTATACCTTCTGTCTGGCCTTTGTTTACCCTCTGACTGCCTTTGTTATACCTTTGCTGCTTTGTTATACCCTTCTGATGCTTTGTTATACCCTTCTGACTGGCCTTTGTTATACCCTTTGACTGGCCTTGTTATACCCTTCTGACTGGCCTTTGTTATACCCTTCTGTCTGGCCTTTGTTTACCCTTCTGACGACCTTTGTGTTACCCTTCTGTCTGGCCTTTGTTTACCCTTCTGACTGTCCTTTGTTATACCTTCTGCTGCCTTTGTTAACCCTTCTGACTGTCTTTGTTATACCTTCTGACTGGCCTTGTTATACCCTTCTGACTGCCTTTGTTATACCCTTCGACTGTCTTTGTTATACCCTTCGACTGCCTTTGGTATACCCTTCTTGACTGCCTTTGTTTACCCTTCTGACTGGCCTTTGTTATACCCTTCTGACTGCCTTTGTTATACCTTCTGTCTGCCTTGTTATCCTTCGACGGGCTTCTTATGTCTGATACCCTTCTGACTGTCCTTTGTTGTACCCTTCTGACTGGCCTTTGTTATACCTTCTGCTTCGCGTTTCACTGCCAGGAATTCTTGATGCCACATTGCTGGTTGTTGAGAGTTCATTCGAATTTCTCCTCACCAGCAGTGTTCTTCATATGTAACATTGTTTAATTAATTCTCCTTGGAGGCCTGAGTTGTGGTGGGTTGCCATTGTTGAAAAAGAAAAAAAATTTTAAGGAAAAAAAAATAATAGATTGAAAAAAAAAAAAAAGAAAGAAACAGCCCCTCAGGGCATGACCATGTCTACACAGGCACAACTCAAATTTTCTGACCAACATTGCAGATGTCTGCATCTCCTGTGCCTGGTTGACGCCAGGATATATAATGATAGTAAGCGTAGAGTATAGCCTGGTCACCGGTCTCATTCCTAGATGGAACTCATAGCATCATCCCTTTGTCATGGAATCGTCCATCATTAAAGTGTTGTGAAAATTGTCCCTGTTTCTGTGACTGCCCATGCCTTGATCTCATGGTGACCTCTACATCTTCCAAGCTGGGATCTTGGGTGTCATTGGTCGTGGGGGCTGTCACCGGAGGGCTGTGTTGGTCTTCTTACTTGGAATCTCTCACTGGGTCTGGCTCCGCAACCCAGTGGGGGGCGTAATAGGCGGTGTCCTTAGTGTGTTGGATCAGAACAGACACTGTTGAACTCCACTGAAGTGACCCAGTGGCAGTGCAGGATCTCCTTGGGTGGGTGACCCCATGGCTACTTAACATCTCTGGCTTCTGGTGTTTTCCTGACACAAGGTCTTTTGACTGAATGAAAAACTTAGGGTTGATGATTGTGTGGAAACGAAATGATCAGCGTGGCATAAATGTCAGTGAGGCAACACAAAAGTTGAGAAAACAAGAAAAAAAAGAAAAGACAAAAAAAAAGAAAGAAAAAAAAAAGAAAGAAAAAAAAGAAAAGAATTGGATGTGGGATCAGCTTCACATTTTCTGTTCGGTTGCAGGTAGTTTGTACAACCCTGAACTGACCCTGAGTGGTCAGCTGGCTTATCATGGCGGTTGTGGTGTTGTCGTTGTAATCAGCTTGTTTTGGAAATGTTTTGTTTGTTGTTTTGTATGGTTACTTAGTTTCTTGTTTGACTTGTTCATTTGTTTGCATTTTCTGTTGGCTTGATTTTTCTTCTGTTCTTCCCACCTGTTTCAGTCAAACTGCAAACCGCGCATGAAAACAATAGTGAAACTCCAGTACCACACAAACGATCAAAACGGATTATGCAGATAACAAACTTTTCCAAATCCGCCCTAACCTGAAAGAAATTCTTCCATCTGCTGCAGGAAACTGTAAGAAAGCGACAGTGTTATGTAGGTCACATCCTACACTCATTCGTACCTTTTAAAAAATGAAGAAGCACTGTGATGTAGACCGTGTCACGAACTGTTGAGCATCAGACACCCCCCCTCCTTGATTGCTGGGACTCCGTAAAGATCCTCTTCCAAGACGTCCCTCCTGATGCAATTTTCCAGTTTTTATAAGAGATCAATAGATTTCACCTGGTATGATTTTATGTCTTGAGTATGGTTTTCTTTGATTGCATTTTAGACTTGCAAGGTTAACGGTGAGCATGATTTTTAACTGTTGTCTTTTATCTTAACCTGGTTGTCGTTTTTGACATGGTGTTAGCCCTGATATGGCTCTAGCAGTCGGCTGGGCTGTAAGCAGTATGAACTTGAACTTGCTAGAGTACAAAAACCCAATTCCCTTGGTTTTCATGGTATTTGTTTTTTTGTTGCATAAAGAAATTATGTGATAGTTTTGGAAAAACTGTGGAAAGATGCTGGTAGCCAGTCATAGCTTTGGCAGAAAACAGCTGGATAGGGTCAACACTATGATCACTGAGGTTCAGAGTTTTATGGCTAAAATTACCCTATAAAGCAATTGAAACTTTTGTCTTTTATTTTCACAATTTCGTGTGCTTATTGCTTTCCTTATCAAAAATGTGCTTAAAAAGTTTAAACGTGCCTAAAAAGAAAATTATGATAGACTTGTTTCTGGTTTTGCAAGTGAATTTAAAAACGATACAGACCTCATGGCAGCCATCTTTCAAGGAAAAACAGTAGCTTAAAGGAGAAAGTCAGACATCCAATCTCATACATCGAGAACATAACCAACATCAGTGGCTTAAATTTTCATGAAATTGTCCACAAAAATCAAGACAGAGCAGCCTGGAGGGAGATGATGGTGTCTTAAACTGCAGCGACCAACTCTGAACCCGGTGACGCCAATAGGCGAGACAGGTGAAAAAAAATTTCAAAGGAGCTTAAAACTCAACAGTGATAATGTTGCACTGTGGCCTGGTTTACCTGTGCTGCTTACATGTGTATAGAAATCTTGAACTGGAATGAGAACGTAAGAGAAAAGATAAGTGAATTTTGTATGAAAATTACATTATTTTATCAACAGTAGTTAATGTGGCTTGGCCATTTGGTCAATCGTTTTACAGTACTTGATTTGTTCCAAATTACTGCCTGTACAGTATGACATACTGCTATGCCATTCCCAGTTCTGTACACACTGACAGTACTATTTGTGACACTTCCATACATATTATCAAGTCTTGTAAAGTACTGTATATGTGTGACTCTTGTGTACACACTGACAATCTTGTGTACTACAGTATATGTGTGATACTTGAGTACACACTATCTTGTGGGGTGTACTACAGTATATGTGTGACACTAGTGTACACATTGACAGTCTTGTATAGTAGTACTGTGTAGACGTGCCATTTGCATACACACTGGCGTCTTGTTTAGTGTGCTACTGTGTATGTGTGACACTTGGGTACACACTGACAATCTTGTTTAGTGTACTACTGAATATGTGTGACACTTGTGTACACACTGACAATCTTGTTTAGTGTACTACTGAATATGTGTGACACTTGTGTACACACTGACAATCTTGTTTAGTGTACTACAGTATATGTATGACACTTGTGTACACACTGACAATCTTGTTTAGTGTACTACTGTATATGTATGACACTTGTACACACTGACAGTCTTGTGTAGTGTACTACTGTATATGTGTGACACTTGGGTACACACTGACAGTCATGTATAATACTGTATATGTGTGACACTTGGGTACACACTGACAGTCATGTATAATACTGTATATGTGTGACACTTGGGTACACACTGACAGTCATGTATAATACTGTATATGTGTGACACTTGGGTACACACTGACAGTCATGTATAATACTGTATATGTATGACACTTGTGTGCACACTGACAATCTTGTGATAGTACTACTGTATATGTGTGACACTTGGGTACACACTGACAGTCATGTATAATACTGTATATGTGTGACACTTGGGTACACACTGACAGTCATGTATAATACTGTATATGTGTGACACTTGTAGTCACTGACAGTCTTGTATAATACTGTATAGGTGTGACACTTGTGCACATTGACAGTCATGTATAATACTGTATATGTGTGACACTTGTACACACTGACAGTCTTGTATAATACTGTATATGTGTGACACTTGTACACACTGACAGTCTTGTATAATACTATGTACTATATATGTGTGACACTTGTGCACACTGACAGTCTTGTATAATACTGTATATGTGTGACACTTTTGTACACACTGACAGTCTTGTATAATACTGTATATGTGTGACACTTGTGCACACTGACAGTCTTGTATAATACTGTATATGTGTGACACTTTTGTACACACTGACAGTCTTGTATAATACTGTATATGTGTGACACTTTTGTACACACTGACAGTCTTGTATAATACTGGATATGTGTGACACTTTTGTACACACTGACAGTCTTGTATAATACTGTATATGTGTGACACTTGTGCACACTGACAGTCTTGTATAATACTGTATATGTGTGACACTTGTGCACATTGACAGTCATGTATAATACTGTATATGTGTGACACTTGTGTACACACTGACAGTCTTGTATAATACTGTATATGTGTGACACTTGTGCACACTGACAGTCTTGTATAATACTGTATATATGTGACACTTGTGTACACACTGACAGTCTTGTATAATACTGTATATGTGTGACACTTATACACACTGACAGTCTTGTATAATACTATATATGTGTGACACTTGTACACACTGACAGTCTTGTATAATACTGTATATGTGATACTTGTACACATTGACAGTCTTGTATAATACTGTATATGTGTGACACTTTTGTACACATTGACAGTCTTGTATAATACTGTATATGTGTGACACTTTTGTACACATTGACAGTCTTGTATAATACTATATATGTGTGACACTTGTACACACTGACAGTCTTGTATAATACTGTATATGTGTGATACTTGTACACATTGACAGTCTTGTATAATACTGTATATGTGTGACACTTTTGTACACATTGACAGTCTTGTATAATACTGTATATGTGTGACACTTGTACACACTGACAGTCTTGTATAATACTGTATATGTGTGATACTTGTACACATTGACAGTCTTGTATAATACTGTATATGTGTGACACTTTTGTACACATTGACAGTCTTGTATAATACTATATATGTGTGACACTTTTGTACACACTGACAGTCTTGTATAATACTGGATATGTGTGACACTTTTGTACACACTGACAGTCTTGTATAATACTGTATAGGTGTGACACTTGTGTACACTGACAGTCTTGTATAATACTGTATATGTGTGACACTTGTACACATTGACAGTCTTGTATAATACTGTATATGTGTGACACTTTTGTACACACTGACAGTCTTGTATAATACTGTATATGTGTGACACTTTTGTACACACTGACAGTCTTGTATAATACTGTATATGTGTGACACTTTTGTACACATTGACAGTCTTGTATAATACTGTATATGTGTGACACTTGTGTACACACTGGCAGTCATGTATAATACTGTATATATGTGACACTTTTGTACACATTGACAGTCTTCTGAAATACTATACAGGTGCGACACTTGTGCACACATTGATAGCCCTGTAAAGTGCTGTTAGTATTCATTCATGCAATCCACTACACCAACACAACCCTGATGACAACAGTATTGCAAAGAAAAGTTGAGGCCAAACGAAATCCAAACAGACCGTCCATCTCCTGTATGAACATCAAATCCAGACAGACCATCCGCCTCCTGCATCAACATCACCAACATCATTAGATTGAGGTTCTACAAAGAAGCACAGAATGATCAAGACCAAAGTGAACAGAGAAGAGAGATTGTGGCATCTGATGTTGTGACTACCATTGAACTCGATGATGCCGATGGATGACAGCTGAGTAGGCCTACTCGCTTCAGTTTGACCTAAAGTCATTTAGCAACAACCACTGATTTCTTCTTGTGACTTACTTGAAAAATAATGCCATCACATATATATATATATGATTAAGGGTTGATGAATAGAATTTCAATAGGTGTAATGTTACAGTTTTACCTAGTGTAATGCATCTTTTTTTATCCGATATGCAAAATATGAATACCTTAACAGGGAAAACAGTAAATAGGCAACAAAATGTTACGGAAAGTGTTATGCACAGTCATCATGTTAACCGCTTGTATTGTCATTGGAAGAATAATTAAACTGTGTAGGAATGATTATGGATGTTCGTCACATATATAATACATTACTTCTTCTGTCCACTTGTACTGAGAGGTATCGCACAGAGATGAAACTGATGGCCTGCAGCTGAACGGGAAGCCTGGCGTAAAGTCATGGTATAGATGTGGAGTATATCTGACACTCCATCTGTCCAGTGTGGCCATGGTCTTCCTCTAACCTCTGAAACCCAAGCATCTGGTGTTGTAGGCTAGAATGGCTGGCTGGTTGACTGTCATCTGGTCAGGCGGCCAAACCAGTTGATCCACTGTTGCGTGATGGAATGGTTGACAGGTGTTGTTACAACCATCTGTCCGATCTTTTCATTTCTGATCATGTGTTCTGATATCAGCATTTTTGGTTCTCCTTTTTGATGTTTATAATTTATATGTGTTATGAAATATGAATATCAAAAAGGAGAAGCTGAAAACTGACAACATTTCACAGATGAAAGTGTGACTTTGCCCATGTACTGCAAGTGCGACTTTGCCCATGTATTGCAGAGTCCTGGGACCATTGCTTCACAACTGTTCTTTTTAGAGATGTGGATTCATACACAAATGGCAGTATATATGACTTTTGTACCTTGCCAGTTGTTCCGGGAAAGGGAAGGTGTGTGCATGTGTTAAGTGTCCATTTGAAATGGAAATGTAAAGTTGTAAATATTATTATGTCTGTGAATTGTTTTAACTGCTGGCCTGTATGATATGAAGATATGAAACATATTTTTCTTGTTTTGCACTATGACACACACACATGCACGCACGCATGCACGCACGCACGCACGCACACACACACACACACACACACACACACACTCACTCAAATTTAGATAGACGGACAGATGATGAAGAAGGAGAACACTTTTATTTTGTTCTTGTCCTTTACATTAACATGCGTATATAGATGTATATATAGACATATACAGAGAGATTTTTATTTCACATGTTAACTCTTTGACTCCCACACCCTGTCCACCAGCATCCTGCATTGTCAACCATGCTAGCAAAAAAAAAAACTTAACCCTTTGACTCCCTCACCCTATCCATCAGCTTCCTGAAGGAAGCTGGTGAATATGGTGAGGGAGTTAAAAGGTTAAGTTTTTGCAGTTGGTGGACAGGGTGCGGGAGTCAGAAGGTTATTAAAGAATGGTACATGTATGTTGAACATATATAATACACATTTTTGTGTGTGAGACACACAGCTGTGTGATGGGTCATCTTGATGGTTGATGATTTGGTTGAAAAATGTGTGATCTCCTTTACTGGGAACAATGGACATTTCTGTGAAATGTGACTTGGTTTTGTGAGAAAATATTCGTATGGGAATGGCAGTGACTCAAATGTTGTGACTTTGTCATGTGATCATACTGCTGGTGTGTGTGTGTGTGTGTGTGTGTGTGTGTGTATGTGTGTGTGTGTGTGTGTGTTTGTGTGTGAGATATGCTACTTTTAACCCTTTGACTCCACACCCCTATCCACCAACTGCAAAAACTCAACCCTTTGACTCCCTCACCCTGTCCACCATCTTACTGCAGGAAGCTGGTGGATAGGATGAGGGAGTCAAAGGGTTAAGTTTTGGCTTTGCTAGCATGGTTGACAAAGGGTTAAGCAGTAGCAGGTCTGCACACCTGTTGACCTGGGCGATCAGAAAAGAATCACATCTTGTTACCCACCTTGCTTCAGCTGAGCTTTCTCTTAGCTACATCCACATATGCATGAACATGTCTCACATCTGATTTCAGAGAATGAAATACTGTGTTGAAAAACTGGATGTGCCACAAACTCTGAAAAAAAAAAAAAAAAAAAAAAAAAGATAACATGCAGTATTTTGGTGACAAACAGTATTCTAAAGAAAATGGGCATAATAAACAGTAATAAGTGTAACTTCTGTAACAGTGAAAAAGACAAGTGAACATTATCTATGGATAAGTGTAACTTCTGTAACAGTGAAAAAGACAAGTGAACATTATCTATGGATAAGTGTAACTTCTGTAACAGTGAAAAAGACAAGTGAACATTATCTATGGATAAGTGTAACTTCTGTAACAGTGAAAAAGACAAGTGAACATTATCTATGGAATGGTCAGTTTTCTCAGCTTCTCTGCTGGGACATGGGGAGGGAATTTAGAGAGAAATATGAACATGGTGCACAATTACCCCTAAACAGCGAACTGGTTTAACACAATCGTGATGAGCCACAACTATAGTCGTGAACGCGGAGCTTCACCTACTGCCGGGCCGCACTAAAAGTCGTTTCGGTGATAATGGCACACAACTGGATGGCGGCTAAATACTATTTATGTAATAGCTTTATAAATAGCACAGCTAAACTCAGCATCCTTTCTTCATTATGTACACAAATTTTGGTGACAATTGGACTTCATTCAGGCCTGCTAGAGAGGTTTTTTTACAACTACTGGTTCTTTGTTGGAGGCAGGCTCAGGCTGACCGGAAGTTCAGGCAAAGGCGGGGCCAGTAAGAATAGTGTTAATTTGGCGCATGATTATCTCTAAACAGTGAACTGGTTTAATTTGGCAGAGAGAACATACAAAAACATGAAATAAATCACCAAATCATATCGCAGACTAAACATTCTGTTTATAGATGTTGTCAGTACAACATACGTTAATCTGATAATAAATGATTTTTGAATTGAACTGTTTGCAGACGCAGAACAAACAAATTAAACCCAACATTCTACACTGTTTTAAGTGATTTCAATCAAAAACGCACAAACACACATAAATTCCAAAAAGGCTTTACTGTTCAGAAATATTCTTCACTGAGTTGTCTTGGTAACAAAACAGTTCAACATACAGCAAATACTCTTACATGTAATCCTTCACATAATTTCTCGTAATCTGCTGCTGTCCAGTTTGTTAAACACTTCATGTTCATCACTAACACAGAAATTGTTATTTCTTGCACAGTTTGCACAAAAAAAAATTATTAGTTGTTAATGCCATAAATTCTTTGCACTGGTCAAAAACAGCACTGAAAAACGGGTGGGTCTTTTTTTTTTTTTTTTCACTCTCAATCAAAATGTGTGGGAAAGAAGACAAAGCAAATGCTCTGTGATTTCAGAGAAAACAGTCTTTTTTCTATACTTCAATCGTGACATGCAAGGGAAAATTATAACTCGTGTGTGTGCATGCTGGTTGAAGGCTACAGTACTCTGATTCCATGTTACCTGTTGGCAGCTATGCTACAGTGCACTGCTCACAGGTCACCACTAGGTGGATACAATATGATTAAAAGGACAGTTACTTCATTTAAAACATCAAATGAATTAAATAAGCATTCACACTTTTGTTACTGCTCTTGGCCCAAGTATTTATCAATACTGGCAGCAAGTCTGCATCAAATTAAAACACACAGTACTACGTAATTTAAGAATCAATTTACAACAAAATACTGCATAATGATTTGCTATTTTTCTGTTTAAAGCTAAGTCACCTGCGTAGAGCTATACAATCTGTTTAAAAAATACACAATACAACAAGAAGAAAAAAAGAAAAGAAAATTAACTACATGTATCAATGCATGTGCACATAATCCGAGGAGATGCTCCAGGTGCTGACCATCCCGTCCAATTTATCACACAGGGGATTTAAAAACATACCTGAATACAAATTTAAACATACCTGAAGACACTAAAACATAGGCCTACATAAAAAAAAGGCCTAAACTACCTAAAATTGCTTCTGCGTTCCCTGGAGCCAAAAATGCACTTAATACATGTACCCAACTATCAATCCTAAGAGAAAGTATGTAAGATTTTATGGAACACATACAGGTGAATGGACCAGCAAGGCAGAAAATGATAGGGAGAAATGACAGAAAGCAAAGGAATAAGGCAGAAACAAAAAGAATGACAGAAAAGGGATAGGGCCTACTATTTATTCCACGGTGGAGTACTATATAATTTATGAATCAAATTACAACACAAAATATTATATAATTCATGAATCAAATAACAACATAAAATAATACATAATTCATTTATCAAACTGCAATACAAAATAGTACACAATTCATTCATCAAATTACAACACAAAATACTACATAATTTATGATAGAATCAAAACATTGAAAATAAAGCAAAAAGCACAAACAAACAAAGAACCAAGTAAAAGACACACTCACCTCAACAACTTGCGTGGTTTTGGACAAATTTACCGCAGTTCCAGGTAGAGATCCCACTGAAATACACAAGGGTTTCTTTTTTCAGTTTGTTGATCATACATAGTAGGCCTACATACTCTTTATCTATGCACAACTGTTTTATCACATATAACTAACTCACAAGATACCATTTCACTGCTCGACAATCACTCTCGTTATCATCACAAGTTACAAAGAAATTCAAAAGTTATTTTACACAAGTTACAAAGAAATTCAAAAGTTATTTTACACAAGTTACAAAGAAATTCACAGGTTATTTTACACAAGTTACAAAGAAATTCAAAGGTTATTTTACACAAGTTACAAAGAAATTCAAAGGTTACTTTACACAAGTTACAAAGAAATTCAAAGGTTATTTTACACGTTACAAAGAAATTCAAAGGTTATTTTATACAAGTTACAAAGAAATTCAAAGGTTATTTTACACAAGTTACAAAGAAATTCACAGGTTATTTTACACAAGTTACAAAGAAATTTAAATGTTATTTTACACAAGTTACAAAGAAATTCAAATGTATTTTACACAAGTTACAAAGAAATTCAAATGACATCTGGATTTTAAAAAAAAGGTTAGACCAAGGAAAACTTGCACCACTGGCATAAAAGGACCCTGACGTTTCAAGGCATTTTCTTCTCTGGGTCTTTCTGTGATAGATAAAAAAGAAGAAAAATATTATGTGCCAACCTCTGGCTTCATCATCATCATCAGGTGCCCTGCCGCATGGCGTTGGCGACCATGGACTTCCATCCATCTCTCTCTCGTTGCCCCCAGCATCTCCCCCACCCTCCTCATCCCCAGCCACTCTGCAAGTCCGTCCAGCATTCTCTCCCTGGGTCTACCCGGTGCTCTCTTTCCCTCCAGCTTTCCCGTTGTGACCAGGTGCTCCAAATCCCCCCTTCCTCATAAAATGGCCTATAAGTGTTGCTTGTCTTTTCCTAATACCTTATGAGTGATCTACTTGTGTCTGCCTCCATCAAGACTGTCTCGTTTGTTTTCTTTGCTGTCCATGGAAATCTCAACATTCTTCTGAGAAACCACATCTCGGCTGCTTCAATCTTGCTCTGGCTTTGCTTGCTGACTGTCCACACCTCACATCCGTACAACAGTATTGGTTCTATATAACATTCAAGGACTCTCTTTCTGATGTTAATTGATAGGCACTTGTTGGTAAGAATGCTTGTCATCTCCTTGAATGCTGTTTTGGCTTGGCCAATTCAGCCAGCTATTTCCGATGTGCATCTGCCGTCTGATGAAATGACCGTTCCCAGGTATTTGGACTTATTAACCTGTGTCTTACTTTTACATATTTCAGTTTGACGGCTTTCTTGCCCAGTACCTGAGTTGGGCAGTTCCAGTGGTTTATTTCCATCAATTCTAAGTGGAAGATTGCAGTTCCAGCAGTTGACTGCCATCAATTCTAACTGTTAACCCTTTCACCTCTTTGGGCACCTTGAGTCAAATATAAAGGTTTGCAGTTGTAGTCACCCACTGTTCCCTGTGGATTAAAAAGTTAAGGTCCAAGAGACTTTCTCTCCAGATTTTTGTTTTTTGAGGGGAAGGTCCTGGGGCAACTTTTTCTTAAGTCTTCCTGCATTCTTCTTCTTCTGCAGATTAGTGTTCCTACAAGCACTTTGTATCTAGGCATACAAGTTCATACAGATCTACCAACCTAGCCAAGTGAGGTGGGTTTTGTGCGCATGATCATTCTTTATCCCCCTTAAGGCCGTCACACATCTTTGGGGAGATATCTTCCGCGATCTGATATGACACCTTCAAACAAATTCAACAGCACGCAGTTACAACCACAAACACCATAAATAAATAATTACTAACAATTATAATGAATGAATAAATACATGAAAATGAAAAAGAATGAACAGATAAACAAAATATATACAATTTATCAAACTAAGAATAATGTGAAACTGTTCAAAATAATAATTTTACATTTCAAGTTGTATAATGAAATAAAAGTAAAATGAAACTAAGTTTTAATGGCAGTTTTTTTCCAAGTGAAATGTTTACACTCAGAAAATTTTGACAACATTGTAGATGTTATGAGAACAAGAATAGCATGAATGATTATGTTAGTTCCCCGATACAAATATACCAGAAATGCAACAAAAACACTTATGGGACAACTAGACAAATAAGATCTACAGCTTTAAATAAGCTGGAATACATTTAAGCTGGATGTTCTTATGGGCTTTTGAATTACGCCATCTAGAGCTAATAAAAGGCACAAAAGCCTGTATTCTAGTTGCAAATAAACTTTGCTATGATCTTCACCTCTTGTTAAGCTTTATTGCCAGTGGCAACAAAATGGATATAATCACTCGTCAGAAACTCAGCAGTCCATTAGACAGTCTCTTAAGTGCCCCTACTAGATGTACAGTATTTGTTCTTCCTAAAATTGCATCATAAAAATTGATTATACTAACCATGTTTAGCGCATAAGCTTTGAAGCTTATTGTACTTTTTGAACTTTCACATCACTTCAATGACTAACTAGCTGTAAACCATGCTTCTTCACATTTTTGATATCTTTGATGATTTCATTAGCTTCAAAACTTCTGGTTTTTGTAATGGTCAGCCAAGATGAAACCAAAAGCCCCTTCTGAAAGTCAAGGAAGATAAAGCAGTAAGGGAGAGGGGATAGGCACCATCTTTATAATTCTGGCCCCAAGAAAAGGTCTTCACTATTTCACTCCCCCATGATCCTAGAGTCATGGGACAACTTTTACCAACTCAAATACAGAGCTGTTCTCTGTGCATCTGTGTACAGTGATGTGCAGACACAGAATTTTTATACCAATGTCATTGAGTTGTTGCAATCATAGTCTTTCCCTTACCCAGACTCCACTGTAAGATCGTTGATTTCCTTGGCAACATCATCATTTAGGTTGTGGAACTGACTTGAGTCCAGACATGCCAGACAGCATTGTGGCACTATCCCGTGGTCCCAAGTCCATGGCTGTCTCAGTGTCTGCATTCTTCCTTATTTCCTGTATCACATACACACAGGTCGTTTCTGAGCCCAAGCATGATATGCATAAACTACAACTACAGGAAACTGGATATGACAGAATTCCTTCTGCATCGGTAGATACCAGCTGCATAATTCTAACATTTTTAATGCAATTTTTGGTTTTGTTTTGCATTGGTAAAGCCAAATTTCTCAGGCTGACTGTATAGCAAATTTCTGACAAAATCCTAATGGACTATGGAAGTGATTTCAATCTAAAAATGTACATTTTGTTCATGATAGATTTGACTGCTGATGAAAATGGCGACATTAGCGAAGCTATACAACTGAAGTGAGAAATACATACAGCATTTTATGAAAATACAAAAAATAAACCTGAAAAGGCATTGTATTCCTTGAAAATGTACCGCATTTTAGAACAACTCCAATTGAATAAGTGTGCAAATTTTCACAGCTATTGGTTGAAACAACTTGAAGAATTTTGAATATAGAGTAAAAAGTGATGCACCCTTTAATGTTCATACAAAACAGCCGAAACCTACCAGGTCAGGACGGCTAGTCAGGCTGCAAGCGTGGCAGGGTTGGTAATGTTAAAAATCATGTTAGCCTCAAATTGTTTGGCAATAATCAGATAATGTATGCTCTGTGTGTTGTGCCTGCATGCACACGCAAATGCATACATGCGTGTGTGTGTGTGTGTGGTGTGTGCATCATCTTTTTGATAAATACTACCAGTAATGAAACATGATTTTTGATCTTTGATTCAGTAATGTATATATTCGTACCTGCTTGCAACAGACGTGCTAGGTGTATGTTGGGGGGGGGGGGGGGAGGGGGACTAAAGTGGGAGTTTGTGTAATTGCTGAAGATGAATGATGATAAAACTGAGCTTATTGTTACTGGTACTAAGTCAAAGGTCAATCAGGTTACTCATGCCCCCATGTCTATCTCTGGTTGTGATGTATCTTTCTCACAAACTGTTAGAAACCTTGGCTTCTATCTGGATGAAACACTGTCTATGGAAGCCCATGTCAAACAGTTGTGCCGTACTCTGTACTATCAGCTACGCAGAATTGGTAAGATTCGCTCCTTCCTTTCCACTGATGCTACCAACAAGCTTGCTGTCTCTTTCATACTATCTAGACTGGACTATTGTAACTCTCTATTCGCAGGTCTCCATGACAATCAACTATCTAAACTTCAGCGCATACAGAACTACGCGGCTCGCCTTGTTCTCCGCAAGCCCAGGCGTGAGAGTGCAAAATCTCTGCTTAGAACACTTCATTGGCTCCCGGTAAAGGCTAGGATTCAATATAAAGTTGCCTGTCTCTGCTTTCAGTGTATCTATCACGAGAACATGCCATCCTATCTTGCCAACCTCCTGCAGGGTTACAAACCTTCTCGAACGCTCCGCTCTTCTGACACCTCACTGTTGACTGTTCCTCGCTTCTCTCTAGACACCTTTGGTAAAAAATCTTTCTCTGTCTTTGGCCCAAATGTATGGAACTCTCTACCACTGTCTCTCAGAAAAACTAAGTGTTTCTCAACCTTCAAACGGCACCTGAAAACCCACCTCTTTCAAACTCATCTAACCTGAAGAGCCTTAGTTTGCAAGTCTGTCATCAGACTAATCTCTCCTGCCTGTATAACAGTATTTTGTATAAGGGCCTATAGAGCAAGGTGTGTGTGTTGCGTGCATGTGTGTATGTGTGTGTGTGTGTGTGTGTGTGTGTGTGTGTGCGTGTGTGTGTGTGTGTGTGTGTGTGTGTGTGTGTGTGTGTGTGTGTGTGTGTGTGTGTGTGCTTGAGTGAGCATGTGTGTGTATCACTGTATGTGTACAGCTGAGGAAGGGATAGGGGAGAAATTGAGTGGGAAAGAGACTGAAATACTTTAAGAAACTTTTTCAAATCTTTGTTTGTATGTAAATTGTGATGTATGATATGCGAATAGTTCATAATTTGTGAGGAATTTTGATTGTCAAGGTATTAATGCTGTAATACTGAAGTTGTAATGTTTTTCCTGTATATGGATTAGAATTTTTCTGTTTTTATCTTCATTCAAAATATTGATTATAATTTTATGTACAACTATTGCATGCATAAACACACACACACGCATGCAAACATAGCACACGCACACACACACACACACACACTCTCTCTCTCTCTCACACACACACACACATTCTTACAAACACACGCGCACAGCAACGCACACGCACGCACACACACATGTACACACACACGTACGCAAGCACACACACGCAGCAATATATAAACACAGTATGCCTCTTTATTCATATGAAAAATCTGTTAATCTTTCTTCATTACATAAGTCAGTGTTTAAATTTTAATATTCTGTGGTTTCTTATGTGTCTTCTTACTTGTATAGCTTTAATGTTTGTTGTTATCTTATTGTGTATGTAATTGTGAACATTTTTTTATCACCTTTTGCCTTTCTTGCGAAATGTAAAGCGCTGGTGAGCATGTTTTTATATGGAATATGCGCTATACAAATAAACATTATTATTATATTATTATTATAATTGACCACTAGGCATGGGGCTGATTGGGAAAAACAAACTTAGTAATTAACTTAAAGCGCAGTGAGTCTTTACCTATGTGTAGGAGAATAGCACTATATAAAAATGATCTATTATTATTATTGAAGACACAAGTCACGTCTTATTAGTGTCTCAAATCTGTCATCTGTGAATCGTTTAGGCTAACCTCAGTGGACTGAAGAGATACAGCGTTTATGATGGGCAAGATTGCCTGATAATGACATTTCTTACAGTTAGTGATATTTATCACTGCAAGAAAGAACACAGTCTGCCGGGGCTTTAAACACTAATAACAACAAAAAGAAGGCACAAAATTACACAAATAGCAATCGCTCTCATTTAGCCTACAGACTAAACTCAGTTTAGAGCAGACGAATTTTCTCCGTCTCGTTGGGTTTTTTATCTTTTTATTTTCTTCGATGCGAATCGTCTTTCTTTGTGTCGATCTAGTGAAAAACACCGAACAGTACTGGTACAGTTATGATGCTCGTCGCCACTCTAATCGCTGTATAATCGAAAAACAGGATAGTTCCCAGTTTTCATCATAACAAGTACACTAATAGCCTTCGTTACCCTGCTCACATGTGCTTCTGTTTTGATCAGAAATTCTCAGTAGAGGGCTGTAGCAATTGAGCAAAATGGCGAGGCGGCTTGGTACACGCGCAACAATATGTTAAAGATATGGCATATCTTTTCTCCGTTTTGCTGTGACTTGCAAATAAAATGTTTCCTCTTATAAAACGTAGTTTTGATTGATAATGATCGTGTAAGTCATATAAGTAATGTAAAAGATTCGTGGCACTATTTTGTTTTATCGAACGTATATACTAAATTCCATTGTGCGCAGGCAAAGGTCATGTCAAATGATATGCAAATGCAGGGAGCAAATGTTTTGACAGAGCTGTGCAGCGACAAAGCGTATCCAGCGCCGCGAAAATCTGAGATTCTCCCAGACAAGGTAAGAAGGATTGATTTTCCAGTGTCTGTTTTGGTTTATTGTGTCAGTTTAGAGTCTTGAAAGTGTACCTATTGTTTCATAAATCGCTGTATTTGTGTGTTGGATAACCAGATTGGCTGGGACTAGAATCAGTGCTCGTGTTTCTGGCAGTGCCAGAAATGACTCACGAGACAAAAGAAACGGAACAAAGTGGATGTTGTAACAGCACAAAAGCCACTCCGTGTACCGATTTCCCCTTTAGTTTGCTACAGTTAAGTCGCTAAACCATTCATTTGTACCCCACCGGGTAATGCGATTCCAGAAATAATAATGAGCCGTTGATAGAATGAAAGTGCCATTTTCTATTAGCCACAGAGCAGGCGGCAGCAACAGTGTTGTGAGGGTTCTCGGCATCAATCGATGGAAACCCTTCTCTCACTCTCGCTACCAAATGCGCTGCCAGCATCTGCAGACGACATTGACATTTTGTGTCCTGTTGTGTGTGTGCGTGTGTGACCTGTAGCAGACGACACTTGTATCAAACCTATCATTCAACCGGAGATCAGAGTGCAGCGATCTGTCAAACTCGCTCTCAAATCCACTTCTCCTTACACCTCCGTGGTTTTCTTTAGAAACTCAAGATGTTGGCTTTGTAGACTGGTTACCTGTTAAACAAGGTTTTGTAAACCGGATAAAATTAGGTTTGAAGATGGACTGAGTAAGTTCACTTAATTATAATTCCATTCCAATAACGGTAAATGGATAGTCATAGTCATAGTGTGTGTGTGTTACATCATCATCATGATGATCATGATCATAGCATACACTCCTCATCTTTGTAAGGATTAGCCGTGGGTCAGGACTATGTGTATATATATGTTTATATGTAGGCCTATGGTCTGTGAGTCAGTCAGAAAATGTTTGATGGAAGGGTATAATGTTTTGGTAATTACTACTGTATTAGGCCACACAGTCTATGTGAAGATCCCTTCAACGTTGAAATATTATTAGCTTGTGGCTACTTGTCAGATAAAACAATCAAATCAAAGTCCAAGAGAGTTCTAAAGACTTCTCTCTTCAAACAATATTCTTACTAGTGTTACTGTTTGTTTCATCTCATTCTCGTCACTCTCCTTCTTCGCACTGTTCGTATTATACTCTTATGACTGGTTATCAGTTATGTTTGTGTTTGTGACAATTTGTCTGCGAGCCTGCATCATTGTTTGTGCGTTTGCCAGCATGAGTTCCTGTGTAGGTGTTTGTGTCTGTTTATGAACGTGCCTGTGTGCCTAGATGTTGTGTTGGTGTGTGTATTTGCTTTGATGTGGAAGAGTTTTCTCATGTCATACGTGTAAAGTACTGTTGTTTTCTTTTCTTGTTTTTGTATCATGTGATGTGTAATCATTGATTTATTGTTAACTTATGTTTGTCATTTCATATTTTCATAGTATTTTCTTGAAAATGCAAAGCACTTAGAAACTCGCGTCTGTGGATGTTGCACTGTATCAAATCTTCATGATTAGTATTATGATGCTTCTCAATAATCTTATCTTTGGCCACATATTGAAAAGCTTATAGTATATACAATTTATCTGTCAACTGAAGTGGGAAAAAATGCCTAGTTATATTGTTTTATCACACACAAGTTGTGAAACTTACAGGCCTGCAACATTCTTTAATACTTGCCTACTGGCTACAGCGAGTACTCATTATGTACTACTTTTAGGTACAGTGGAGTCCACCTACAACGGAATTCAAGGGAGACTGATAATTGATATGTGTTTGTTATACTTATAGCAGTAGTTCATATTCGTAGTGGAAAAAAGAAAAATTTGTGATCTTATATATGTGCTGATTGTTGTCATGCTGTTGGAACTCAGATGTTATTCACAACATTATCTGTATGTTTATTGTTATCATTATTGAGAAAAGAAGTATGCACACACACACACACACACCACACACCACACACACACACACACACACACACACACCACACACACACACACACACAGTGACACACAACTTCTTCACCAATGTTGCCATTTTCATCTGAGACATTTTGTGATGAATTGTAAACAAAATGTTCATTTCTTGATCAGAACCACATCCATGTAAAAATTTTGTTCAGAACTTGCCGCAGACATAAGATTTTGGTCACATGAGTTGTTGGGTTTTTTTTTTTGGGGGGGGGGGGGGGGGAATGCATCGAAAAACCTTTATCGTTAGAATTATGCAGCAGACTGGTTGTTTTCTGATGCCAAAGGAAGTTTTGTAGGTTCCCATTAAGTGGTCAGTATAGTTTATGCATATGCATGAGCTAGAAGCAAGGTTCAGTGCCCTTGCAGTAGGCTGGTGAGATTGTTAAGTGGTGCCTCTGAAGTAGAATAGAGTGTTTTAAAAGTACATTAAGTTTGTACTATTGGTAAGGCTAATGATGTCTGCAAGTACAGCTTTTTTGTTTTTGTTTTTTTGTTTTGTTTTTTGTCATGCATTATATTTACCTGCTATTCAAAACCACTGATCATGATGATAGAAATTACAAAGTCTTGGAAAGTGTATCCCCAGAACTGCTAAGATATTGTTCATTCCCTGTTGTAGTAATAATGGATGAAGATTGTTTCTGCCATCTCAGCAAGTGAGTTGTTTGCTTTTCTTTTATGTGGTAGTTTGTTTTGGTAATTAGTCACTGCAGACAGTTAAAACTTGTTTTATATAATCTCTAAAATTCAGTGCGGTGTCTTGTGTGTATAATTATGAGTTTGTCTGTGTTAGACTGTTACTGTCAGAGACCTTTAGAGACAATGATGATGATAATGATGCTTTATTTTCCAGTGGTAGAAGTTAATAGCTTAACTCTTTCTTTAGTAATGTACTGTATAGTGTACCTTATATATGCACTTTTATTTGTGCGCTATTGTTTACCTTGAGTTTGAACATTAATTTTTTCTAAAAACCACTCTTTTTAAATCCTAGCCTGTAGTTCTGTACTCTTACTTCAGCTGCCACCTTGAAATCTGTGCCCGCGCGCGTGTGTGTGTGTGTGTGTGCGGGTGTGTGTGTGTGCGGGTGTGTGTGTGTGTGTGCGGGTGTGTGTGTGTGTGTGTGTGTGTGTGTGCGTGTGTTGTGTGTGCGTGGTGTGTGTGTTTACTGTAAGCACTTAGGGCTTTTTTAGATTAAGCGCCATAAATGTTCACTATTATTATTATTTATTATTCATGTTTCTTCATTATTTTCTTATAACTTGTCCAATTTGTAAGCCTCATTATTAAATAACTTGACACTCTATGATCTTAATATGTCACTTTCCGTAAGAAGGCAAACATATGCACAGAAATGTTGATCAGTATAGTGGAACTGACATCAACTTCGGAACTCCCTTCCTACCCCCCACCCACCCCATCCCCCTTGGGATGTGGGAGGTAGGGGGTGGGCTCTTTCATTGTAAATAGTGCTCCCTCCTGAAAATTCTGTGCTATAAACACCCTCATTTCTGTCAGTCTCTTTGTTTCTGCCTAACTTCTTAACTTTCTTTCATTTCTTGCTAGCATTTTCTGCTGTGCTGGTCTGTTCACCTGCATGTGTTCCATAAAGTTGTACACACTTTTGAGTCTTTGACAGATGGTCATCTGATATTCCATGTATATAGGTGTGTTGATCTATAAATGCATTGATCAATATCATCAAAAAAAAATGTTTTGATCCGTGAATGTATAACGAGGAAAACATTAAAAACAAAATGTCTGATTGTCCATTTCCATTTATTATGTCTGTAAAGTTCAATGCGGGCTCATTCTTTTTACTGATTCAGCTATCATTAAAAACTGTCATTATCTATGATGCTTCTTAAAATTCATTTGTCTAACCTTTGTAATGATTTAAAGTAAAGCTTAGTCAAGTACATTTTGTTACATTGATTCATTGGAAATCATTTGATAACCATTATTGTCTTTTTTTAATTGTTGGGCCACTGTGATATTACTGATAACACAAAAAAATAACACCCTTAAATAAGTAAATCAGACTTGCACTTCTGCCCATAAAAGTAGATACGGCTTCTGCTCATAATTAGAACCTACCTATACCCATCTTGAAGCATTTTTATCCACTTACCACACACACACACACACACACACACACACACACACACACACACACACACACACACACACACACACACACACATATTATGCTCTCATGCAAGCAAACCTGGGTGGAAGGAAAAGGGTATCAATATACCTGTACTTAAAAATGGGGTTCCATTGAAACTAAACAATTGCACTGTTTATAAACGGATATTACTTTACAACTTTCTTGGAAATTTGTGCATATGTTTATGTGTGCGTGTGCTATATATTTTTTAACAAAAGAATGTATACTTTTTTATCTAGAATATAAAAAAAAAATTTTAAAAGCAGGGTGGGGGGATGGGGACCCATCAGGAACCACAGACCTCATATTTATTCTTGAAAACTTTTGTTGTAGATAATTTGAACCAAAAAAAATTAACAAACACCAGTAACAGAAAAGCAGACTGCACTGCTTCTTTGTTGATTTCCAGAAATGAGAAAACACGTGCACTCCCATCTGTGGGATGATCTGAGTCAATTTACTTTATTATGTTACAGGAAGACTTTAAAGAGAGAGAGAGAGAGAGAGAGAGAGATTACGTATCAGCAGTAAACAGTCGAGGCTTTCTTTTCTGCAGAGTTTCAAATGTAAAACAGTTAGGCCATAAGGAATGCTGCTGGGATTGACAGCAGGAGAGCGGGGAGGGAGAGTGTGGTCTTATCTTCCTCCATTGCTGGACTGGCTCGTGCAACGTCATGCTGCATTGCCCTGCATTGCACCTGCCTTCACTCTCTCTGGCCTCTTTCTCTCCCAGACTTTGTGTGTGTGTGTGTATGTGTGCGTGTGTGTGTGCGTGTGTGTGTGTGTGCGTGTGTGCGTGTGTGCGTGTGTGTGTGTGTGTTTTCATTTTTGATCAAAGAGACAGTTGTGTATGTGGTGGTGGGTTGGACGGAGAGGGGATATGACAAGGAGAAGGGAGATGGGTTCTTGGGCTTTGAGATTAGGGACGTGGGCGGGAAGATTTACTTTCTAAATTAATTTAAAAGAAAATGTTAACACTTGTCTGTGCGCACGTGCCTCTCTGTATGTGTGTTTGCGTGTGTGTAGGTGTGGGTGGGTATTTGTGTGTGTGGGTACAATGTGTATGTGTGGTTTGTGTGTGTGTTTGCATGTGTTTGTGTGAGTGTGTGTGTGTGTGTGTGTGTGTGTGCATGCTTGATTCTTGTGCCCAGCCTTCTGGCAGTTTCTCCATATGTTTGCAGCTGTCACATCACCGGTTTGCAGCTGTACCCACCACCGGTTATTTGTAAAACCATTGCAGTGTGTGTGAGAGAAAGAGAGAAAGGGGAAGAGAGACAGAGAGAGAAGAGAAAGTTAGGCAAGATCAGAGGATGTTTACAAGGTTACATGGTTGTACAGGTGACAGTTGTGTGTGTGTGTGGTGTGTGTGTGTGTGTTGGTGTGGGTGTGTGTCAGGCAGCTTGTGGATCGGGTGAGGGAATCAAAGGGTTAAGTTTCTGCTTTGCTAAGATGGTTGTCAATGCAGGATGGTGAGGGACAGTGTGCAGGAGTCAAAGGGTTAAAGTGTTTTGTTCTTGTCTTGGTACTGAAAATCTTCCGCTTCTTTCTGTACGTTGTACTTTTGAAGTCTTTGGATAGGGGATAGGATGAGTGTGATCTGTAAGGATCATCTTCGTTCTGTCTGTCACCTTTCGTTGTGTACATGCTGGTGTCATTTGTGTCCTTTTCCTTCCCATAATCTCATTCACTTTCGTAATCATCTTTTCCAGCCCATCTCTGTCCAATTGAACGTGATTTCACCCCATTACACTGTGCCAAATGTCAAAAGAGCTGCAAATTGTGGATAGTTAAAAAATATTTGTGGTATTAATTCTTTACATAACTTAGGCGATTACAATTTTTGAGGCAGGACATGCATTTTTTTTTTTTTTTTTTAATAATTTTTAAACTACACAGGTGAATTTTCAATCAGAGACAGCTTATTGTCGAAATTTCAATGGCCAGTGGCCAGGATTGTGATGTTTGCCCATAAGACTTGGTGTCCAGTTCTCTTTGCCCCTTGTTCTCGCACTGTTGTAACTTGTTGTGTATGTGGAGTCCTTATGGTGATGTTTGACTCTAACCAGTGCCCAGTATTATGGCAGTTCCTCTGTGTTGTGACGGCTGTAACCGTCATAAGAGCATGTGGAAAAACCCACTGCATATTGTCTCTGTTTTTTCTTTGGGGATAGAAAACTCACCAGCTTTCCGAACATGTTTCAATTTAGTATTGGGACAGTGGGAGGAAATTTTTTTTTATCTTCATTCATAGTCCTTTTTTACCCGTCAGACGCCTGAGTGATTCGTGCAGTCAGCATTTCAGTTTCCTTACTGTCAGATCACAGATTGAATATAAAACTTCCACACTGTGCTCTCTGTGTTGGAATTTGAATATCACATCAGTGTATAGATTGATTATCAGAACTGTTTCTGCCTCACAAACCCCCTAGAGCTCAAAGCTCTCAAGAAGCCTCTCTTTTGATGGTACCTCAGTTCTCTGTATCAACTTGCAGAAAAAATTCTATGATTTTGGCCCAACAACATGGAGCTCCCCCCTGGTGTCTTTAAATTTATGTCTGCATGCTTTCAAACTCACACGCATGCACACACTTACACGCACACACGTCACACACACGCTCTCACACACACACACACACACACACACACACACACACACACACACACACACACACACACACACACACAACACACCACATACACACACATTGAAACATCTTTCTTTGAGAAGCATCCACCAACTGCAAAAACTTACTTAACCCTTTGATCCCTCCCACTATCCACCAGCTTCCTGCAGGAAGCTGGTGGATAGGGCGAGGGAATCAAAGGGTTAAGTTTTTGCTTTGTTAGCATGGTTGACAATACAAGATGCTGATGGACAGAGTGCGGGAGTCAAAGGGTTAAGTTGATAGTTGTGGTGTTGTTATAACATTACCAGTTGTGTAGTTGGTGGACTGTAATGCTACGGTATGCGTATATATATAATCTACATTATGATCATGTGTGTACTATTTGGTTTGATAAGTTGAGCAAGCTGAGAATCATTGCAACACATAAACTGTGATTTTATGGGCAAGCTGATCTGCATTGAATATTGATCAGAATGAAGAGGGAGAGCAATAAAACCGTCATTTCATATTGGTGTTCAGCAGGCCAGTTTTTTAAAAAAAAAAGTGAGTTTAATGTCATTTTTGTTTTTGCAATGTACAAGTGTATTTTGTAAATGTTCAACATGCAAACTGTTCTGAACGTGTAATTGTGAGCTGAGTAGATTTCTTCTCCCCCCTCCCCCCCCCCCCCCCCCCCAAATCACTTTTGGTGGTATTGGGTTAAGAGATTCAGGCAGCCCTTTCCATGACTTGACTGGTGTAGGTGATGGCTTAACTTCCTTATGTTCTCTTTGCTTAACCCTTTGATTCCCGCGCCCTGTCCACCAGCATTCTGCACTTGTCAACCATCCTAGTAAATCAAAAACTTAACCTTTTTGATTCCCTTCACTGTATCCACAAGCTTTCTGCAGAAAGCTGGTGGGTAGGGTGGGGAAGTCAAGGGTTAAGTATTTGCATTTGGTGGATAGGATGCTGGGGTCAAACATTTTTTGTTTTTTTTTTTTTCCGTTGGTGAATAGGGTTTGAGTGTCGAAGATTTAAAGGAAGGTTTCAAATTTCAAGGTTGAAACTCACATTCCCATCTCTACTTCCCTCCCTCTATCCACCGGTTTCCTCAAGGGAACTGGTGGATAGAGTGAGTGAGTCAAAGGGTTAAGTTTTTGCAGTTGATGGATAAGGTACGGGAGTCAAGGGGTTAAGAGGCCTGTGAATGAATCAGACAGATTGAATAGAGGCTTGTCAGGTGAGAAGGATGTTGATTTGCTGTACCAGAATGAGGCCCAAGGATGTCATTGACTAAATTTCTGACCAAGAGAGAATTCAGCTGGCTAAGATAGCATATGCTTGAAACTGTAAAAACGTATTGCCAAACAAGGACTTGAGGGAGAAATCCCATTTTTGTACTTGTAGTTTTGTGGATTCGCTTTTTTTCTCTTTTTTTCTTGTTTTTTAATCTCCTTCTGTTTAGTTTTGTCTTGTTCAATGTTTTTATATTTTTAATCTACAGCTTGTTATTTGACGTTTTTAGATACGAAAATACCCTGTGATTTGAAGTGATTTTTATGCAGGATCTGCAGTGGTCTATCTCACTAGTTTAGAGCATCTGTTTAGCTCTGTTTTCATCATCAGGTACTGTCTTTATTCATTCGATTTTCCTCATCTCTCTTCTCTCTCTCTCTTCTCTCTCTCTCTCTCTCTCTCTCTCTCTCTCTCTCTCTCTCTCTCTCTCTCTCTTTCAAGGTCTTTGTTGTGCCTGTTTGGGAAATTTGGTGTCAAGCATGTATTGAGTCATAGTTCAATGTTTGTCATTAACTACAGTATTCGTGTTGAAAGAGTCAACACTGTTGCTGTAACAGTCATAACTTGTGAACATCTCTAGCAAGAGGATTGGAACAACCAGACAGACGACAGACTTTTCCGAATCTGCCCAGCTCTTAGAGATTCTCTGTTCTGTTCTTGGGAAACCATGGGAAAGAGACAGATGTTATGCAGGTGTTACGCAGGTTACACATAGGTCACACATAACCAACGCTTGCTCATACCTTTTGAAAAATGTTAAAAAAAAAAACAGTAACGTGTTAATCATCAGCTTTAAACTTCTTGTGTCGCTTGGGATAAAAAAAACTAGATTTCGTGTATAAACCACTTACTTAACATCATATTGAATGCTTCGACTTGCAGGATGTAAAAAAAAAACATAGTAATTTCCGTGTGATAAATCACTCAGCTTAAACACCTTCATATTGAATGCTTCGACTTGCAGGATGTAAAAAAAAAACATAGTAATTTCCGTGTGATAAACCACTTAGCTTTAAACACCTTCATTGAATGCTTCGACTTGCAGGATGTAAAAAAAAACATAGTAATTTCCGTGTGATAAACCACTTAGCTTTAAACACCTTCATATTGAATGCTTCGATTTGCAGGATGTAAAAAAAAAACATAGTAATTTCCGTGTGATAAATCACTCAGCTTTAAACACCTTCATATTGAATGCTTCGATTTGCAGGATGTAAAAAAAAAACCATAGTAATTTCCGTGTGATAAATCACTCAGCTTTAAACACCTTCATATTGAATGCTTCGACTTGCAGGATGTGAGACGTAAGCACTGTACAGCAAACTCCATAAAGAATCTCTTCAAAGATATTCCTGCAGATAAAATTTTTTCAAGTTTTTACAAAGATCAGTAGATCTCATCTTATGTGATTATAGGTGTGGGAAAGATTTTAAAATGCATTTCAGACTTGATAATTGTGAGCTGTTGGCTTTTTGATTAAACTTGGAGTTGGTGTTAACATGGTGTTAGTCTTGATATGGCTGTAGTGATGGCCGGACTGTAAGCAATGTGAACTGAAGCCACATAAATACCACAGTACTGAAAGGCTTAACATTCAAAAGATTTGTTGATTTGAAGTCATTGAAAGGGTTAATTACTCCAGTTCCTGTGTGCATTACATAAAATGCAACATGGCTATTCAAAGGTTAACATGCCAACAGTAGCAGAGTAAGTTAAGTAATACTATGCCCAGTCCAAGATGTGTATTGGTACCATATGGTAGTCCCGGGAACCGTGACTATTACTTTGCCAAGTATAATTGTAGACAAGAGGTGGTCATTAAGGCATGTTACCCTGGTGTGAATGGCCGTGTAAGTTAGAAAGGCCACTGTTTTTGGCTGTTAACATACATTTCTTCACATTGTTGGTTTGCTTAAGCCGAGGAGCTGGTTAGAATATGAGGTGAGTGTAGTATGTGTGTGTTTATGATGTATACGTGCGTGTGTGTGTGCACATGTGTATGATCTTTTTATTATTGATTCTCACAATTATTATTGATTCTCACTGATGTGACAGACAAAGACATCGTTTTGCCCTTATACATGGATGTAGTGTGTTTGTACATGTATGAGTGTGTGTGGTGTGTGTGTGTGTGTGTGTGTGTGTGTGTGTGTTGTAACCTGCGTAGCATCTGTCTCCTTCCCATGGTTCGAAGAACAAATTAGAGAATAGGTAAGATCAGGAGCAGATTTGGGAAAATCTGTGTTGTCTGGTTGTTCCAATACTTTTGCTAGCTGTAGGACAGGATCTTTAACATGCGCATGTCATGTTCTTTGTGCATAGGTAATAATTGTGGTGCAGCATGGGAAAACCCAGCCAAAGCCATAGCCAGCCAGTCATAGGTAAGGCCAGAAATAGCTGGGTAGTGTCAAAATTATGACAACTGACATTTTTCATATTTCCGACCAACATCTGATCTTCAATTTCCGAAAGTTTTATAGCTAAAAACATGAAAATCAATTTTTTCAAAAATTAGAAGAAGGAAAAAAGAGATTTCATAACGTATTTCTTCCTTTTGTATCTAAAAGGAAAACTTTGATAGATTAATTCTTTCTGGTTTTTATGTTGTTAATGTTATAAATAAATTCTTAGTTTTTTTTGTTATGGTGTGTGTGTGTGTGTGTGTGTGTGTGTGTGGTGATTATGAAAATTTTGCAGTCAGAACAAAATTGAGGTAACTGAAATGTGGTTTTAAGAAGAATGCTGAGAGTTCTATGGACAGCAAAGAAAAAAACAAGACAGTCTTGAAGGAGGCAGACACAAGAAGATGATTAATAAAGAAATTATGAAACGACAAGCAACATTTAGAGGCCATTTCATGAGCAAAGGGGAATTAGATCACCTGGTCACAGCAGGAAAGCTGGAGGGAAAGAGAACACAGGTAGATCCAGAGAGAAAATATTGGACGGACTTGCAGGATGGCTGAAGACAGAGAGGATGGGAGATATACTTGCAGCAGCAAGGGATAGATTCGTGTGGAGGACCATGATCACTAAAGCCATGTGGCAGGGCACTTGATGATGATGAGCTGTCTGGATGTGCTGGTATTGAGGGGGGGCAGGATAGCCTTTCATTTTTCAATTTTACCATTCAGTGTTAAGTTTATCTCAACTGAGGCAGTTTAGTTTGTGTGGCACTGGCAGCCCATAGAGAGAAAGAGTGAGGGTATAGGAAACTTGATTACTGGTTGTATCATAAAGCCTGATTGGATCTGTATTCATGATAAGATACTCTTGAAAGTTGATCCAAGATGGAGGTTCTCAGGGAGAGAATGTGGGCAGAGAATATTGCATGCTCTTTATTTTGAGGCGTGCTGGAGAGAAAGTTGGAAATGGCATTACTTACTGTATCATCAGGTGTGATGGGATCTGGCTTCAGATTACTCTTGAAACTGAATTCAAGAGGGAGGTATGAAAACTCTAGACTCTTAGAGAAGTGAGGGATAGAATGGTATGTGTTCTTTCTTTTGTGTGTGTGTATGTGTGTGGAGAGAGAGAGAGAGAATATGATTGTGAAATCATGTGTGGTGTGTTTGTGTGTGTGTGAGAGAGAGAGAGAGAATGTGAATGTGAAACATTTAAATCTTAGGGCCACAACCCCTTCTGAAGAGCTTGAATAAAAGCAAGATCAGTAATACAAATATAAATTAACTAAAACGAATGTTGAAATTTAGATAGCCATGGCAAACACAGTGGGCTTGGTTTATCATCATGTTTCAACTTTCAAAAACTTGCACAAATAATGCAGTAAATTATAAAGTATGTCTTTGTCATTCCTTAAGGATAACAGTAAGGCTGATCTGAAAACACATGGGTTTCAGTAGAATTTAATAGGAAAGTATTGTTGTCTGTGATTAGAGAGAACGGGACAGTGTGACACAAAATGAACTGCATCTTCTTTTTATATTTAACGCAGTGGACATAACAAATCTGTTAGTCATAGTTTTATATCTTTGAGGAATGGATTGCTGCATCATCTGTCTTCAACATCTTGATCTGTCTTTATGTCTTTGAGGAATGGATGGCTGTGTCATTTGTCATTTATGTCTTTGAGGAACGGATGGCTGTGTCATCCGTCGTTTATGTCTTTGAGGAACATACTGCAGTGTCATCCGTCTTTTATGTCTTTGAGGAACGGATGGCTGTGTCATCTGTCTTTTATGTCTTTGAGGAATTGACTGCAGTGTCGTCTGTCTTTTATAATTGACTGCAGTGTCATCTGTCTTTTATGTCTTTGAGAAACGGATTACTGCATCAGTTGTCTTTGAGGAATTGACTGCAGTGTCATCTGTCTTTTATATGTCTTTGAGGAGCGGATTGCAGTGTCATCTGTCTTTTATATCTTTGAGGAATGGATTGCTGTGTCATCTGTCTTTTAGTTTTATGTCTTTGAGGAACGGATTGCAGTGTCATCTGTCTTTTATGTCTTTGAGGAATGCTATGCTGCGTCATCTGTCAGTCTGTGTATTGACATCAAAGAACAAATATGGTTCATTGGAACTGGTCGGCTTAAACATGCAGTGAGGTGAGAGAGAAAGAGAATGTAAATTTGTGTGTGTGTGTGTGTGTGTGTGTGTGTGTGTGTGTGTGTGTGTTATGTGTGTGTGAGAGAGAATGTGTGCTGTATGTGTGTGTGTGGGGGGGGGGGGAGGTCTTTCTTCTCTCTCTTTTTTTTTTCTTGGGTCTCTACATTTCTGTCCAGAAAAAGTGGTTTACAATTCATGGATTCATTTATATTCCTTTTGAAGATATGATAATAATAGGATAAAACCAGTGCGGAACTGATGGGGCTGTTGGCGGATCTGATCAAATTCTGAACTAGATTTATCAACATAAGAATGCAAACTACATGTAATGTGCCAAGCGATTGATTGGTTGATCGATGGATGGATGAATTGATTGATTGATTTGGTTCAGTTAAATTACGCCAGCACCCACCTTAGGTGATATGGCCAGTGGTTATTCCCAGGTAAGAGGGGGAAGGGGGACTTACCTAATCCTGTACTAACACCACCAGAACAACAATGATGTTAAGATGGGACAGTGAGAAGGCCAGTTTTAATGTAGCGCACCCGAATTCAAACTCACAATCATTTAGCATGTGATGTGCCAAGTGTAGTTACTTGTTACTTTTCGTTTCAAGAAGTGGCAGAAATGTTGTTATTGATTAGATAGAACAATTGACATGAGCAGAACAATTGACCTGAGCTGGGATATATTAAATCTAGTAAAATAAATCATTTGTGTGTATTACCGGTAGAACTTAATACCATGGAAAAAAAGTACATGATACTTTGCATTATTCTGTTCTTTTGATTATTTCAGCATACCCATTTCTTTGGATTGCATGATACTCTGCATTATTCTATTCATTTAATTGTTTTAGCATTCTGATTTTCTTGGTTGGGTGTATATGCATAATGTTTTGCCCACACTGTCCAAATGTTTTGCCACACTGACCAAATGTTTTTGCCCATACTGACCAAATGTTTTGCCCACACTGACCAAATGTTTTGCCCACACTGATCAAATGTTTTGCCCACACTGTCCAAATGTTTTGCCCACACTGACCAAATGTTTTGCCCACACTGACCAAATGTTTTGCCCACACTGACCAAATGTTTTGCCCACACTGACCAAATGTTTTGCCCACACTGACCAAATGTTTTGCCCACACTGTCCAAATGTTTTGCCCACATTGTCTAAATGTTTTTGCCCATACTGACCAAATGTTTTGCCCACACTGACCAAATGTTTTGCCCACACATGATCAAATGTTTTGCCCACACTGTCCAAATGTTTTGCCCACACTGACCAAATGTTTTGCCCACACTGACCAAATGTTTTGCCCACACTGACCAAATGTTTTGCCCACACTGTCCAAATGTTTTGCCCACACTGACCAAATGTTTTGCCCACACTGACCAAATGTTTTACCCACACTGTCCAAATGTTTTGCCCACATTGTCCAAATGTTTTGCCCACACTGACCAAATGTTTTGCCCACACTGTCCAAATGTTTTGCCCACACTGACCAAATGTGACCAAATGTTTTGCCCACACTGTCCAATGCCCACACTGACCAAATGTTTTGCCCACACTGACCAAATGTTTCCCACACTGACCAAATGTTTTGCCCACACTGTCCAAATGTTTTGCCCACACTGTCCAAATGTTTTGCCCACACTGTCCAAATGTTTTGCCCACACTGACCAAATGTTTTGCCCACACTGTCCAAATGTTTTGCCCACACTGTCCAAATGTTTTGCCCACACTAACCAATGCCCACACTGACCAAATGTTTTGCCCACACTGTCCAAATGTTTTGCCTACACTGACCAAATGTTTTGCCCACACTGACCAAATGTTTTGCCCACACTGACCAAATGTTTTGCCCACACTGTCCAAATGTTTTGCCCACACTGACCAAATGTTTTGCCCACACTGTCCAAATGTTTTGCCCACACTGACCAATGCTCACACTGACCAAATGTTTTGCCCACCAAATGTTTTGCCCACACTGTCCAAATGTTTTGCCCACACTGTCCAATGCTCACACTGACCAAATGTTTTGCCCACCAAATGTTTTGCCCACACTGTCCAAATGTTTTGCCCACACTGTCCAATGCCCACACTGACCAAATGTTTTGCCCACACTGTCCAAATGTTTTGCCCACACTGTCCAAATGTTTTGCCCACACTGACCAAATGTTTTGCCCACACTGATCAAATGTTTTGTCCACACTGACCAAATGTTTTGCCCCCACACTGACCAAATGTTTTGCCCACACTGTCCAAATGTTTTGCCCACACTGTCCAAATGTTTTACCCACACTGACCAATGCCCACACTGTCCAAATGTTTATGTCATGTACAGTATGTGTACTTTTTCTTTTTTCTTCATGTGTGGGATACCTTTTAATTATTTATTACGGGGGAAGAGGGAGGGGAGGGGCAAGGGGTCTATCAATTTACTCAGTTGTGTAACGTGAGACAGCAGGGAAAACACGGCTAAAGCTACAGGCAGCCAGTCATAGCTAAAGCTAAACAGCTGGCTGGATAGGGTCAACATTATTACAACTGACGTTTTTTCCGTATTCTGAGTCTTCAACTTCCAATCTTGAATTTCCCAGCGTTTTACCACTAAAAGCACCCGAAAAAAGCACTTACAATTTTTTTTTTTTTTTTTTCATATTAAGAATTTTATAGGCTTATTACATTTCTTGTCGAAAATGCATGGTTACACAGTTTAAACCCTGTTGGAAAACTATAGTAGATAGATTGTGTTTCTTAGATAGATTATGTTTCTTGCATGTTAATTAATAAACTTTTCACTTTCAGTGTTGAAATGAGTTACGAAATCAGAAATGAAACTTTAGCACTTTAGCCTGGGTTTTCAATCAAATCCAGTGTTATGTCACTTGTACCATCTGTTGACCGTGAATGAGCAGGGGTGTGTGTGGGGTGGATAGAATAATGGATGTACACACTTCTGATAGTCTCATTTATTATACGTAGATGTATGTGGAATGGGTGTAAATTATCTTAACTTGTGACTGTGATAGTAGAGATCAATACCTTGTGACTGAGATAGTAAAGATCAATGGCTTGTGACTGAGATAGTACAGATCAATAACTTGTGACTGAGATAGTAAAGATCAATAACTTGTGACTGAGATAGTAAAGATCAATAACTTGTGACTGAGATAGTACAGATCAATAACTTGTGACTGAGGTAGTACAGATCAATAACTTGTGACTGAGATAGTACAGATCAATAACTTGTGACTGAGGTAGTAGAGATCAATAACTTGTGACTGAGATAGTACAGATCAATAACGTGTGACTGAGATAGTAGAGATCAATAACTTGTGACTGAGATAGTACAGATCAATAACGTGTTACTGAGATAGTAGAGATCAATAACTTGTGACTGAGATAGTAGAGATCAATAACTTGTGACTGAGATAGTAGAGATCAATAACTTTGTGACTGAGATAGTACAGATCAATAACGTGTGACTGAGATAGTACAGATCAATAACGTGTGACTGAGGTAGTAGAGATCAATAACTTGTGACTGAGATAGTAAAGATCAATAACTTGTGACTGAGATAGTAAAGATCAATAACTTGTGACTGAGATAGTAAAGATCAATAACTTGTGACTGAGATAGTAAAGATCAATAACTTGTGACTGAGATAATATCAATAACTTGTGACTGAGATAGTAGAGATCAATAACTTGTGACTGAGATAGTAAAGATCAATAACTTGTGACTGAGATAGTAAAGATCAATAACTTGTGACTGAGATAGTAAAGATCAATAACTTGTGACTGAGATAGTAAAGATCAATAACTTGTGACTGAGATAGTAAAGATCAATAACTTGTGACTGAGATAGTAAAGATCAATAACTTGTGACTGAGATAGTAAAGATCAATAACTTGTGACTGAGATAGTAGAGATCAATGGCTTGTGACTGAGATAGTAAAGATCAATAACTTGTGACTGAGATAGTAAAGATCAATAACTTGTGACTGAGATAATAGAGATCAATAACTTGTGACTGAGATAGTAGAGATCAATGGCTTGTGACTGAGATAGTAAAGATCAATAACTTGTGACTGAGATAGTAAAGATCAATGGCTTGTGACTGAGATAGTAAAGATCAATAACTTGTGACTGAGATAATATCAATAACTTGTGACTGAGATAGTAGAGATCAATAACTTGTGACTGAGATAGTAAAGATCAATAACTTGTGACTGAGGTAGTAAAGATCAATAGCTTGTGACTGAGATAGTAAAGATCAATAACTTGTGACTGAGATAGTAAAGATCAATAACTTGTGACTGAGATAGTAGAGATCAATAACTTGTGACTGAGATAGAAAAGATCAATAACTTGTGACTGAGATAGTAAAGATCAATAACTTGTGACTGAGATAGTAAAGATCAATAACTTGTGACTGAGTACAGATCAATAACTTGTGACTGAGATAGAAAAGATCAATAACTTGTGACTGAGATAGTACAGATCAATAACTTGTGACTGAGATAGAAAAGATCAATAACTTGTGACTGAGATAGAAAAGATCAATAACTTGTGACTGAGATAGTAAAGATCAATAACTTGTGACTGAGATAGTACAGATCAATGGCTTGTGACGGAGATAGTACAGATCAATAACTTGTGACTAAGATAGTAGAGATCAATAACTTGAGACTGAGATAGTAGAGATCAATAACTTGTGACTGAGATAGTACAGATCAATAACTTGTGACTGAGAAAGTAGAGATCAGTGCTGGAAGGACACATACTATTATTATGTACAGAAAGGGGAAGGGACTGCACAGAGAGAGAGGGGGGGAGGGAGGGAGGGAGATGTGTATGTGTGTGTGCGTGTGTAAGAGAAAGATAGAAGGGGGAGGAAGGGGGGTTAGAGTCACGCTGAGGAGAGGGCGCACAGAATTAGAAATTGATTTGTTTGCAGACTAGCTCAGCAACAGAACAGGCTCAGTGTTCCGAATGTTACCCTGTTTGTTGCCTAACAACAAGCAGACTGAAGTGAGCGTCCTCACTCCCCCCCCCCCCCCAGTATCGCCATCCCCTCCCACCACCACCCCCACACACACACTCACAGATCTGGCTTTTTTTTTCCCCCCCTCTCACAGTCTCAGTGACTGTGTGTGGACACTTTCCCTTTCCAGGTGTACCAACCTTACTCATAGACTGTGTGTGTGTGTGTGTGTGTGTGTGGTGGCAAATCATTGGGTCTAAGATCTTTATTGAAGCTTGTGTCCCGGTATTTGTCATCTGTCTATGGTCTATGTATATTTGTCTTTTCTAATGTGTGTGTGTGTGTGTGTGTGTGTGTGTGTGTGTGTGTGTGTGTGTGTGTGTGTATGTGTGTGTGTGGTGTGTGTGTGAAAGAGAAATGTACACATACTCGTTACACACACACACACACACACACACAGTCTCGGTCTGGCCACCCCCCCCCCCCCGCACACACACACACACCACGCGCACACGCACACGCACACACACACACACACACACACACACACACACACACACACACACACACACACACACACACACACAGAGTCTCGGACTGGCCATCCCCCCACACACCACACACACACACCACACACACACACACACACACACACACACACACACACACACACACACACACACACACAGAATCTCGGACTGGCCATCACCCCCACACACACACCACACATACACACAGAGTCTCGGACTGGCCATCCCCCTCCTCCCCCCCCCCCCGCACACACCACACACACACACACACACACACACACACACAGAAGCTCCGACTGGCCATACCCCCTCCCTTTTCCCTTTCTATCAATTGACCAAACCCCCTCCCTTTTCCATTTCTATCAATTGGCCAAACGAGTTGAAACATCAAAGAAAAAGCACTTGTTTGATGCATTATACTTTGCTCCCTTAACCTTTTTATAACTCTAGGTGACTAAAGCTGATCGTAGGGGCTCACGTCTGTATAGGACTGGCTGTAGCACGGCTGGAGACTGCCGGCAACTCTTGTCTTATGGATGCCTCGCATGATTCAGTTGGACTCTTAAGTTTGATGCATCTGGTCAAATCATATATAGTTTGCAACGACTGGTAGATTGTTTCGAGCACACAGTTTGATTCGTTTGTTGTGATGGTGTTGTCTCTCCTACCTGCCTACCAGAACAGAGAAAATTTGACCGGAACTCAGATTTTTATCTTACTGAAAAATCATTTTCGACTGGTTTTCATTCAATTAATTGAATCTTGTGAGGCGCTCTTTTGGAGGATCATCCAGTAAATAGGGAGAATGTCTTTAGCAAAAAATGAATAAATATATAAATAAAAAGAGAAGCTGGTAGAAAGGGTGAGGGAGTCTAAGGGTTAAGTTTTTGCATTGGTAGCATGGTTGACAATGCAGGATGCTGGTAAACAGGGTGCGGGAGTCAAAAGAAAAACCCAGAGGTTGTAAGGGATTGAGGTGGTAGAGGCCTCAGCTTATTCTCAGGGCCAGTGTAAGTAATGAGGGTGATTTCTGTTTCCTTTCAACCCCAAAGAGGGGTGGGTTAGCCATTCACAGCTGCCAAGACCTTCATAAAATTTTTGTCAAGCTAGTGTTGAATTGATGCAAACCAGTGCAGTTGGAATAGAAGGTGGGAACTATACCTGTATCAAATGTATGCCATACAGACTCTGCCTATACCTTACAGTTTAGCCATACAACTCTGCCTATACCTGTTCAAATTATGCCATACAGACTCTGCCTATACCTGTATAGTTATGCCATACAAACTCTGCCTATACCTGTATCAAATGTATGCCATACAGACTCTGCCTATACCTGTATCAAGTTTATGCCATACAAACTCGGCACTGGAGTAGGGGTAGTAGACCTGTAGACAGCCCTCGGTGTGCAATCGTGATTAATCAATTTTACGACATTGTAATCTGACGTCCAAACCATGAATTATGTGCACACAAAGTAACCTAAGCCTAGTTTCATTTGACTCCACATACATTGCTTATTGATTTACTCATCAAAACTGTTTGACTGAAACATCGGCCTGCCACACACAAACTCGGCGACAGATATAGGCACACACAGACGTGCATGCACGCACCACACACACACGCACAATTGTTTGTATTCTGTCATCAGCCCTAACACATTTCTGATCCCCGACTTCATCATCATCATCATCGTGTGCCCTGCCGCATGGCATAGGCGATCATGGCCCTCCATACGAATCCATCCCGTGTCATAGCAAGTACATCTGCCTCCCTCTCTGTCCTCAGCCACTCTGCAAGTCTGTCCAATATTATCTACCTGGGTCTGTATTTTCTCCCTGGGTCTACCTGGTGTTCTCTTTCCTTCCAGCTTTCCTGTTGTGACCAAGTGGTCTAATTTCCCTTTCCTCTTAAAGTGTCTTACAATTAGTGTTGCTTGTCTTTCCTAATCTTCTTTATCAATGATCTTCTTGAATGCTGTTTTGGCTTGGCCGATTCTGCAGGTTAATTTCTGATGTGCATCTGCCGTCTGGTGAGATGACTATACCCAGGTATTTAAAACTTATCAACCTGTCTCAGTGTTGTGCCATTTGCCGTTATTTTGCATGAGGGATTTCCACGGTCTAGTCAAACCTACACCTACTTATCCCGCCCTTAATGCCCATCCTGATGCAAACCTAGCACTGCCTCATGCGTAACCCAGCCTCACCCAGTGTGTGTGAGCTGGCTACAAAATAGCACATTCGCTGACATTTTCTGTCCCCTCAGAAACGACGACTGAACAACGGTGAAATGTAACGACCTTCCGTTATTTTGAGCGATAGTGTCATTTTGATTAAATGTCAGAAGAGTTATGTGTGACCCTTTTTCCTGTCGCTAGTGTCATTGTGACCTTTTTTTTTTACAGGCATGCACTAGGGATTGTCATTTCAATCTGACAGCCCCCCCCCCCCCCACCCCTGTTATTGTTTTTATGATTATTGCTTTGTTGTTGTTGTCACATGAATATATTTTCATGCAGGGTGTTATCCAGGTATTATTGGAACTTGATCAGGATGAGATGAGAAATGTTTGTGTTTGTTGTGTGTGTGTGTCAGTATGTGTGTAAAACATTAAGAAGGGAAACAGTTAATGAGGGATTGTCATACTCATAGTGAAGGTCTTATCAGAAAAGTCATAACCTCTTTTATAAGAAAGCCTAGGTCAGTAGGTGACTCAAAGAATACAGATTTCATACAGATTTGTCTCTTTCGTTCATCAGTTACTTTTGTGTTTTTCTAGCATCCCTGTTTTTTCTCCTATGCGTAGTTGCACATATTTTTGCCCACACTGTGCAGGCAGCATGTTGCTGCGCAGTCTGCATATTCCATTTTTGATTAGCAGGGAGTTTCTAGAAGTAGAAGCCAGCCACCAGACACTGATATGACTTACAGGATCTTTAACATGCATTTTTGATGTTCCTTTTGCATATTTTGTTATATATACACACAGAAGAAATGTGAATTCTTCAACATCTACAGGGGAGTCGGACAAGATTGTAGTATCCTCTCACCGTGTCTCTCCTTAATTAACATCTACATGGAACAAGTCATGAGAGATGCTGTGATATAGAAGGCATGGGCGCAAAGATGAGAGGAAAACATCTTACAAACTTGCGCTATGCCGATGATAATGCGCTGTTAGCAGACAACATTACCAGCATAAAAAGCATTCTATACAGGGTAGATGCAGCAGGCAAAAAGGCTGGCCTAAATTTGAACGCCAAGAAAACAAAAGTGCTACATATCAAAGGCAAAGACTGAAAACAATCATGACATCTTAATAACAATCTGACATGTAATTATAAAGTTCCTTTGGAAAATGTTATGGATGTCAAATATCTTGGCTCTGTAAAAACTGATGATGGAACCTGCTCCAAAGACATCAAAATAAGAATTGGAATGGCAAAGCAAAAAATGGTCCAACTCAACAACACATGAAAGACAGAGACATACAGAATGGCCTGAAATTTAGACTTTATTAAAATGTTTGATCTGGCCAGTCATGATTTATGGCTGCAAAGCCTGACTCTGAGAAAAGCTGATTGCAAAGAATTGAGGCAGCAGAGATGTGGTTTTATCAGAGACTACTATGAGTCAGATGGACGAATAGAAGAACTAATGAAAAGTCCTGGAAGAACTTGATATCACCAGAAAACTACTAGCAGACATCAACAAGAGAAGACTGAAATACATTGGCCATGTGTCACATACAAGAACACAGACCTCATGGCAACCATCTTTCAAGGAAAAACAATGGCAAAAAGGAAGAAAGGCAGACCTCCAATCTCATACATCAAGAACACAACCGACATCAGTGGCCTAAATGTTCAAGAAATTGTCCACAAAACTCAAGACGGGAGCGACCTGGAGGGAGGTGGTCCTGTCAAAGAGTCCAGCCGCCAAGACTGAACCCGTGACGCCGACAGGTGAGACCCACCAGGTGGGAGGTAGCCATCAGGATCAAACCCAGACCCTCCAGTTGGAAGTCTGACGTTTACCCACTTCACTACCACACTTGTTAACCCTTTTAGTTATAAGAGGTGCTAGGTGACTCAAGAAATACAGATTTCATGAATGTGTAAACATTTAGAACTTTGAGAAAGCAAGGGAGTAGTTGATGGGAAGTGGTGTTTTTGGTTTGGTTTGGGGGGGGGGGGGGGGGGAGAGCAGGCAAGTAATCAATTGTGGTTCCAACTGTGAGGGAAAAAAATTTGGGAAAAAACATTACAGGAATGGATTTACGAATAGATTTTACAAAGAGAGAGAGAGAGAGATGATAATAATTCATTAATTGTGGACATATTATACATGTTTATTACTGATTCTGTTGTTACTGTTCGTGTGTTTGGTTGGTTGGTTATCTTTCTTCATTACATTGATGTTTGAATAAGATCAACAGAGTACTAACACTTGGTTACTCTGTTATTTGAATAAGATCAACAGAGTACTAACACTTGGCTTACTCTGTTAGTTTGAATAAGATCAACAGAGTACTAACACTTGGCTTACTCTGTTAGTTTGAATAAGATCAACAGAGTACTAACACTTGGCTTACTCTGTTAGTTTGAATAAGATCAAGAGTACAACACTTGGTACTCTGTTAGTTTAAATAAGATCACAAGTACTAACACTTGGCTTACTCTGTTAGTTTGAATAAGATCAACAGAGTACTAACACTTGGCTTACTCTGTTAGATTTGGAATTTATTATGATCAACAGAGTACTAACACTTGGCTTACTCTGTTAGTTTGTAGAATAAGATCAACAAGAGTACTAACACTTGGCTTACTCTGTTAGTTTGAATAAGATCAACAGAGTACTAACACTTGGCTTACTCTGTTAGTTCATAGAAAGCCTTCATTCCAGCCAGTGTTTGTACATCCACAAAAATGAAATCAAAGAACATGGGGGTAATGAACTATTCATGATCCTGACAGGAAGGTGGGATGGTACAGGACAGGGAAAGGGTATAGTGTGAGCCACTGGTATGTAAAAACACACACACACACACACACACACACACACACACACACACATGTATACCTTGTCAAACAAATAACCGGACTGACAGGCAGTAATGAAGTATTTATGAACTTGGAGAGACAGCGGCCTCTTTGTTGAGCCCAGCCACGGTTCATGGATACCACCAACAGATAGCCTACTGTAGGAGACAGGTAAGGCTGTAGAGACATGAACAAATGGATTCTATTGGAACAGATCGGATTCTTTTCTGGCCTAGCATTGGAATTTGCCCGTGTAAAATATGTTGGCCTTCCAGTGGTAAGCATGTTGTCTTAGTTGGTCACCACTCATGGTTTTCTTTTTTTTTTTTTTTTTAACATGCTATATTGTTTCCCTATCAACATGCATATATTTGTTGTTTCCCTATCGCCCTAGTGGGGATGTTGGGGACTTTTTTCAGTATAAATAGCATCCCCACCTTCAGGAAATTCTGTGCTAGACATTTCCTCTTTTCTGGTGCCGTCTGTGTTTCTGTCCTGCTCCTTTGTTTTCTGTCATTTCTTCCTGTTATTTTTCCTTGCTGGTCCATTCATAAAGCTGTCGTGAATGATAAATTGGCACTGCATTAACTGCATTTTTAGCTCTAAGGAGATGTGTGCAGAAGCAATTTTAGGTAATTTAGGCCAGTTTTTATACATAGTGTTTTAGTGCAGCTTCAAAGCTTTTTATTTCTATTTGGTAGAAATAGTCTTGGATTGTGAGAGTCTTGCGCAAGCTAGTTGGCACAGCCATGAACTCAGGATCTAATATCATGAGTTCAATCCCAGCCCGCAACATTAAAAACTGCCTTTTTGCTGAATGTTTACATCATTCTGGTGGTGTCAGCTTAATGTTTCATAGGTCTCTCTTCCCCCCTTCCCCATTTCAAGACCTTACCAGCACATAGGTTTTTCGCAGGCAGCGCATATGGAGTTTTCCTGAGTGCAGTGAATCCCTCTTGAACAAACTAGCAAACTAATGAAACGTGATTTTGGGGAAACTTTCCTACTATTTACCAAGCGACAGTTTTTAACTTGTCTTGTCATTGTTTGAAGGTATAAAGGCATGGGGCAGTGATATATAAACTGTACCAGAATTTTTAAGGCTTCATAAACAAACATATTCAGATTCCGCAGAATAGTTTAGTTCCATCGCTGATGTAAATAAATTAAACCTACACTACAGTTATATGATCGCAGTAATGCTTTCCATGTACTAGTCATTCTAAGGTTATGGAGTACAGGAGGGGGAAAAAAACAGTAAAAAAGATGGTTCATCTTCATGTGCTGTGTTACATAAACCAAATATGAACTCTTTCCTCTTCTTACGTATACCATTAACTAAAGCAGTGGCGAGCGAGCATTGTCAGAAAAACCTAGTCTGAGCATTCTTGAAGTAATTCTGTTTATTCCAGTCTGTGTGTAGTATGGTTTTGCCGTCCCAATACAGTTATTTTATCTTAAACCGTTTATACTGCACAGATCTGTCTTTTTACACATGGTCATGCTAGTTCAGGCCATCTAGAATATTTTTTGGTCTTTAACATTTTATAAGAATCTGGAAGTCCTCTAGAGTCTTTGATTGTCCCAAACAAAAGCAAATCCATATGAACACAGACATAATGGGGCTGTTATTTTTTTCTGTTATTTTTGTTTAAAGACCAGCCGACTGCATAGAGCCATATCAGGGACCATAACCATTTCAGAACATACACAATACTTCAACAGGAATAAAGAAAGAAAAATGAAATATGCGTATCAGTGCGTTCAGCACTAATCCAAGTTGATGCCCCTGGTGTTGACCACTTGGTTCAATTTATCGCTCAGGGGTTTTTAAATAACACACCTGAATATGAATATAAACACAACTAACGACACTAAAACAACATAAGAAACTGGCCTAAATTACCTAAAATTGCTTCCGCATATGTCATTTCCCTAGAGCCCAAAATACGCTTAATACATGTACCAAACTATCAATCCTAAGAGAAAGTATGTAAGACTATGGAACACATACCAGTGAGTGGACCAGTAAGGCAGAAAATGATAGGAAGAAATGACAGAAAGCAAAGGATGAGGCAGAAACAGAGAGTGACAGAAAAAGGGAAATTTCTAACACATGAATTTCGAGAAGGTGGGGATACTGTTTATACTGAAAGAGCTCCCAGCATCCCCATAGGGGTACATAATGGGGCACTGGTGATAATGTGATAGATGTGAAATATAAGTTTTAATCTTCATGTCAACTAATTACAACCAGTTGTGTCGAGCCGTTTTGGGGTTAGTAATGACAATTGAATGAGTTCTGATGCTGCAAGTGTCTCTTTACCTTAGTATCTAAATTATGCAACATACCGTAAGCTTTCAAGGCAACTACTCTCATCCATTTGTTACTAACTACTTGGGTTTACTGAAAAATCAAGTAGATCATGTGATCTGCCTCGTTTCCATTCACAACATTTGATGTAATCGCATGTTGGCTCTCACTGATTCAGAAACCATTCCATTTCAAATCAGAAACCTTTTGTTGAAAAAATGTGATGTTTTTTCCCTGCCAAAACAAAGGGAAGCAATGCCGCGATTCCCCGGCCAGAAATTTGCTGAGTTGCCAGTCTCTCTTTCATCCTTGTATCTATGGAAACAGCAGACAGCAATGGTATTGATATCCGCCTTTGGCCTTGGTATGCGCCAAACAATGTACAGACAGTTATTATCACTTATGATTATAAGGTATATCTTTTGATCGGCTGAATTGTGATTTTTCTGATGCCAGAACGATATCTTTCCCAGAAGACTTTGTCCTGTTGCTTAGTATTTATGTGAGGCAGTATTTGATAAAGTGGAATGAAAAGTGTGTGTGTGTGTGTGTGTGTGTGTGTGTGTGTGTCTGTCTGTGTGTGTGTTGTGTGTGTCTTCTACTAACGGAAAGTCTTTTGTTTTTTTTCTGTTTGTGTGAACGGTGTTCCAGTCCTAACCCTTTAGCTTCCTGCAGAAAGCTGGTGGATAGGATTAGGAGGCCAAAGGGTTATGGTTTTGCTTTGCTAGCATGGTTGACAGTGCAGGGTGCTGGTGGACAGGGTGCAGAAGTCAAAGGGTACAGTACATTTCCTTTTCATATATCAGTTTCTAATCTCATGCAGTCAGTTGTTGTAGTTTTTCTTCAAGTGAAATAGAATGAAACAGAAATTACAACAAGAATGAAAAGGTAAAGTGAATTTGATGAAACCATTCAAAAAATAAAGGAGAAAGAAAGAAATCCAGTGTCGTGCATGTGAGCTGGCCTGTCATACATGAAAAAATACTTCACATATTTCTTTCCCACAAAGACACGCAGTGTTGTAATGTAAACAGGCCGTTCTAAATTAGGAAAGGCCCCATCACGTTGGGTTAGTTTTAATGAGATTCACAAGCAAAGACTTGTGTCCATTGGTTTGCGGGGGGGGGGGGGGGGCTCTTTCTCTCTTGTCACACTCTGTCTCTGTTTGACCCTGTGTCTGCCATTTATTCCTTGAAATGTATTCAGGAAGTCTTTGTGATTTGAGTTTGCTTTGTCAGTTTGTTTTAAACACGTGTGTGTGTGTTTCTCTGTATGTGTGTTTCTGTGAGTGTGTGTGTGTGTTTCTCTGTGTGTGTGTGTGTGGTTTCTCTGTGTGTGTGCGTGTGTACACACTGTACCAATCCCTTTTAACATCCATGACGAGTTGTTTGAATTGTTTTTTTGCTTGTTTCGTTTTTGTCTTTTTAAGCCTGTGCATTTATTCTCAAGATGTGTGCAGGCTTGTTATTTGTGCCCACACCGTGCAGTTGTTACGTTGCTGCACGGTCTACGTACTCAGTCTTCGGTGGGCGTTCATGCTGCGTGTTTTCTTGTTTCCTGAAGCCACCATATGCTGACATAGCTTACAGGATTTTTAACCCTTTGACTCCCGCACCCTGTCCACCACCTTCCTGCATTGTCAGCCATGCTAGCGAAGAAAAAACTTAACCCTTTGACCCAGGGTCAAGTTTTTACATTTTGTGAATAGGGTGCAGGAGTCAAAGGGTTACGGTATACACATGAAAGGGGTTTAGGCACTAACAAATCTGTATGTGTGTTGGCCCGGGGTATGGGAAGTCTCCACCTTTTACCCACCTGGTAGGAGGTACCAGCTAGCATCAAACCCAGACCTTTTGATTAGATTTTGGACATAGTACCCCCCAGACTCTCATGGCCATCAAATAGTACCCCCCAGACTCTCATGGCCATCAAATAGTACTCCCCAGACTCTTATGGCCATCAAATCGTACCCCCCAGACTCTCATGGCCATCAAATAGTACCCCCAGACTCTCATGGCCATCAAATAGTACCCCCAGACTCTCATGGCCATCAAATAGTACCCCCAGACTCTCATGGCCATCAAATAGTACCCCTCAGACTCATGGCCATCAAATAGTACCCCTCAGACTCTCATGGCCATCAAATAGTACCCCTCAGACTCTCATGGCCATCAAATAGTACCCCTCAGACTCATGGCCATCAAATAGTACCCCCCAGACTCTCATGGCCATCAAATAGTACCCCTCAGACTCTCATGGCCATCAAATAGTACCCCTCAGACTCTCATGGCCATCAAATAGTACCCCTCAGACTCATGGCCATCAAATAGTACCCCCCCAGACTCTCATGGCCATCAAATAGTACCCCTCAGACTCATGGCCATCAAATAGTACCCCCCAGACTCTCATGGCCATCAAATAGTACCCCTCAGACTCTTATGGCCATCAAATCGTACCCCCCAGACTCTCATGGCCATCAAATAGTACCCCCAGACTCTCATGGCCATCAGATAGTACCCCCCAGTCTGCTATTGTTCACCCTCTCCTCAAGAAACACAATTTAGATCCAAATGAACTGAAAAATTACCGGCCTATCTCTAATCTCTCTTTCTTGTCAAAACTCCTTGAAAAAGTCGTCCTCAACCAGCTGAACTCTCACCTGTCTGCCAACAATCTTCTCAATCCTTTCCAGTCAGCCTACCGCCAGTGCCATAGCACTGAAACTGCCCTACTACACATTCTCAACAATCTCCTCCTTGCAACTGATACTGGCAAAGTCTCTCTCCTCACACTCCTTGATCTGTCTGCAGCCTTTGATACCATTGATCATGGTATTCTCCTTTCTAGACTTCATCATACTTTTGGCATCTCTGACATTGCTCTGTCTTGGTTCACTTCATACCTATCCAACAGAAAACAAACCGTTCTCATCAATGACACTTACTCTCAACCTGCATACCTGACCTGTGGTGTTCCACAAGGATCTGTCCTTGGCCCTGTTCTTTTCACTCTTTACACCTCCCCCCTGTCCACCATCATCACTCCCATTCTATAAAACACCACTTCTATGCTGATGACACCCAACTTCAAGACAGTGACTCACCTGATAATATACAGCGCCTGTTGACTCGCACCACTGAGTGTTACTCGGACATTAAGAACTGGATGACACACAATAGACTTCAGCTTAATGACGACAAAACAGAAGCTATCCTCATTGGCACCCGTCAGAAACTTTCTCAGCTGCCTCCTCTTTCTCTCCATTATGTAACACATCAGTCCCAATTTCTGATTCAGCTAAAAACCTTGGTGTCTGCATTGACTCTACCCTCTCCATGAACAACTTTGTTTCTCAAACTGCCAGATCTTGCTACTATCATCTCCATCGTATAAGCCTGATCAGGAAGTATCTCTCTGTCGAAACAACTGCAAAACTCGTTCTCTCCTTCATAATGTCTCGCATTGACTATTGCAATTCACTCCTGTCTGGTCTTCCTGCCTCCACCATTCACATCCTACAGCGCATTCAAAACAATGCTGTACGCCTTGTACTCAAAAAGAAAAAAGCTGACCACATATCTCCTCTCCTGGCACAACTTCACTGGCTCCCTGTATCAAAGCGCATACAGTACAAACTAGACACCATGTGCTACAAAAGCCTCAATAACGCAGCCCCCGATTACCTGTCAAGCCTACTTGAGATCTATCTTCCCTCACGTACCCTCCGCTCTGCCTCCGATCCTCTGACTTTTCGCTTTCCACGCACTAAGCTCAATACCTATGGTCCACGAGCCTTCTCTGTTTCTGGTCCACTCTCCTGGAACAAACTTCCTCTCTCAGTCCGTCAGCAACCTACTTTTGTCTCCTTCAAGTCCGCTCTCAAAACTCACCTTTTCTCCTCCGCATAAAATCCTAACCCCCCTCTGCAGCCTGTCTCCGCTCGGAGGGGAATCACATGGTTATAATATATAATTGTATATGCTATGCTCTCTATAATTTTCCATTGCTTTTATTCTTGCTTTTATTGCTTTTATTCTTTCTCCCCATTTATAGCCATGCGTGTGTGTGTGGTGTATGTGTGTGTGTGTGTGTGTGTGCGTGTGTGTGCGTGCGTGCGTGCGTGCGTGCGTGCTTGCGTGTGTGTCTGCTTCAGCGCTTAGATTTGATTTTATCAAGATTTTGCGCTATATAAATATTGTAATTATTATTGTAATTATAAATAGTACCCCCAGACTCTCATGGCCATCAAATAGTACCCCCAGATTCTCATGGCCATCAAATAGTACCCCCCCCCCAGACTCTCATGGCCATCAAATAGTACCCCCCCCCCCCCCCCCCCCAGACTCTCATAGCCATCAAATAGTACCCCTCAGACTCTCATAACGATCAAATAGTACCCCTAGACTCTTGTGGCCATCAAATAGTACCCCCCCCCCCCCCAGACTCGCATGGCCATCAAATAGTACCCCTCAGACTCTCATAGCAATCAAACAGTACCCCCAGACTCATGGCGATCAAATAGTACCCCCCAGACTCTCATAGCCATCAAATCGTACCCCCCAGACTCTCATGGCCATCAAATCGTACCCCCTAGACTCTCATGGCCATCAAATCGTACCCCTCAGACTCTCATGGTCATCAAATATTACCCCCAGACTCTCATGGTCATCAAATAGTATCCCCCCCCCCCCCCAGACTCATGGCCATCAAATAGTACCCCCAGACTCTCATGGCCATCAGATAGTACCCCCAGATTCTCAAGGCCAGACTCATGGCCATCAAATAGTACCCCCCCCCCCCCCGACTCATGGCCATCAAATAGTGCCCCCCAGACTCTCATGGCCATCAAATAATACCCCCCAGACTCTCATGGCCATCAAATAGTACCCCCAGACTCTCATGGCCATCAAATACTACCCCCTGACTCTCATGGCCATCAGTTGGTTGTATTTGATATGCAACATAAGAATGTAGTTGGCAGTTTATGATGATCCCAGTTTCTTTTACTTCCCTCATCCCCCCCCCCCCCACCACCATAGGGATGTTGAGGACTCTCAGCATAAATAGTATCCCCACCTTCTGGAAATTCTGTGCTAGAAATTTCCTCTTTTCTGTCACTCTCTTTGTTTCTTTCTCCCCCCCCCCCCCCCCCCCTTTGCTTTCTGTCATTTCTTCCTATCATTTTCTGCCTTGCTGGTCCATTCACCTGTATGTGTTTGATAAAGTCTTAAGTATTTATGCTTAGGATTGATAATTGGGTACATGTGTTAAGTGTATTTTTGGCCTGGGGAAATGAGATAAGCAGAAGCAATTTCAGGTAATTTATGCCCGTTTTTGTGTATGTTTTGTGTCCTTTGGTTAGTATGCTTAAATTTGTATTCAGGTGTGTTTTTTAAATCACCTGTGCGATACATTGGATGGAGTGGTCAACGCCAGGGGCATCTCCTTGGATTATATGCGCAAATATTGCATTGATATGTGTGCTTGATTTTC
>JAPXFY010000035.1:29539134-29596634 GCA_030674185.1 Monoplex corrugatus
TGGATAGGGTTGGGAGTCGGAGGGTTAATTTGTTCTGTCGCATGGTTGGATCTGATTTACTACATGTAGACAATCATAGGAAACGACAAGGTAGAGTATGTTGTTAATTAATGTATTGTGTCACATGGTGAGGCCTGATTTAATTGCTGCCTTACTTCTTTAGACTAGAGGGAGGGAAATGCTTGATGGCATGGCAGTGATAATTCCTTTGTAAAATTTGAGGTGGTTTGGCTGAGCAGATCTGCATTTTCTATTCCATTCATACACACAGACATACTTAAGAATCTGATATAGTTAACCAGCCAGTCAGGATTTTATAGTTTTTCACATGTACATATCATTTTTATATATATCCCTTGGATTCCCGCACCCTATCATCCATCTCCAAAAACTTAACCCTTTGACTCCTGCAGGAAGCTGGTGGTTAGGTTTAGGGAGTCAAAGGGTTAAGTTGTTGTTTTGCTAGCGCGGTTGACAATGCAGGATGCTTGCGGACAGGACGGGAGCCCAAGGGATATGTACACATAATGTACAGTGTATTATGACAGTACTCACACACACAGGCACTCATATGTGCGCGCACGCACACACACACACACACACACACACACACACACACACACACACACACACACACACACACACACACACAATATATATTTAGTGATTTACATACTTCTGTGCACACACGCTCTCTCTCTCTCTCTCTCTCTCTCTCTCTCTCTCTACGCCCCTGCCTGTCTCTCCTCTCTCTCTCTTTCTCTCTCTCTCTCTCTCTCTCTCTCTCTCTCTCTCTCTCTCTCTCTCTCTCTCTCTCTCTCTCTCTCCCCTATCCCTGTCTGTCTGTCTCTCTCTCCAACCGCACATTGAACTATCAGCTCTTGTGTGGGGACACCTCATTACCTCCTTCAGAAAGTCATAATTACAGGCTGCAGTTCACACCGTTTACGCGCCCGCGCCCGCCCCCTAATCCTTCCAAGTAGACCCTTCCACGGTGTCAGAGATCATAAGCTTTGATTAAACAGGCCGACAGAACAACCCTGGGTATGTGACACCCCCCCCCCCCCCCCCAGTCCTTGGTATGTGACACTCCTGGAGTGATCTATGACTGACAATAGTAGGCTATAGTCAGAGCCTTCCTAGCATTGTACCTGTGTTTGATTAGCTAGCGTGACAGGAATGTTACAGTGTTACACTAGTTAACACAGTCATCTGCACAGCCTGTGTGTTTTTCCCCCCACAAGGAATTGTCGCGGTGGTGGTGAAATATGTTGTTATTGTGACTGTGATTGCCCTACACATGTCTGTTGGGATAGTTAGCTCAAGCAAACCATATTATTGTGGTTGTTTTTATGTTGTGTTTGTTTTAGCTAGTAAGTAAGGTAAAGAATGTGTTGCGTTGTATAGTGTTGTGTTCATATGACGTTGTTTGTGCGACACTAGTCGGTTGTTTCCTTTGTCATGTTCCCCCCCCCCCCCCCACACACAAAAATTTTCTCTATGAAATTTTCCTTTTCTATAAAACTCCCTCCCTCCCTGTGTCCTTCAGTGTGTGTTTGTATATGTGTGTGTGTGTGTCTTTCACTATCGCCGTCTCTGTAGATATGCAGATTAGCAATGGCAAGTTTGAAAAATGGCTTTTTGGTTAAAAACTTTTACTGTTGGAAAAATAAAGTATCAGTGTTCTCTCTCTCTCTCTCTCTCTCTCTCTCTCTCTCTCTCTCTCTCTCTTCTCTCTCTCTCTCTCTCTCTCTCATGCACCCCCTCTCTCTCTCTTTCGCTGTCTCGCACATTCCGACACCTAACCAGATGTGGCGACAGATAACAAAACGAAACACAAGCCTGCCAAAAGAAACAAACAGCGCCATAGAAGGCAGAACAATCACAACAGACAATGATAAATGACTTCTTTCAGTCGAGCAGGACAGACATCCATTCATGCTGACAGTGCTGCTGGCGTTCTGTTGATGGAATAGCAGCAAGTGTTGCACTGGGCCTTGCTGCACAGTGCTATGGTGCTTGCTGTGCTGTTCTGCGCTGTGCTCTGCGCCGTATTGATCTTGAAGACTGCCCAACTAGCATGATTGATTTGATTACCGCTCTCTCTCTCTCGTCTGGCTAACGAAAGAATGCAGGGAACATAAAGCGTGTCGGAGGGAAAGGAAAAAATAAAAACAAACAAACAAGGGGGAAATATGGCTTGCTGCGTTATGACAACTCCACCTGTTAGCTGTAATTAGGCCTCCCTGTTCTTTGCCATGAAACAGTCATTGAAAGGAACATCGTGATCGTCATGGAAACCACATTACATAGCCATGACAACAGGTCCTTCTGGGAGTATTTAGTTTTTAGGAAAAAATGAGCTGGTGTATGGGACAAGGGGTACTTTGGATGTTTCAGAAAATGGTACTTGGATCTTCTGCATCCCACATTTAGGATTAGTGAACTGTGTGTAAAATGTAGGTGTGTTTTGGAATCATAATGTATGTGATGATTTCTTAGTTGTAAATTGCCCATTACATATACGTCTCATGGTTAGTGATGTCTTCTCCTTAAAGCAGACATTTTCTATCAAAAAGAAAGCAAGATCTATGTTCAGAAGGAAAACATGCATGTATGCATAATACTATCGTAATGATTGCAATTTTCTGATACATCATCATCATGACCATCATACTAACACTAACAGCAGCAGCATAAATAAGAATGGCAACAACAGCACCATCGACCACCACCGGCACCGTCATCCACCACCACCAATAACAGTTGTGACAATGACGACAGTAATGATGATAATGCTGTTTCTTCTTCTTGTGGTCCTAAAACTGGCCAGGGATAGTATTGATTGTCAATTTGATTGGCGCTCACACTACCACTTTTATGAGTCCTGTATTGATTGGTAAGACTGTCCCACCTCACACATCGCCCACTGTGATCCATCCTTTTGAGTCACTGTCACCACAGCTGGTGTTCAGTTATCAATATATTTCACTGTCGCTCAGCAAACCGGAACGAAAGCGAACAGTCAGATGGAGTCTTAATCTTTGTGCTTGTACCTGTTGTCTGAGCATTATCTGCCAATTCTCCCCCCTGCGGGCGGAAGCATTTATGACACCTTATGACGCAGTATGGAGTGAGTTTCTTATGCAGCTGTCGTACTGGTGTTCCTCGTCAGCTTTTGGTGGGAGGCCCAGGAGGGGGGCTTAACCCTTTGACTCCCGCACCCTTTCCACCAACTGCAGAAACTTAACCCTTTTACTCCCTCACCCTGTCTACCAACTGCAGAAACTTAACCCTTCAACTCCCACACCCTATCCACCAACTGCAGAAACTTAACCCTTTTACTCCCTCACCCTGTCCACCAACTGCAGAAACTTAACCCTTCACTCCCACCCTTTGACTCCCACACCGTATCCACCAACTGCAGAAACTTAACCCTTTGACTCCTTCACCCTGTCCACCAACTGTAAAAACCTAACCCTTTGACTCCCTCACCCTATCCACCAGCTTCCTGCTGCAGGTGAGAGTCAGGTCCACAATAACTGCTGCAAGCGAGAGTCTGCGTTTGTGATTTATCCTCAGATAGTTGGTATCTTGTGTCCATCTGAGGCGCATGTTCATGTTGATTCAGATACATGTATGCATATTGTTGTGGTGGGTTGGCCAACACTGCTCAGGCAGCTTGGACTGGAAAGGCAGAAAAAGAAAGCAGGACACCATAGATTAGAATGAAAGACAAGTGGAAACAAAGAGAGTGATAGAAAAGAGGACATTTCAAGCATAGAATTTACAGAAAGTGGCAATGCTGTTTCTGCTGCAAGAGCCCCCAGCATCCATAATGTCGCAAAGGGTGTGTAGGTGAGATTGACATGGTATTGTAAACGGTTTTGGTAGGAAACCACTTACATGCTCTGAATGTGATGAAATGTTGCACACTACACACAGCCACATGATGATGATGTAAAGGAACAGGTCAGCTGTTCACAATCACTGAGTTTGGGGCTGATTTGCGATTCCTGAAATTACCCGAAAATCAGTTTGTGGCTGATATGCGATTCCTGAATTACCCGAAAATCAGTTTGGGGCTGATCTCGATTCCTGAAATTACCCGAAATTCAGGTTGGGGCTGATCAGCGATTCCTGAAATTACCCTGAAAATCAGTTAGGGGCTGATCTGCGATTCTTGAAATTCAGTTTGGGGCTGATCAGCGATTCTGAAATTACCCTGAAATTCAGTTTGGGGCTGATCTGCGATTCCTGAAATTACCTGAAATTCAGTTTGGGGCTGATCTGTGATTCCTGAAATTACCCTAAAATTCAGTTTCGGGCTGATCTGTGATTTCAGAAATTATCCTGAAATTCATTTTGGGCCTGATCTGTGATTCCTGAAATTAATAGTTGAACTGTGAAAGTAAATGTTGCCCCATAGCACAGAGATTGTCAGAGAAAAGAAGTGGCAGAGACATCAGTTTTTCCCAGGGCCAACATTATGAGACATTGCCCGTCTCTCACTTGTTTGATCTCCCATGGCCAAACCCAAACTCTGAGGAGGGTCAGGCACCAGTTCACAGCAGGATGGGCTTGAGGCTGCGCACGCAACTTTTTCCGTGCCAAGGTTGAAGTCGTGGTGTCAGGTTAGAAGGCAGGAACTTTTCCATGATGCCAGTTGTAGTCTTTGACTAAGAAATAAAAATGATATGATTTGTTGAGGAGGGATGAAGAGTGGAATAGTAAGGAACAGGTAGGTAGGAATGCCTCCTGCACAGTGTAACCCTTTGAGTTTGACTCCCGCACTCCGTCCACCAGCATCCTGCATTGTCAACAGTGCTAGCAAAGCAAAAACTTACCCTTTGACTCCCTCACCCTATCCACCAGCTTTTTGTCCCTAATGTGCAGTTCACCTGCCATTTCCTTCAGTCTTCCTGCACAAGTTTTTAAATGTGAAGTGCACTGAGCCATCTTTTGCTTGGACTGTCTGCTTTATACAAATGGCGTCATGATTGCTTTGCTATTTCAGACACCAAAGTAGTGAGATTCTAAGCCATGAAATGGAAACTTACGCTCCATTCTGCTGTTGTTTGCCTATCAGACCCTTCTATTCATGTACTCATCAAAATTTTATGATAACTGTGTATTTAGCTTTTGTGTGTGTGTGTGTGTCATATTGATTAGATCAGTTAAGTGGGAAGGGTGGCAGGCATCTCCAGTGCAGCCTGTCGTGTCTCACTGGTTCTTAAAAGTGTAGCTGTGGTTTGATTGTTATGTTGTCTCACTGATTGAACTGATGTTTATATATTTTCACAGGGTTGTGCAGTTTTATTGAGGGACAATAGCTTGTCGGGTCTGTTTTACAACCCTGAAATGGCCTCCAGCAGTTGGCTGGGCGAAGGGCTGTTATGAATGTAAATGATGAGTCAGTGCAGTGCTTGTCGAGCCGATTGCTTAAAAGCTTAAAAGCATTTACCCAAGATAAGAAAAATCCTATTTGATTTACAGATTGGATGGATATTTTTCTTTCTCTCTTTCCCCCCTGTAGTAACCTTGTGTCAACATGTGGTGGTCTAGAAGCTAGTCTTTCAGACAAGATGGGGAACCAAGGTTCGACATGCAGTAAGGATTTAGCGTCCATAATAGAACTCACAGCTACAGAGGTGTTGTCCTTGGCAGATTTTTGCAGATAAATTTATTTTCATGCTCAAGAAAGACATGCAGATTAAAAAAAATTGCCAAAAACACAAACAAAAACAAACAAACAACCAACAACGACAACAAAAACAGGACATTCTATATCTTCTTTTTATATAAAAATTAATACATCAAAAGGAAATAGTTACTTCTACCATGAGCTTTCTCACTGCAAGTCTCCATGTTGGTAAGAAACTAAGAGGACCAGAACTATAATATTTTGTTGTTGTTGCGTTTGTGATCTGGTCACAATGGGAAAACTGGAGGGAAGAGAGCATAGGGTACACCCAGGGAGAAGATATTGGACGGACTTGCAGAGTGGCTGAAGACAAAGAGGGTGGAAGAGGTGCTTGAGTCAATAAGAGACAGAAACAATGGAAGTCCATGATAGCCAACACCATGTGGCAAGGCACTTGATGATGATGATGATATGTTTAAGAAAGGCACGCATTTTTTTTTTGTTTTTTTTTGTTTTTGTATGTATGTATGTAGCCTACCAGTTGTAGCAAAATTTCAATCAAGTTTTAATACAGTCAAAAGGTAAAATAGAACTAGATCTGTGTTTACATAAAGTTAATAATAAGTATGCCCAGATCTGTCTGTTGCAAGAGAGAATTTAACGACCCCAGATTGTCAAGAGGTAAATCCTTTTCTGTCTCACCAGGGAAAACATAAAAGTACTGTTGTATGAATGTACGCTTTTCAAGATCTTACACCACTTCAAACAGTGAAGTGAAGCCTCATAATAACAATCGCTTGTTATTCATCATCTCACTTTGAAACAGAGATCCTGGGCAGTCACCATGTTTTTATACACATAATAATCATTCTTAACATAAGTCCATTAGCGCCCCATCTTCAGAAACAGAGGTCAAAAATGTTATATTCCTGAATGTAAAGTCATTACAAATTTGAGGAAGTGTATGTATGTTGTTTGTATGTATGTATGCATGTACTTATGTATGTATGTATGTATGTATATAACAGAAATGTTGTTTGGGACCATGATACCTAATTTTTCCCTTCAGTATATGTTTATCAGTTTCTTAAAAGTTAGTTTCTGTTGGGAAGTGGAAAATGCTCAAAACCACACTTTACTTGTACTGTGGTGCTAAAGCATTGCACATTATTGGACACATATTGAAGAAGAAAATTAGATGTAACTATAGCAAACAACTTTTGGTCGTAAGTGTATTATATTGAAAGTCGATCCCTTGAATTTTTGAAAATTTTTGTTATGACTTTGTTGCATTACGCTTTACACTTACTCTTTCTGGACACGTCAACGGTCCTCACCTTTGACCCAAATTTAGTAAAGATCCATCAGTAAAAAGCTGAGAAACATGTTTCTACACATTTTTTTTGTACAAACACACACATATGCATGCACACATGCATGGGCACGCGCGTGCATACAACACACACACACACACACACACACACACACACACACACACACACACACACACACACACACACACACACACACACACACACACACACACACCACTCACTCACACACATGCCCCTCTGATTGATATGAAATATGTCCCCTTTTTTGTTGGAGGTGAAAAGAGGGTGGTGGTATCCTGTAGTGACAAAAATCTTCTCAAGGAAAGCGGCCAATAGTAGTGTGTTTTGAAAAAACAAACAAACAAATGAGCAAAAAAGACTTGAAAGGCTGACTACTTGTCTTATCTGTTGTGATTTTTTGTTTTTTCAGTGGCGGGAATGCAGTGTGGCAGGACTGTGGGTCGGGAGGAGATGAAATGTCGACATCGAAGAACGAGGCAGCCTGCGTAGAGTTCTCCCAGCATGCCTGGCGACCAGAGCTTTGCGTCAACTGTCAGCGCCCCAAGGTGGAGCACTACTCTGTCAGCAAGCCGATCAAAACCTCGACCAGGATTGTTATCAAGCAGTCGGCACCACAGGAGGCAGTGATTACCTCCAATGAAGCCACCTCCCAGCCCGTCCCCAACAAACGTCTGTCAACATTACCTCGCCAGAGTAAAACCGCCCAGTCCTCTCAGACTGAGGACAAGAGGGACAACAAGAACAGCAGCAGCGCTACAAGTTCCAAACCGGCCGTCAGCTCCACGACCCAGCAGCAAGAAAGCAAGCACAAAGACTGGGAGAAACACCATGTGAAGATCCCGCATGACACGGACGTGCAGAGGAGGCAGACCAAGATCATCTCCAAGGAGACCGACAAGAGCACTCCCAGGGATGGTTTGAAAAACAGTCTGCCTAAAAGCATTTTGTCGCGGAAGAGAAGCAGTCCCAAGGAAGGGAAGAAGATTGTGGACAATCAGCCAACCAATCGTGTTGCCTTTATAGATGCCACGCCAGAGGTGATCGGTCATGATGGCGGTGTGGGTAGTCTTTTCGTAGATGACGATGAAGATGCTGATGATGATGCTTTTTCATCTGCTGATGAGGCCAGTTTTTCATTGACCGATGAGGAAAAGTCATTTGCTCTGTTGTCGTTGGAGAACACCTTGTGGAATTCTGAAGCTGAGAACTTGCTGAAGGACAGGGATACGTCCAATGCTGCACAGCGCCATAACAGTCGCGAGTTTGAAGACTTGAGCCTAGATGCGCTGTGTTCCTCTAAACATTTCCAAAATCTCAAAGACTGTGATGCCACTCAGCGCTTTGGCACCTTTCCCTTGAGGAAACGCTCCAGCAGCTCCAAGCAAGGTGTCAATTCCGTTTTTTCTAGTCGCAGTACAGAATTAGACACTTCACATCTGGCCAGTCTAGATCTTGATGTTGGAAAAGACACAACTAGTGCAAGATCACAGGGCGGAAGAACTTCTGGCACCCGTGTCACTCTGGTGAAATCTTCCTCCACAGGTGATGGTGCAGGCCAGTCTGCCATGACTGAGACGTCTACTCCAGCATACAAAGTAGTTAACATCGTAGATGACAACCGCAGCTCCTACTCCGTGTCAGACATTACCACCTGCCTCTACGACACCTCCATCACCAAGACACAAGACAGTGACAGCATCTCGGAAAACAGCGGCAGTTCCAGCAAAGGCCACGTGAGTTCTTCTGAAAGCAACAGCCCTGTTCATGTCAAGGTCCGAGGAAGGGCAAGGCCAACAGCTATTCGGGTCAGCGCCATTGAGCGTCAGGCGTCCCCTCGGCGTGACAGTTCCACGGAAAAGGGAGAGGGGGATGGGGATGTTTTGAACGACTCCACCACAGCAGCGGGTCTGCAGGTGCTGGCGCTTCTCAACGATGTCCTTGATAACTATGGCGAGAACGAATCCTCCACAGATGATCCTACGGACGTCAAAGACCAAGAGAAAACACCTGGCAAAAAGTCTGACTTTGAGGCTCGCATGGCGTCAGTGGCCGCCAACCTGGACCTGTCTAAACAGCAGCGAGCGAAACGGCCAGCACCCCGTCCCCCCAGCTCCCCTCCTCCAGAGCCCACCGTCTCTCCCAAAAAGAAGGCCCAGAACCAGCCCGAACCAGTGTTCAAAATGGTGCCCATGGGTAAGGCCATCATGGCTGTGCCACCATCACAAGACTTCCCCAAATCGTCGCCCAGCGGCTCCCAAGGTCAAGGGCTTCCCAGCTTTGATGACCTGCCGGATGGGGAAGGGGAGAGGAGTAACGGGGATGGTGGAAGAGCCAAGAAAGGAATCACGTCTTTTTTCAAGAACATTCTAAGACGAGGCAGAGACAGCTCAGAGGGATTGGATTCCAGCAACCCTGAGGTGCAGTTTGCCGTTAAGTCAGACGTCACGTCTACCTCAGCCCCATCCCTGACAGACGGGGCGGTTGAAGGGATGCACCGGAAAGGAAGTGACGCTGCATCTTTAGTACACAGTAAAGTTCGTGTTCTGCCCCCAGGGGGAGCGTCGGGCATCAAGGGTGGGTCAGCTTCGACGGGTGACCTGCCAAGGTCAGGAGTGAAAAAGAGTGAGAGTGATGGTGAAGGCCTGGGGTCGTCAGGTCAGGGTAAATCGTCCAGTCCTCCCAGTCAGCCCAAAAACAAAGGCCTCTCCAGCCCTAAGCAGATGCTGAAGCGCACTGCGGCAAAACTGTCTCCCCCCACACAGCACAAAGTCTTGCCTGTGAACAAGGAGGAGGCCCCAAGCATAGCAGCCAAACCCAAGCCAGTTTTGACCAGCAGGAAGTCGGATGATAAGGAGAGCAACGAGACTACAACACAGCCCACTCCTGTACGTCGCCGAGCGAAAAGTCCGAAGCGTATCCCGCCGCCTGCTCCCCCTGCCCGGCCAGCTGGAAAGAGTGAGGAGAGCGGATTGGGATCAACGTGCGGATCTACTGCTGACCTGACCCGAGAACTTGAGCAGAAGCTGAAAAGTCCAGGTCCCCTGGCCAGTATTTCAAGCAGCTCTCCTGCTCTTGCTTCCAGCACCAAACCTGCAGCCCCAGCCCCGGCCCCCCTCACCAAAGCCTCTTCACAGAACTTGAAACCAGACAGCCAGTCAGCCGCCGTGCGGTCTGACCTCCGCAAATCCATGACTGTCCCTCCTCCCTCACCGCCACGACTAAACCCCATGTGTCAAAGTCTCCCCCAGCGTCCCCGACCCCAGAGGAGTCAGATTCTCAGCCGGGCTCTCCGACTGATGAAATGTCCAACTCTGATGAGAGTCCTCGCTTCACGGAGAAGATTGAGCTGCCCACTGCTGCGCCTGGTAAGAAAGGGCATTCTTGGAAAGCTGAACATGAACAGAAAGTCACGTGCTCCTGCGCCACCCTCATCGGTGAAGCGAGCACGGTCCATCAGTGATGCTGAGAAACGGGCCAAGCGTATCAACCCTGCAGATATATCTGGGCCTGTGGTGAGTCATGACTGTTTTAGTAACCTATTTTGCTTTTGTTTGTCTTATTTTATTTCTGTAGTTGATCTTCCTGAAGTTTTAGAGTTGATTTTATTTAAGATTTATTCATTCATTCATTTTTCACTTGGTACGAGTTCTAAATTAGTAGTGATACATTTGTCCAGTTTCTTTGTTTGTTTTGTCTGGTTCCTTTTATTACAGTGATTTAAATTTTTTTCACACTTTGTTTAAATTGTTGCTTATTGGTTACAAAGGCCCAAAATGTCAAATAACACAAGCAGCAATTTCAAAAATTGTCAGTTGCCTCCAGACTTCTTTAAGATGGAAACGAGAGGATTTATGTATTTGGTCAAGTTTGTTTTCTCTTTTTAGTGGAGTCGTCGTGGGATGGAGGCAGAGGAGAATAAAATTTTGATTTTGCTCTGACAAAGGGAATACCAGTTTTGCTTCAACTAAGGGAATATCAAAGTTTTTGAATGGGAAAATAACTGTTAACATGTACATGCTATACTTTAACACTTCAGTAATAATTTATTACCACCACTGTACCAGCAACAGCAGGCAACAGTTTTGGAAATGATAGTAATAGTATTTTGTAAACAATTGAGTATAAATTTCTATTTCAAGGGTTTTCTTTCTCTTTCTCTCACTTGACTTTATCTCTCTCTGTATTAATTGTATTTAATTTTAAGGCATTTAAAATACAGAATATTGTTACAACGTACTAGCTACTTTTGATGCTATTGTTTTACTCTCTTATGAGGAACCATATCCTTTACAAATAAACCATCTGAATATGTCTCTGTCTTCATCTCTTTCTCTCTCTCTCTCTCTCTCTCTCTCTCTCTCTCTCTCTCTCTCTCTCTCTCTTCTCTCTCTCTCTCTCTCTCTCTGTCTTGTCTCTCTCTGTCTTTCTGTCTGTCTCTCTCTAGAGCTCTCTCTCTCTCTCCTCTCCCTCCCTCTCCCTCTCTCCCTCTCCCTCCTCCCTTCCTATTTCTCCTCCACTCAAGCTTCTTTCTCTCCCTCTCTGTCTCACACACACACACACACACACACACACACACACACACAACACTTATGACAAACAACAAGACACACACATACATACAACACACACACACACACACACACACACACACACACACACACACACACACACACACACACACACACACACACACACACACACACACACACACACACACTTACACTCACACACACACGCTTCTCTCACAACTCGTGTTTCCCTAATCTGCCAGGTACAAAAATGAAAGAGAGATAGGTATCAGACATTAACATCTTATTTTCCAGTGCAGTTTGACACTTTGCTGATGAATACAGTGTTGTTCATATAGATACACCTTCAGGCGTTTTTATTTTATTTTATTTTCTATTTTGTTTGTATTTCTTGTTTTAATCATGACAGATATAAGCAGCGCAGTTACACATGTATGTGCGTTTTGGAAGATGAAAAAATAAGTTAATATCATGCCAACTACACGTACTGGAATTTGAGATACATTTTGAAACACGAATGTGAACATATGTATTATATGCAGGTGTGGGAGTCAAGCGGTGTTGTGTCTCTGCCCTCAGGCAATCCTGTTTCAACACACTGAGGGTTGAGAGAAAGGATAGGTGATTGAATTTCAAGACAGACCATGATCTCTTGATAAGTTGTCGTTCAGGTTTGCCCCCACTACCCTTTCCTACATGAATTCTCTTTCACTTTGATTCACATCCGTTTTTCGTCTTAAATTAATTCTCGTTATTGATGTTTTTCTCTCTGTCTCCATTCCAGTGCATAGATTCTAAACTTCTTTTGCTTGTATGAATCAAGTTTGTCCCATCCCCCACTCTCGGGTGTTTATCATGTCTTTCTGTGTAAGTCTTCAAGCCATATTTCTTACCTGTCTTAACATTTCTTGCTTTCAATTTCCACCCCTCCTGGTTTGAAAAAAAAAATGTTATAGATCCGGTCTCACTGTAATGTAATCTCCATAGGCAAACCCCCCCCCCCCCCCCATTACAGATACCATAGTACATGTATGCAAGTTAAATGCGTGTACATGTACTGTGTGCTGTCATGCTTGTAGGCTTTGCGTGGAGAAGAGAAAATGAGAGTGTGTGAGAAAGAGACAAAGAGAGTGAGAGAGAAAATCGTTTGTGAACAATTGTGCAAGAAAAGTTAACCCTTTGACTCCTGCACCCTGTCCATCAGCATCCTGCATTGTCAACCAGGTGAGCAAAGCAAAAACTTAACCCTTTGATTTCCTCACCCTATCCACCAGCTTCCTGCAGGAAGCTGGTGGGTAGGGTAAGGGAGTCAAAGGGTCAAGTTTTTGCAGTTGGTGGGTCAGCTGCAGGAGTCAAAGGGTTAATCTTTTCACTAGCTTAGTCCTGCTGCATGTTACATCGTTACTGAAGTGTCTAGATCACTTCATGATTTGTAGAACTTTTGCTTTATAAATGATTCCTTGAGTAAGAATACTATTTCTTATTTCAGAGAGAAAAATGCATTGAAAGAAGGAGGGCAGTCTTTTGTTTTCACTTGTTTCAGTTTTCTTTTCCATTAAAAAGAAAACATTCTTTATAGCAAAGCATTCTGATTTTCATCAATGCATATTGTTTCATTCACACCGTGCAGGCCCAATGTTGCTGCACAGTCTGCATATTGTGTCTTGGTGGGCATAGATGCTGGGTGTTTTCCTGCATGTGTCTATGTCTTGGTGGGCGTACATGATAGGTGTTTTCATGTTTCCATAAGCTCCCTGATTGACATGAGTGACTGGATTGGGTCTTTAATATGCATATTTGATGTTATTCATGCATGATACAGACATGAAGAGGTTTAGGCACTAACTGATCTGCACACATGTTGACCTGGCAGCTCAAAAAAATAATTAATTATAAATCAGTCATGTGTAGTGCTTGTCTCTAAATCCATTTGGACTCGCTGCACATTACAGATAATCAGACTTCACACCAGGTGAGAGGTGCCCCGGCAGGATTGAACCTGGCCCTTCCATTTGGAAGTTCAACATTGATTTACCCACCTGAACACTCTTGGTTTTCACTTTCCCTGCCTATTAAAACAGATCCCTTATTTCAGCATCAGTTTTCTTTTCCATGCCTAAATGGTCATGAATAGTTTTAAGTTTCATTCCCACATCCTGTTCCTATAGTCTCTTATTTTCAGCTAAAGTTTGTTCCCACATCCTGTTCATATAGTCTGTTGTCTTCAGTTCTAGTTTCCCTTGTTTTTCTTAAATTATGTTGCTGTCAGTCTCATTCCCCATCCTGTTAATACAGTCTTTAGTTTGATTTTCCTCCCATTGTAAAACTTTTGTTTGATTGTTTGTTTGAATGTTTGTTTTGTTTACTTTTCCATTTACATTCCTCTTTAATATCCCATCCCATTACTGATTACAAATCTCTTTTTTCTTTCTTTTTTTTTATTAATTTGTCTACTCATTTGCTGAATTTTCTTGTCACAGTTTTCATTTTACCCCACTTTTAACTTTTAAATTGATACCACCTCTCATGTTTGCAAAACAGTTTCATTTTATCCACTGTTATCATTTTATCCCACTGTTATCATTTTATCCCACTGTTATCATTTTATCCCACTCTTAACTTTAAAGTTTGATACCACCTCTCATCTTAACTTTAAAGTTTGATACCACCTCACATCTTAACTTTAAAGTTTGATACCACCTTTCATCTTTCCAGTTTAAAATTTGGAAATGACCATGTCTGGTTTACAAAGCAAATCGCTAGAGATCAATGGATTTTAGAGAAATTGTGTATTTTATCATTTATGTTTCTGTTTTTAACTGTTCCGATTTTTCTCAGAAGCCTGATGTTTTGCCCATGCAGTGCAGGTATTATGTTCAGTCGCTGTACAGCCTGCATACTTCCATCTTTTGTGGGCGTGCATGCGGGGTTTTTCATGTTTCCATAAAGCCATCCGACACTGACATGACTTACAGGATCTTTAACGTGCATATTTGAAGTCCTGCAGGCGTACACACATGAAAGAGGTTTAGACACTTATAGGTCTACACACATGTTGACCTGGGAGATCAAACAACTGTCTGTCTTATATCGACCAGGCAGTAGGTACCTAGGATCAAACCTAGACCTTCTGATCAGAAGACATGTTAACCACTTGTATGTGGTGCCTGTCAGAGATTAACAGATTGATTACAGTGCAAAGCCTATTGATTACAGTGCAAAGCCTATTGATTACAGTGCAAAGCCTAGGATAATGTTTTGGAACTGTAGACAGACAATTTTCTGAATGTATTGTTTGTTTGTTCGTTTCACTCCCAACTGCACATCTAGATGCATAGTAAGGAGTTGCTCTGATGATATTGATCTTATTAGTAGTATAATGGTCAGAGCGTGCCCAGTTTTTTGGCTAGAGGTGCACACAGTTTCAGGAGTGTAAAGTTTACTTATTTGATGTAGTTGAAATTTCTTCATTTTGTTGAGCTTAACCCTTTGACTCCCGCACCCTGTCCATCAACAGCAAAAAATTCACCCTTTGACTCCCTCACCTATCCACCAGCTTCCTGCAGGAAGCTGGTGGATAGGGTGAGGGAGTCTACAAGTGAAGATTTTGCTTTGCGAGCATGGTAGACAATGCAGGATGATGGTGAACAGGGTGCGGGAGTCAGAGGGTTAAACTTTTTTAAAATTTAGTTTTCTTTCCCCAAAAAGAGAAATTATTGTAATTGGCATTTCTCCAAGTCTCTCTTTCTCCTATCCCCCCCCCCCCTCTCTCTCTCTTTCTCTTCCCTCATACCCTTCTCCACTGTATCTCCTCTGTCAGTCTGTGTGTGTTAAAGAAAGTGTTAAATCATTTACACTGCATCAGTGTATGTACAGCTATGAAATAGGTATGAGTGTGTGTGTGTGTGGAATACACTTTGTTTTCATGTGATAATTTTAAACAGATGTGAGGTAGATAAAAAAAAAAAAAAGTCTTTCAGTTGCATTTTCCAGGAAACACAGATCATTTCATATCAGCTGAACAGAAACTAGTGTGTGTGTATGCGCGCGGCGGTATGTATGTGTGTGGTGTGTGTGCGCGCCGACGCTGTGGCGGCGCACCACACACACATGAAGTAAACGCATCCAGAAGGATGTCACAGCAGTAGTGGGGTAGATTATAGGTTCAACCCTTTGACTCCCGCACCCTATCCGCCGACTGCAAAAACTTAAACCCTTTGGGAGTTAGAGGGAAATCAAAAGGAATGACTTGACAAATGCTTGACCCAACTTAGAATCCTGCAGACTGATTGATTCTTTTGTAGAGTTTGGGCCAAAAGAGCTTTGGGCTCAAGTTTTCATCAGTTAACATGCCAGTGTCAGTCTTCATCCAGCAACATAAAAGTAAACACTGGCCTTTTCCCTACTACTTGATGCTTCATTCTATCTGGAGGTGTCAGCTTAACCCATTGACTCCCGCACCTATCCACCAAATGCTTTGATCCCCTCACTGTATCCACTAGCTTCCTGCAGGAAGCTGGTGGATAGGGTGAGGGAATCAAAGGGTCAAATTTTTACTTTGCTAGCATGGCTGGCAATGCAGAATGCTGGTGGACATGGTGTGGGAGTCAACGGTTTTTTACCCTTTGAGTTTGACTCACCCACTCTGTCCACCAGCATATTGCATTGCCAACCATGCTGACAAACAAAAACTTAACCCTTTGATTCCACTTCACCTTATCCAGCAGCGTTCTATTGCACGGGGAAGCGTGGTGGATAGGATGAGGGAATCCTGCAGGAAGCTGGTGGATAGGGTGAGGGAGTCAGAGGGTTCGAGTTTTTGCAGTTGGTGGATAGGGTATGGGAGTCGAAGGGTTAACTGTTTCTTCTCCCCTCCCAGTTCCTCCCTTCCCCATTTCAAAAACCTTGCCGTGCATAGCTTCTAGAAGGCACAGGCTGTAGGAGTCGTGCCCAAATGGTTGCTGGCAGATTTGGGTTGAGCACGTAGTGGAATTGTCCAGATATGGTAAATCCCTCATGAACTCATAAACTTATTTCAGAAATCTGTGTCTAGTTCACAGTCGCTCTGATCTGAAGTACAGATTGCTCAGCTGAATGCCACTTTGGGTCACAGTTTCAGCACACAAGTATATGTCATTTCATTTTTGCAAGTGTTGGAGACATATGCAGTTGTGCAGATCACCAGTGACCTGTATGAGCCTGTGACCCCAAGGGGAATAAAGTTGTGGCTCACCAGTGACTCCAGTGGTATATATATTTCAGTTGTGGCTTCACCAGGACCCCTAGGAGGAGGCACATTACAAGGTTTGTGGATCAGCAGTACCCCAGGAAGTAAATTGTCACCAAGTCTAGCCCCATCTATATTTTTGTGCTTTCTGTTGCATGGTGGACCCTAAGGGATATAAGTTGTTGGACAGGACCCCTTTGGGGAGATTTAAGTTGTGAGTGGACAGTCTGTTGCAGTTATACACTTTTCCAACTTTGTGAGGTCTTCACAGATCTCAGACTAGGAGAGACAGCCACGATGTTACAATGGATTTACTGTGCGAAATTCAGACAGTTCTCCCCAGGAAGAACATGTCACCATAGTCCAGCACCATCTTTTTTTCTTTTTTTTTTTCTGTTTGCATGTGTTGCTGTTTACCCTGTGAAAGTGGATCTTTTTGACAGAATTTTGACAGGGACAACCCTTTTGTTGCCATGAGATCTTTAACGTGCACTGAGTGGATGCTGTACATGGTATCACATTTTATCACCTCATCCGAAAGACAAGCACCTAACCCCCATTCAAGATCTTAGTGGAGAGTGCAAAAAATCCCTGTCCATTCCATGATTTGAACCTAGGCTTTTTGTTTCCTAGGCAGGTGTTGTAGCTACTTGATCGGACAGTAATGTATACACATACGATACAAACGAATGTTTGTGTGGGTAGGTGGGGGAATGGGATTTTTCCTGTAAATTTGGGCCTACTGTTGTCATTGCATGAAATCTAATCATGTATGCAATATGCAATGAACATGCTTTTGAATTGAACTGTTTGCACTGTAGAAATGAAATTATGTATTCTGATTAGAAATGAAATGTTTATCATGCCTACTCAAGTGAGTGTGCAATGATTATAATTGCTTGATGGGCACTCGCTCTCCATTTTGTTATATTTGTTTTGGTAAAGTGGTTTTTATTTAAATAAGAAGTTGCTTTTGTTGTTGTTTTTTTTTAATTTTACACATTTTCCCTTCTCATTTCTCTTTCTTTTTAACGCATAGTAGTTTGATAGTGTGGTTTAATGTCTAACATGGAAAGATAGATTTTTGATAAGGTACAAACGTGTGTGTGTTTTAGTTATAGAAGATGTTTACAAGGTTTACCAGACGAATGGCCAAACCGCACAGCAGGCGTTTATACATGAGTTTCATCAGCTTGGAATGAACTCATGATCTGGCATTAAGATTGTGTTTCCTGAGTTTGCCATTGTCATTGAAATCAATGAAGGAATCTTTTACCTGCGAAATCCATTTTCTTGGTCTTGCTACAAACTTGTGCTGCCATAAAGTTTTCTGCTTCCTGAGGCATGCACCAACCAGTAAACCATGCAGATGAATACAGAATGATTTCTTCATCCAGATTGTAAATGTGTTCTTTGCTTTCTGTCATTTCTTCTTATCATTTTCTGCCTTGCTGGTCCATTCACCTGTATGTGCTCAGTAAAGTCTTACTACTTTTTCTTAGGATTGATAATTGGGTACATGTATTAAGTGCATTTTTGGCTCTAGGGAGGTGAGGTATGTAGAAGCAATTTTAGGATATAATTATGCCCGTTTTTAGACATGTTTTGGTGTCCTTAGGTGTGCTTAAATTTGTATTCAGTGTGTTTTTTAAATCCCCTGTGCGATAAATTGGATGGAGTGGTCAGCACTGGGGGCTGTCTTTAGATTATGTGTGTGAATGATCGATATGTGTACTTCTTTTTTTCTTTTTTTTTTTTTTTCTTTCCTGTTGAAGTTTAGTATGTTTTGAAGTGGTAATAGCCCTGATATGGCTGTATGCAGTCAGCTGGGCTTTAAGTTTAACCCTTTGACCCCTGCACCCTGTCCACCAGCATCCTGCATTGTCAGCCATGCTAGCAAATCAAAAACTTAACCCTTTGACTTCCTCACCCTATCAGTCAGCTTCCTGTTGAAGCTGGTGGATAGAGCGAAAGTCAAGTGGTTAATTTTTTTGTAGTTGATGGATAGGATGCGGGAGTCGAAGGGTTAAACAGCAATAACAATAAATATGAAGTCTATATTGCTATAGTATCAGCCATAGTAATGACGCATAGATGGCTGTGTATATACTATAATATAGTCTTGAATGTGTCCTAACAATAACAATAAATATGAAGTCTGTATTGCTATAGTATCGGCCATAGTGATAATGCATAGATGGCTGTGTATATAATCTTGAATGTGTCCACAGCTGGTGACCGATGCCACCAACACCACAGTGCTAGAGAACCGACGCAACACCATCTCTTTGGGCGATGACCCTGCCTTTTCTGCTGGTAAGTTGCATCTGTTGTTTGCTTTGTATTTTTATTTACAGAAAGAAAAAATACGCCACCAGGATGGTTAAACCGTTTTAATAGTCACCACCATTTTTATGCAAGATTTATTTCAGAAAGTCCAGATTTTGTACTTCTCAAGGTCATAGTGACCTTGAAGAAGCTTCAGTTGAAATAGAACAGTCTCCCATTATATGCATATATATGGAAATTGAAAAAGTGAAAAGTGTCCCAGAACAGTCTTCCTTTAGATATATATACATGTATATGGAAATTGAAAAGGTCAAAGTTGTCCAGAACAGTCTCCTATTATATATATATGGAAATTGAAAAGGTCAGAGTTGTCCCAGAACAGTCTCCCGTTATATACATATATGTATGGAAATTGAAAAGGTCAAGAGTTGTCCCAGAACAGTGTCCTATTATGTACATATATGTGGAAATTGAAAAGGTCAGAGTTGTCCCAGAACAGTGTCCCATTGTATACATATATATGGAAATTGAACCTGTCAGAGTTGGCCCAGAATGGTCTTCCATTATATACATACATAAGGAAATTGAAAAGGTCAGATTTGTCCCAGAATAGTCTCCCATTATATACATATGTATGGAAATTGAAAAGGTCAGAGTTGTCCCAGAACAGTGTCCCATTGTATACATATATTATATGGAAATTGAAAAGGTCAGAGTTGTCCCAGAACAGTGTCCCATGTATATATATGGAAATCGAAAAGGTCAAAGTTGTCCCATAACCCAAAGAATGTAGAGAAATGAGTTGTCAAAGACCTTGACATTTATTGGGGCCAGCATTGTAAGGGTGGTGCCCATCTCCTTTCTTTTACTGTTTTACCTTCCCCAACCCTGAACAAAGGGTCAGATACCACAGTCATAGGTAGGTGGACTGAAGATTGCATACATAAAGTTTTGTTCGAGCCTGATTTCAGTCTGTGCAATCAGATTGGAAATCAAAAGCTCTGTCTTATGGCAGGCTTCTGTTGTTTTTTTATGTAAGTATGATACCTGGTAGTCCCTGAGTCTAAAAGGTTTGTAATTGTGTTACTACCGCGATGATGATCTCTCCGTGTCAAGAGAACTTGCGTTCATGTCATATTGCTAATTTTTGGTGTGTGTGTGTGTGTTTTTTTTGGTTTTTTTATTAAGAAAAATTACAATAAAGAACCCATCCTTTTAGGGTAAACATGCACTGTCATGGTACTAACACAGTGTTTGTTATGACATTTTCTTAACGGCCATTTAACCCTTTGACTCCCACACCCTGTCCACCACCATCCTGCATTGGCAACCATGCTAACAAAGCAAAAAATTCACTCTTTGATTCCCTCACCCTATCCACCAGCTTCCTGGAGGAAGCTGGTGGATAAGGTGAGAGTCAAAGAGTGAATTTTTTGTAATCGATGGATAGGATGAGGGAGTCAAAGGGTTAACCCAAACCATTCATGTTTGCTTCTCAGCAGCTGCCCAGTCCATAGAGAAGGGTTTTGATGACCTGGACATGCCCATTCTGTCTCCCCTGGGATCCCTGGAGAACCTGTACGAAGCCATCCTGCCCAAGGAAGGAGCTCCTGGAGGCAAGTTCCCATACTACGACCCCCCAGAGACCTCCACACGTTCCCTGTGCCCCAACGTGCCTGCTGAGGGCTACCTCGAGCCTGTCGCTCCCACCTCCATCGCCGCCGCCGCCGCCACCGCCACCAGCGAAGGGTCAGGTGACCATAATGACAGCTCTGGTGGGGTGGGTTTGGGTTCGTCCTCTGCTGTCGGGGAAGGGGGAAAGAGTGAAGGTGCTGCCATCAGTTCCAAGGTAAGTTGCAGCTCCTGTTGTCTATGCCCTGGTACAATTCTGAAATAGACAGGCTGGGTAACTCTCAGCGGATCCGCTAATTTCAGCGGATGAACTCCCTAGTTTCAGAGGGGAAAAAAAATTTTTCAGAGGAAATATTACTGAATTATTGTATTTTCCATCAGGAAATGCATCCATAATGCCTCAATATTACAGAAATTCTTCAGCTTCTGAGGGGCAAAGCCCCCAGACCCCCCAGCAGGGACATTGCCCCTGGATCCCGTCCAATTTTCAGAGGAAACTATCTTCTCTTACCAGCCTGAATAGCGGGAACTTTGTGTGGGCTGTTTACATCCAGTCCTAGTGCCTCAGTAGCACAGTAGTTAGTGCGTCATCTCCGTGGAAATTTTAGAATCCCTATCTGAGTTAGCAGTATATGTGAAGAGCATCTCGTGCGAAAGATTAAACCCTTTCACACTGCTCCTCCAGCAGGCTTGTATTGCGTGCACAGGCCTGGGACTGTTAGTTCAGATCAGTTCAGTTCAGTTTAGCAACCATTAGTTATCAGAGTAAATCATGTTGTACTGATAAGTACATAAGTAGTGAGGTTATTCATGATAACTGAAGGGATGAAATGAGACAAACAGAGACAAATTATGAGTGTGTACAAAAAGAAGGGAACATGGTAGGAGAAGGAATCACTAATGGCATTAGTTGTAAGTTGTGATGCTTAAACCTTGTGTCTTTACATGCGCACACACTTTCACACACACACGCATGCATGCACACACAGGCACACAGACACGCATGCGCGCAGCGCGCACACACACACACACACACACACACAAATGCAACATACATACTGCCATGAAGGGCAAATGAAGCTGGTGGATAGGGTGAGGGATTCAAAGGGTTAAGTTTTTGCAGTTGGGGGATAAGGTGTGGGAGTCAAAGGGTTAATGATTACTGTCCTCTAGGGAACAATTAAGGGAGGGAAACACAGGGAAGACAGAAAAAAAAAAGATGGATTGAGGGCATTGTGGAGTGGACTGAGAAACCATTTGCAGAGACCCAGGCTTTGGCACATAACTGACAGAGCTGGAGGAATCGGGTGAACAGTTCCTTAGTGTGGCCTCCCAAAAGACACTTCTTGGAGTTAGGCTTGAAGAAGATGGTCAGCTTGACTTGCCAGTAGTGCCAAGACAGTTGAGCTTAAATATGAGTTTAGTAAAGAGTGAAATTTGTTTTGGGCTTGGCTATGTGGGATTGGGGTGGGTTGGAGGTAGGAGGGGTTGTGAGGAGGGACCAGTAGTAGTCAAAGATATACATCAGGGACCAGCAACAGTTAAAACATCAAACATTTGCACACCAACCAGTCATAGTGGTTAATGTAACAGACTTCCTACTGAAAGCTAGTGGGTATGAATTCCATCAGTCCTCTCAGAAATCATTGTGGTAATTTTAGGTCCCCAACCAGCTTCTGTGCAGAGCTGAGTGTGTTATGCGGTGGACCATACAGTCAAGTCTTTTCCATTTCTCAGACGCATCATTCAGGGTGTTGCTCAAATCTCCTTACCAACACAGCGGATGTCTGTATCACTCTGGCCTGGTTGATGACAGGATAGAGTGTGAAAGTAAGTGTAGGGTAAAGCCTTGTCACACAGAGTCAGTCCAGAATGGAACTTCATGATATCATGATTATCTTATTATGGTTGTCATCATCACAGCATTATAAAAGCTTTGTCCCAGATTCCTTGGCCATCATGTGGTATCTCACCTGTCGGCGTCACTGGATTCAGTGTTGGCCGCTGCACACCTGGACACCACCATCTCCTTTCAGGCCGCTCTGTCTTGACTTTTGTGTACAGTTTCTTGAATATTTAGGCCACTGATGTTGGTTATGTTCTCGATGTATGAGATTGGAGGTCTGCCATTCTTCCTTTTTGCCACTGTTTTTCCTTGAAAGATGGTTGCCATGAGGTCGGTACTCTTGTTGCGTGACACATGGCCAATGGATTTTAGTCTTCTCTTGTTGATGTCTGCTAGTAATTTTCTGGTGGTATCAAGTTTTTCCAGGACACTTTCATTGGTTCTTCTGTCTGTCCATTTGATATGTAGTAGTCTCCAATAAAACCACATCTCTGCTGCCTCAATTCTTCTGCAATCAGTTTTTCTCAGGGTCCAGGCTTCACAACCATACATCATGACTGGCCGGATCAAATGTTTTAAAACTCTAACTTTCAGGCCATTTGGTATGCCTGGCTTTCCAGATGATGTTGAGTTGGACCATTGTTTGCTTTGCCATTCTGATTCTTATTTTAATGTCTTTGGAGCAGGTTCCATTGTCAGTTTTTACAGAGCCAAGATATCTGAAATCCTTAACATTTTCCAAAGGAACTTTGTTATTTAAGATATCATGATTGTTTTCAGTGTCTTTTCCTTTGATATGCAGCACTTTTGTTTTCTTGACATTCAAGTTTAGACCAGCCTTTATGTGGCTTAGGAAACAAGAAAAGATATACAAATCCAACTGAGGCCACAGTCAAAGTGTAAAAAAGGATTTTATGTTCTGACAGTGGTCATAGTGACATCTGTTATTTTGCAGGTACCATCAGAGACTGCATCAGGTGAAGGCGAGTTGTTCGTGGAACCGGAACTAACAGAAGAACGACGCTTGCTGTTGGCCTCTCAGCCCATCTACGAGGAGATCCCATCCTATGCTTACGGCACATGGGAGGAATGCACCGCTGATGATGACCCCGACTCCAAGTCCTTGGCCTCTCAAATCACACAGATGACAGACGTGTCCCACAATTCTCCGGTGCGAGGTGCGGAGGCGCCCCTCAAGGCTGCGGCCATCCAGTCGGCCACGCTTCCTCACCCGAAGCGTAAACCTTCTTCAGACACGTCTCAGCGAAGCAAACGGAGCGGCAGTATGTCTACGCATGATGCTCCCCCGGCGCCCTCTGTGAAGGCGTTGGTGACATCAGCACAGGCAATGACGTCGTCTATGACTTCAGCGCTGCCTGTGACATCAACCAGCACGACCGCCTCCCCCTTCATGACAGCTTCCATGACCTCTTCCCTCATGTGGCATAATTCTCCTGCACAGCCTGTAGACAGTAATGGAGAGTTACTGCCCCTGCCCCCTATCCCCCAGATGGCCCCACGCTCTGTCTCCAAGGAGACGGTGTCTTCAGAATCGGACAGTCAGTCATCTGCCAGTACTTTGTCTCGACCACGCCCCATCCCTCGGCGGCGGCCCAAACGACCAGACACGACGGGTTCTGACCAGTATGTGTCCATGAATCGCCCGAACACGCAAGTGACGCTAGGGGAGAACAAACTGCGGGAGACCTACTCCCGCCTGACGGCCATGAACTTTCAGACGCTGCACGACATCTACATTCAGTGTGAGCGGCTGTTGGCCCTGGACAAGATCACGCTGCCCACCACCTCTCATCTCAAGTGGGCCGACTTTGACATATATGGACAGGCCTTGCATGCCTCAGGGCGTTGTGTGGTGTACAATGCAAAGTTGCGCTCCAATAACACGGCTTGTCAGCTTATGGTGAGTTGTTGGTCATTTGTGTGTCTTTGTGAGTTGTTGGTCAGAGAGAGAGAGTGTGTGTGTGTATGTGTGTAACTGTATATATATAATATATTATATATATATATATATATATATATATATATATATATTGTGTGTGTGTGTGATGAGTTGTTGGTCTTTGTGTGTGTGTGTGTGTGTGTGTCTTGTGGTGAGTTGGTCATTGTGTGTGTTGTGTGTGTGTCTTGTGTTGAGTTGTTGGTCATAAATGTGTGTTTGTGTGTTGTAACAGTCTTGGACAGTGGTTGTGAGATAAAACAAACACAAACTGAATCGTGTGCAATAGCAGGAAATGTTTTAACAGTTTGGGTTACTTACAGTAATATCATGAGTGGATTTTGCATTCTGTCTGGTTTATTATGCTTTATATAGCCCAAACAAAACTATTCAGAATCAAAATAACTCCAACGTTCAAGTAAATGGAAACCAGAAACACGAAAATAGAATACACATTAAATTAGGCCTTTATCAAGTGTGCAGAAATGAACAATAAACAAATTTACAAGATTTAGAACAAAAAACAACAATAGAACTCTAATTTAAATTCCCTGATATTTATGTTGAATTGGTTTTGCAAGAATGCAAAGAATTAAATTAGACTGGCACTAAGTTTTCCAGTTCCAGTTGGTTGAAAATGTGCGCCTGTCATGTAAGCATTCTCCTTTGATTTGTGTGTGTGTGTGTGTGTGTGTGTGTGTGTGTGTGTGTGTGTGTGTGTGTGTGTGTGTGTGTGTGTGTGTGTGTGAAAACTGCATGGTGCAGTCTTGTGCCGTTGCATGTTTAAGAAGCCCAAATGTCTTGATTGCTGTTTCTTCACTACTTCAGCTCTGTTTTGATTTATAGTGTTTTTGTTGCTGTTTGTTTGTTTTTTATCACACTGAACTTTTTATGTTACTGGCTTTGCCACCGAAATGGCTGAATATCTCACAGGCTTGAGTGTACCCTACCTCAGCATCTTTGTGTCTATGCGTGTGTGATGTGGTGTGTTTGTTTGTTGTGTATGTGTGTGTATGAACTAATTACTGTAAAGCGCAGTGAGTCTTTACCTATGTGTGGGAGAATAGCGCTATATAAATGTGATTTATTATTATTATTAATATCAACTGGTTGATTTATGCACAAGAAAGGTGACAGGTTTTTCTTTGTTTCTTTTCATTTAATTTCATGTTGGATTCGTGCACAATTACAATTTCTTACATGCGCTATCCTAGCTACTAATTGCACGTTGGTTGATTAATTTGATAGGGCTGTGGACTTGAGATCCAATATCTCAAGTTCAGTCCTTAACCCTTTGACTCCCGCACCCTGTCTACCAACTGCAGGAAGCTGGTGGATAGGGTGAGGGAGTCAAAGGGTTAAGTTTTTGCTTAGGTAGCATGGTTGATAATGCAGGGTGCTAGTGGACAGGGTGCGGGAGTCAAAGGGTTAAAACTAGCCTGTTTGCTGTCTATCCTAATGTTTACACCATGCTGGTGGTGCTGCAGCATTCGTGTGTATGCTCCATCAATCTTCTTCTCCAAATTTAACCCTTTGACTCCCACACCATGTCCACCAGCTTTCTGCAGGGAAGCTCGGGGATAGGGTGAGGGAGTCAAAGGGTAAATTTTTTCAGTTGGTGGATAGAGTGCGGGAGTCAAAAGGTTATTGAAGGATCTGAAATTACCTTCTTTATAGTCAGGTCCGAATGGCGTAGAGGTGCTTTTCCAGCCTTTCAGTCTGCACAGGTTTGAGTCTGTCTTGTAAGCCTTTGTGCATACAGCTACCCGTATCCTGTTCAGGGTTGGAAAGGGTTAAGCGCTTTCAGTTTTCTCAAGACAGCAGTCCAGTGCTCTGAGTAATTCTGTGTGCACCAGTGCCGCAAATACCACATGATGGAAGAATATCCAAACTGGCCGTTGCATAAGATGCGTGCTGTGAGGGAGAGGAGTGGAACCTACCCTCAAGAAAAAGGCTGATTTGAGCATAGTGAAATAGTTTTTGTTTATTTGTTTGTTTTGTTTTTCTCAAACCTCTTTTGAGAAAAAGCTGACTTAAGCACAGTGAAGCATTTTTTTGTTGTTATTTCATTTTTTGTAAACCTCCAAGAAAAGCTGACTTGAGTGTATAGTAAAAAAAAAAATTTTTTTTTAAATAAATTTTTCGACTCAAACATGTCATGAGTCAGCTTTTACCTGAACCCTTTGACTCCCACACCCTATCCACCACCTGCAAAAACTTAACCCTTTGAGTTGACTCCCTCACTGCATCCACTAGCTTCCTGCAGGATAGGTGAGGGAGTCCAAGGGTTGTGATTTTTGCTTTGCTAGCATGGTTGATAATGCATGATGCTGATGGACAGGGTGAGAGAGTCAAAGGGTTAAGAAAAGCTGACTTGAGTGTATGGTCAGAGCCTGGATTCGTCGCGGAAATCAAAATCGAAAATCGCGCAAAAAAATTTTTCGCGTTAAAAAAAAATCGACGACCATACTTAAAAAAAAGTTTTGATGAATATGTCTGTGTATGAACACACTGAAACGATCTGCTGTGTATGATGGATCCTGATCTTGTGCCCAATGTTTATTAAATACTCTTGACTGATATTCATTGTGATTTTCAGTGTGTTAGATGCCTTTGTCTCCAGAATGCCTCAGAATGCACAGATTTTAGTCTTGATTTTAAAAATTTTCCGGGGGAGCATGCCCCTGGACCCCCCTAGAAGTTTCCTCTTTTTTTTTTTCTTAGCAATTCCAGGCTCTGATGGTAAATTTTCTCTTTTTATTCTATTGTTGTTAAACCTCCATCGACTCCAGCAATGTCATGAGACAGCTTTTACCTTAATTACTAATTAGTCTTGTTTGCCTCACTCTTCAGCATTGTTATACTAATAGTTGTGGAGTTAGAGCTGTGTGCCTGCGTTTACCCTTTTTTAAAAATTTTTTTGGTTAATATGTTGACAGGTGCTACATTCCCGGCCAGCAGCAGAGATGAGTCAGTCGGCACACCCCAGCTTATTACGACCGGTAGCCATCTTCGCCGATAACGTCCCCTTCTCCTTCCTCACGGCGGAGTTCATCAAAACGTCCCAGCTGCTGCAGAACTCTGTCTACGACTCCTGTCAGGCGCGGTGTTTTCTATCTGTGGGCATTTTTGATATCGCCGAGAGCCTGGCCACCCATCTGACCTTGTTGCGAGAGACCTTGACCCATGACCCTGCCACTTACTTGCGTGTGTTGTTGATGACCACGTTGCAGTTGCTAAGCGCCATGTCACACTGTTTAGATCGTGGGTTTACCGTGACGGAGACGGACCTTGGGGATGTGTTCCATATAGCCAGAGCGGATTTAAGGGGGAAGGTAACGAACGAGAGTTTTATTTTGGTGTTGTCGTTGTTGTTGTTTTCAAGCTTGGTTTTGTTCTGTTGTTTGATTTGGTTTGGGTTTGTTGTTGTTGTTGTTTTCAAGGTTGGTTTTGTGTTGTTTGGTTTGGCTTGGGTTTGTTGTTGTGTTATTTTCAAGGTTTTGCTTTGTTCTGTTGTTTGATTTGGTTTGGGTGTGTCGATGTTGTTCTTGTTTTCAAGGTTGTTTGGTTTGGGTTTGTTGTTGTTGTTGTACTTGTTGTTTTCAAGGTTGGTTTTGTTCTGTTGTTTGATTTGGTTTGGGTTTGTTGTTGTTTTTTTCAAGGTTGGTTTTGTTTGTTGTGTTTGATTTGGTTTGGGTTTGTTGTTCTTGTTTTCAAGGTTGGTTTTGTTCTGTTGTTTGATTTGGTTTGGGTTTGTTGTTGTTGTTTTCAAGGTTGGTTTTGTTCTGTTGATTTGGTTTGGGTTTGTTGTTGTTGTTTTCAAGGTTGGTTTTGTTCTGTTGTTTTGTTTGGCTTCGGTTTGTTGTTGTTGTTTTCAAGGTTGGTTTTCTTTTGTTGTTTGATTTGGTTTGGGTTTGTTATTGTTGTTTTCAAGGTTGGTTTTATTCTGTTGTTTGATTTGGTTTTGGTTTGTTGTTGTTTTCAAGGTTGGTTTTGTACTGTTGTTTGATTTGGTTTGGGTTTGTTGTTGTTGTTGTTTTCAAGGTTGGTTTTGTGTTGTTTGGTTTGGTTTGGGTTTGTTGTGTTATTTTCAAGGTTTTGCTTTGTTCTGTTGTTTGATTTGGTTTGGGTGTGTGGTTGTTGTTCTTGTTTTCAAGGTTGGTTTTTGTTCTGTCGTTTGATTTGGTTTGGGGTTGTTTTTTTGTTGTTTATGGTTGTGTTTTCTTTGTGATATGAGGAAGGCTGTTTTTGTATTGTGTGTGTGTATGTGCGCACGCATGTGCGTGCATGCGTGTGTGTGTTTGTGTGTGTGTGTTTGTCAGTTTTCTTTTTTAGTGTGTGTGTGTGTGTGTGAGAGAGAGAGAGAATACAGCAAATGTAAAGTAAAAAAAATTGGTTGTACATCCTATGACAGTGTGGTATGCAGTCACAAACAAGCGCTGAATTTTAAGAGTGTGTTCATCCACACAATTCCATGAACGATTTCTAACAGTTTATCATGTAAAGGGAAGACATCTTTAGCTCTGTGAGTGGGTGGTTATTTGGATGCCTTTAGCTCTGTGACTATTTGATTGTTTTAATTTCTACTCTGTAACCAAGTGATTGTTTATTATTATTTGTGTCCAAAATAAGCTGGATCTGAGCAAGCTTTGCTAAAATCTGCTGAAGTGATCCAGTAGCAGTTCTCTATAGTAGGTGGCCTCACAGCAGCTTGATATTGATAGCTCCTGTAAACTTTCTGACGCTACAGCTGTGACAGAGTGAGCCATGGACCTGAGTTGGTGGTGTGTTTGGGGAGGTGAAGTCAGTGGTGTGAGGGTGGCTAATGCAGCTGAAACAAAGAGAAGATTTCAAAATCAGTACATTACGCTACAGGTGTATCAGTGGTACTGCACCTGTTTATCTTTGTGACCACCTCTGAATGTACATCCCTTCCCTGTCTCTCTCTGTTCTGTTTTTGATACTAGCTGTGTACAGATTCCATGATACTCGTGTTCCACAGTCAGTCACCACCCTTTGGTTCAGCAGTGATGTCCGTATGTCACCACCCTTTTGTTCAGCAGTGAGTCCTTATGTCACACCCTTTGGGTTCAGCAATGACGTCCTTATGTCAACACCTTTTGTTCAGCGGTGATGTCGTATGTCACCACCTTCTGTTCAGCGTGATGTCCTTATGTCAACACCTTTGGTTCAGCAGTGAGGTGCTCATCTAATGCCCACTTACTTGTCCCACTCCCCTCTGCCCCCGTCCCCCCCCACCACCACCCACCACTCCTCCTGGTTTGCAAGTGCTTTGTGGCCCGGGGTTTTGGTGATTGTTGGGTGATTGCTTTGATGAGTGTGCTCATTTTGGTTTGATTTTTGTGTCAAGCTTTGGTACCTTATGAATGTCGGTATTATTTATATAAACAGCCAAACTGAAGTTTGATAATGATGGTAATTTTGTATCAGTGTCATGCAGAAGGATAATAATGTTTTGGAGATTTTATAGCCCTGACAGGATTACCTTTTTTTAACAGTGTACAAGTGGTTGGTTACTTTGAGGCATCAAAAATGAAGCCTTTGACTACCGCACCCTATCCACCAACTGCAAAAAGCTAAACCTTTCATTGCCTCACCCTATCCACCAGCTTCCTGCAGGAAGCTGTGAATAGGGTGAGGGAGTCAAAGGGTTAAGTTTTTGCTTTGCTAGCATGGTTGGCAATGCAGGATGCTGGTGGACAGGGTGTTGGAGTCCAAGGGTTAAGACTTTAATGATAATTATTTTGCATTGGTGTAATTCAGAATGATAACAAGTTTTTGAAATTGACATCAGCTAACACTTATGTGTTTATGCATACCATGTGTACAGGTGGTTGCCTTCCTGCCTCACCAGAGAGCGCCTGATGTGCCACAAGGGGAGGCGATGTGCGGTTTTCTGGACAAGCTGTTGCAGGAATCCACAAATGACTACTACAACCACGACACCAGCCAGGACCCCAATGCTGACAACGACGAGGAAGCTCACCTCCTGACGACGGTGGAGCGCCTTCGCATTCTGCTGGAACCCCGTCGCCTGGAGTGCCTGGCTCACGTGCGCGCCGTAGTGGAGTATATCCTGTGGGGGCCCGGCAAAGGGGCGGACAACTCCGCCATCAGCAGTGGGTCAGGAGGAGACAATGCGGAGAACCTGGAGCCGATGGGGGAGGGGGACACCTCCAGCGTGGAGCAGGACCACAGTGCCTGGCTGGAGCGTGAGCGTGCGGCTATGGTTGCCCGCTTTGCCTGCAGCGTGGAGGGGCTGGCCAGTGGCGTCAACTTGGAAGATTTCTATCGCCTCAAATTCCTTCTCAAGTCCAGCGCCACCAGTCTGGCTGAATGTTGGCGAAGGGTCACTTGATGGTCGGGGCACATATGACAGTTTAGTGGATACATGGATCAGACTTGTCATCCAAATGTTCTTTTGATCGTCTACATACAAAATGAATAATAAGCTGACTTCATGAATCAGACTATCATCTAAATGTTCTTCTTTGCTCGATCACGTGAATATTTGAAATAGAAGAAAAGTGTTTCATCTAAGTGTTCTTCTTTGCTCGATCACGGATCATTCAATAGAAGAAAGTGTTTCATCTAATGTTCTTGCTCGATACGTGAATATTTGGAAAGAAAAAGTGTTTCATCAAAAGTTCTTCTTTGCTCGATCACGTGATCATCAGAATAGAAGAAAAGTGTTTCATCTAAATGTTCTTCTTTGTCGATCACATGAATATTTGGAACAGAAGAAAAGTGTTTCATCGAAATGTTCTTCTTTGTTCGATCACATGAATATTTGGAACAGAAGAAAAGTGTTTCATCAAAACGTTCTTCTTGCTCGATCACGTGATCATTCAGATAGAAAAGTGTTTCATCTAAATGTTTTCTTTGCTGAATCACATGAATATTGGAACAGAAGAAAAGTACTTCATCAAGTCGCGGTTCTCCACTTTGACATCGTCAGTATAATGACAAAAGATGGACCACCCAGTGTTTGGTGATAGAGGAGCGTAAATGCTAGGCAAAGACTGTATTGTGAGTGTACATCCACATTGATTTTACGAATGGACGATTCCTACTTACAGGCCAAAATGTAGCAAAAACAAAAGTAACATTGTGAAGGTCGTCTTGCACCATGATTTGCAGCTAAAGATTGTTCTGGGTGTTTGGTAAGAAGAGATGTCTTTTTAATTCTAGGCTGAAATGTTGTTAGGTTGTACACAGTTTTGTTTACCATACCTGTCTCCAGAGTTCACCTAACAACTAACACTGCTTGGACAAGATGATGGGAAACCCAAGTGTCAGATTGTGATTGTGGACTTTTGTCTCAGAGAGAACAAAATATCAACAAGAACAAAAATGATAATAATCGTAATACTGAATGCTTTGTCTCAAAATCTACAACAGTTCAAGACGAATTTTATACCTAAAAATAATTGTAATGATGGTATGATGATAATCGTAATACTGAATGCTTTGTCTCAAAATCCGCAACAGTTCAAGACGAATTTTGTACTTAAAAGATAATTGTAATGACAGTTATAAGATAATGCTTGTTTTCCCCAGAAGTCAGTACAGTTGAAGATGGTGGTAATAAATTATATCAGATAGATGTTTAAAACATGAGACTTGCTACTTTGATGTGAAGATTTGACAGTATATCAGCGTTTGAATGAGTTCAGAATGAATCTTAAAACTTATACAGCTTAAGAATTAATACAGCTAAAATGGCTTCCACCCTGTAAGCCCTTGGCGGCATGTTGATGTGACGACCCTGGACTCCATGACAAGACATTCATGAACTGAAGACCATGGCAGCCTGTGGTCAGTTGTCATCCTGTGCAGCCTGTCATGTAGCAGAGGGTCGGCGTATACTGATACTGATAGGTGTGTGTTTGTGACTTTACGTTCCTGGGGTCATGATCTGGGTGTTTGTAGTCATCCAAAGTGGTTCTTTGACCAAGTTCTGCACAAAAAAGTCAAAAGCCAAAGTTGACGTGGTTGTCTTTTTTGTTTTTGTTTTTTGTTTTTCATTCTTGTGCACAGTCATCTGTGAAAATAATCAGCGCCAAAAGTGTGTCCTGGTTGTGCAGAATGCACTGTACTGCCCTACGCGACCCGTCCTATCGCCCGCAGTATCAGCCCCCCTCCCCCCCCCCAGGCTGTATGCATCCCATCTGCCCCCCAGCCCCCTGTACTTCACCCCCACCCCCTCCCTTTTCTTCCCATGCCCTTCAATTCGTCTCTTCCATGTTGCTCTCAGCTTGCCCCCCACCCCACCACCCAGACGCAACCGAGTTGTGACAACTGTTGATTTGTGATATGTTTGACTTGGGAAAACATGGTTTTTATGTGACATTGTTTTTGTTGCTGTTATTTTATTGTCTTTTTTTTTTTTTTTTTTTTTTGTCTTGAAAGTGAGGAGAGCAGAAATTTTCCATTTGCAATTTTTTTTGGTTTTGTTTGTGTTTTCGGGACGAGTGATAACAAGAGCGTTATATGAGCGAGTTGGTGGGGGGGGGGGGTGTGAGGGGGTTAGGAGTTGTTAGGTGTGAATGTCTCTTGCCACCAAAGTGGTTCTTTTCTGTTCTGTTCTGTGGTGTGTGTGTGTGTTAAGAATTTTAGTTAATGTTTTTTTTTTTTAGATTTTTCTACTTGCCAATAGGTGACGCAAGTAGTGCCAGCACATGTGATGTTAGGATGAGGTGAGATGGGTGCTTGCAGTGATGAGCGTGTGACCATGACCAGTCAAAAACAGTGCAATCAATTGAGCATACTTTTCTCCCCACCCCCCTCCACTTCCCTCATCTTGTATGTCTTTATTTTGGTTCTAATAATAGATCACTCATTTGTGTTTTTTAAGTTTTTCGTTTCAATCACTCGTTTGTTGTTTTTAACTTTTTCATTTCAACAGCTACACATCATCCATTTCAAGCTCAAACTAACTTTTGACTGCCATTGTCAAAGGAACCGAATCGGACCACAACACAATCAAAGATAAATGAATGGATGTAGATTTACATTCCTGAGACCAGACAAGTGCGAAATTACCCATTTCATTTTATTTATTGAATTACTCTTTGTATGATGTCGTTGGTATTTTGTTTTGTTAGTTATCAAGTTTTTGTTGTTGTTGTTTGCAATATTAAAAGAACAACACGATGGCAATAACGATCGTATATGTGTAGTTCGTCATTGTATGGTTTGTAGCTTATTTCCAGCCTGTTTTTTAAAACTGTTTGAATGATCAGTTTTAGTGTAATGCCTCTGGTAGATTGTGTTGAAAACTGAATGATCAATATTAGTGTAATGTCTTTCGTAGGTTGTGGATATTTTTGTTTTTATTTAATAAATTTTCAGGTTAGTGTTGTTAGTATCGTTTGTAAGCTTTCTGATTGTATCTCAGGTTTTAATTATGAAAGGTTTTTTTTTTTCCCCCCTTAATTTTTTTCCCTTCCTTTGTATATTTTGTATGGATGGTGAAGTTCTGAGTTGTGGTTATTTTAAGCATTGATGTTATTTGCGTTAAGGCAATATTTTTAAAACAACACTTTCTGTGAAGAGGTTATATGTTATCTGTTAACCATTGTTGTGGCAGTTTTTGCATTAGTTGTTTCTGCATCGTTCAGGTGCATGCACACATGCACATGCGCGGGCGCACACACTCACTCACACACACACGCATCCCTTTCACACACCACACCCCTTACACACACACCCCTTACACAACACACACTCACACACACATGCCCACACCCCCCCCCCCCACTCACACACATGCACACACAACACACACACCAAAAATACTAACAGCATCAGACTGAAACAGAACAAAACCAGAAACAGAAGAACACATCATCAATGCACATCTCTCCAGATTTAGCCTGGATTATAATATTATGGTAGAGGTCAGAAAGAACCTGTGGTATGTCAAAAGATGGGGTCAACTGTAGGAAAGTCTTGGAGTGGCGGAAAATCCGCATTGTGCTAAAACTTGGTACAAGTGTGTGTTCGAAATTTTGCAGAGGGATGATTCTTTTTTTTTTTCTAAAAGTGTGTGTGTGTGGAACTGACATGGTTGAAGCGTAATTCAAAAGAAACTATGCTTCAGTGAGGCAAGGTTTTGAAGTGGTGAACAGTTCACGATGTGTTAACCCTTTGACTCCCGTACCCTATCCACCAACTGCGAAAACTTTACCCTTTGACTCCCTCACCCTATCCACCAGCTTCCTGCAGGAAGCTGGTGGATAGGGTGAGGGAGTCAAAGGGTTAAGTTTTTGTTTTGCTGGCATGGTTGACAATGCGGGAAACTGGTGGACAGGGTGCTGGAGTCAAAGGGTTAAAGCTAAGGGGTTGAAAATGGCGAGGAAATTGTGCTGTAGTGAAAGTTGTACCACATTGGAATTGACAAGGAGATGATTTCTCTGCAGGGTTTGGAATTGATGAGGAGTTAACGCGGTACAGAAAGCATGTGTTTGCGACTGGCAAAGAGCTGACGTGGCAGTAGAGGTGTGGTCTTGAAATTGGCCAGGGGTTATTGGCGCATGAAAAGTACCTGTTTTGGAATTGGCAAGGAGTTGTTGACCTGTGCAGTTGGCAGTGATTCAGTGCAGCGCTGAACATGAGACTTAGCGAAAAAATAATCTTGTGCCGAAATGATAGTGTCAGTGTGGTACTCAAAAGTCGGACTTGGCAAATAATGATGATGTGCCTGAAATGGTAGCGTCAGTATGGTATTCGCGGTTGGTTGTTCCGTTCATCCTTTCTTTTGTCTTGAATATCGTCATGAGTTGCATGTCATGCTAAACTAAAACAGACGTGCTATCATTACACCATCCCAGAAGGAAGGTCTAAAAATTCTGTGTTTACTGTTGGTTTTAGTTGTAGTTTCTAACTTTTTGTGACGTCAGTAAGAATACTCTGATCATTTTAGACTCTTAGAAATAATATCTTGCATTCACTTGTAAGGTTTGCAGCACACTTTTTTTTTTTTTTTTTTTTTTTTTTTTTTTTTTTTTTTCCCCCTTAAGTTTGAATAGATTTTCATATAAATGTATGCATTGTGTGGAGTATGCAGTTGATGATGACTGGCTTGGTATCAGATACTTGATAGAGAAAAGAAACCTATTGTTGTTATGCAGAGCTCTATACTTAAAACATCCAAAAGGGTCAGTATTGTGCCATGTTGCTTGTAGGTATGTTTAAAAAAAACTTGCTTAACTCCCCCACCCCTCGTCTCCTTTCTTCCTCCCTCCTCCCCATACACATTTCCCCTGTTGTGCTCAGCAAGTTCATGCATGTACGATGTATACATGCATAAACATGTGCACATGCATGTGAGCATACATACATGTACACATCCGCACACACATACACGTATGCACACACGCACACATGCATACACACGCACGCACGCGCACACACATCACACACACACACACACACACACACACACATACACACATGTATATTGAGCTAAACTTGAATTCATCATCAGTGTCCTAAGGTATGTTTTCAACCCGGTGTGAAGAACTACAGCAAAGTATAAATTCAGCAGAACACTTTAACTAGACGGGTAGAACTAGAAGTGTGTTGGTGTCTATTTTAAATTTGTTTATGTTTTTCTGTCTCCACACGTTTTTTTATTTTCCCCCCATTATTTGCTTCTGGTTTTTGCGTTGTTTGTAATTCACTAATTGTGTGTGCGTGTGTTTGAATATTTTTTTCAATATGGGGTGATATGGTTAGCATTTGATCCTTTGACTCCCAACCCTCTTCACCAGCATCCTGCATTGTCACCATGCTTGCAAAGCAAAAACTTAACCCTTTGATTCTCCCACCCTATCCACCAACTTTCTGCAGAAAGCTGGTGGATAGAGTGAAGAAGTCAAAGGGTTAAGTTTTTACAGTTGATTGGATAGGGTGCGGGAGTCAAGGGTTATTTAATCTCTGTGTGTGTCATATTATTGTAACAGAAGGCTTTTTCGGTGAACAACCCACACCCACCCTACCCCATACTCCCAAGACTGAGGCATGCATTTTAGAAGACAATCAACAGAGTGTCTTTGACTGGTCAGAAATTTTTTGAGGTTGTGGAAGTTGGAGAATCTCGCATGTTAGGATTGGGTGTGTGTTTGCTGATAGCGTACTGCATGCAGAACGTCGTAGTATGCCAGAACATGTTTCCAGGATTGGTCTTCACTCCCTCATGAAGACCTTTCACTCACACACACACACACACACGAGCGCGCGCCACACACACACACACCACGCGCACACGCACGCACACACACGCACGCAGCACACACCACCACACACACACACACACACACACACACACACACACACACACACACACACACACACACACACACACACACACACACACACACACACACACACACACACACACACTCACCCCATTGTGTGTTGAGTTATACTATCCACCACACCAACAGGAGAATCCATCAACAACAACACAGTAGCAACAATGTATTTTGTCAGTTTTTGTTGCTGTTGGCTAGCCGATTTTCGTTTGTTTGTTTTGTTTTATTTTCTTCTTTCTTTTGGTTTTTTTTTCGTGTGTGTGTTGTTTTCGTTTTGTTTTTTTGTTTGTTTTTTAATGCATGCGATTTTCATAATAATTTTGTTGGCCTTATTTTGAGCTATGCAAGGAAAGCTCACCAGACTCGAATAAAATCAGTTTTGAGAATTCTACCAAATTCATCAGCATCAAATCTGAATTTCTGAAGTAAATGTTAATCTGGCTTTAGATTAGAAATTCTGACATAGTTACTCACAGATATGCTGGTTTCTTAACATTACAACCTGTGTAATTCAGTATGAAAAAAAAATCTCGTATCACCTTTTTCCCCCCTCTAAAAGGTATGCTGTGTAATGTATGTTTGAGGTAGTGTTGGTTTTGTATCATTATTATTTTTGATAACGACTGTGTGACCTGTTCTAACAGAGAGATCAGTATATCTGATTTGGCTGTTTTGAGATTTTGTGAAACTTTTCCTTCGCTCGTATGATATTAGATTTACCGTTGTAACCTTTTCAGACATGACTTTAAGTCATTTTAGATAAGAACTGTGTTGAAATGGCCGTTTTGAGAAAATGTGTTGCATAATTTGAGATAAGAATGAAATGAAAAAAATCATCCGTTCCTAATGACGGACTTCAGCGTCCATTGTCAGAATTGAAATTCAACAGACATGACACCTCTAAGGTCCACTCCTTCAACTAAAATTTGATAAAGATTCACCCTGAACAGGCAAGAAGAACACGCTAACACATTTTAGTCAGTCACACACACACTGAGACACATACACAAACGCACTCTCACACACACACACACACACACACACACACATATGTAAGGGAATTATTTGACAATTAAAGAAAAAAAGATAATTAATAAAGGCAAAAATGGTATTTGAGTGATAGTTTAAGTGCCCGAAAGCAAACAAAACAAAAAACTTTTCTGGTATAAACTTATTACATATGGCAGAAAAACAGTTGTACTTCTAAATAGATTGTGGCTACTTTACATGTTGAGCGTAATTCTTGGGGGCGTGGAGATGGTGGCGGGGATTGTGACACTGTGTGTGATATTCATGGATAATTGATAACCCCAGTTGTGAATTATGCTTGGGAAAACCCATCTGACCCTAAATTGAAATACGGTAATTCTGAGATCTGTGAATGTCCGTTCTGTCCAATTCTACAGTGTCAGTGTAGTTGAATCCTGATGTAGAATGTAAATTCGGCAGTGCCAGTTGAAGGACTTCTCATATGAAATGTAAATCTATAAATGAAATAGTTGTTTTATGTGCTCTTTTTCTCATAGGAAACAGTACATGTTTGTGAATGTTGCCCACCTTTGAAGCTGAATATCTGCAAATTGGGTTATTGATGACCCAGCGACTCGAATTTACTTATTTCAGAAACAGAGATAATCAGAAACAAAGATTTATTATTCTTTTTTACAATCATTATAAATTATTTTTGGTTTATCAGAAACAAAGATAGATTTTTTTTGTTTTTTTTTTTGTTGGTTTATCAGAAACAACGATTATTATTATTATTTTTTATTATTATTGTTTTTGGTTAACCTTTTGTTTTGCACTTTCTCCAGTATTGAAAAAGTGGAAAGTTCATGTTGTCAAAACTGCAATCTCCATGATTTTTACATGCATTGTCACAGTTACAAACCCTAAAATCATGTATGCAAACATTTGTCCATGTTATTGATGTCAGCATTTTGAGGACACTAACATTGTTGTAAGACGTTAAAATTCATTTACTTTGGAAATGTTTCATATTTGTAACCAGTTGATTGTGTTGAAAATGTGGATGTAGAAAACATTATAAACATGTAGGTTTTAACTGTTTCAAATGTCTCTTTTCTTAAATGTTTCTTTTCTTAAAAACATCTAGGTTTCAACGGTTTCAAATGTCTCTTTTCTTAAATGTTTCTTTTCTTAAAAGAGTGTGTTTTGTCTCTTAATCAAAGTTTCTCATGTTTCTTTGCTTTGGAATATTGTAGAAAAAACGTTTTGGTGATCTGTGTTACTGGTCCCAGTTTAGCTTTCTGTTAATCCTTCATATTTTGATACCACATCTATGTCAGGTTGTGCTCATTTTATGAATCATGTATATCATTTTTGACTTTGCTAAATGATTTCAGATATGTATGGTATGTTTTCCTTTTGCAGACACGGAATTTTTCCTATGAATTTATAAATTCCACACTTAGAATGTGTGTTTGTGTGCACGCACATAGGGAGGAGAAAGGATCTATTCTATAAATTTCATTAGAAAAAGAAAACTAGAAAAGGAATGAATCTCTCTCTCTCTCTCTCTCTCTCTCTCTCTCTCTCTCTCTCTCTCTCTCTCTCTCTCTCTCTCTCTCTCTCTCTCTCCTCATGTTTCTTTCATTGATTGCGGTTTATCCCATCTTTATGGCAAAGGCTGGAAAACAAACATTCACTGCTTATTACCTCTGTCAGTGATATTGTCTTCCATCTGTCTGTACATGTGTCTGTCTGTCTGTCTGTCTGTCTCTCTGTCTGTCTGTCTGTCTCTCTCTCTCTCTCTCTCTCTCTCTCTCTCTCTCTCTCTCTCCTTCCTTCCTTCCTCTCTTTCTCTCATATTTCTTTCATTATATTATCTCTGTCATGATATTGTCTTCTGTCTGTCTGCATGTGTCTGTCTCTCTCTCTGTCTGTGCTTGTGTCTGTTTGTTTGTCTCTCTGTCTCTCTCTCTCTCTCTCTCTCTCTCTCTCTCTCTCTCTCTCTCTCTCTCTCTCTCTGTGTATATGTGTGTCTGTTAACCAGTTTGTCAACAAGCAAAGGATAGGGTATGCTGCTATGAGATGTTCAGAAAAAGTATTTTTACATGTTTAGAAATGTTTTTACATGTTTGCAATATTTGCTTGGATCTGGTCAGCTACACAGAACAATCATTTTCTTTTATACATTTGGTGTCAAAGGGACAAAAGTCAAAAGGAGTGGAAAAGGGGTGAAAAGGTTCTTTTCTGTTCGGTGGTTGTTTTGTTGTTTGTGTGTGTTGTGATAATAAAGTCAGTGTTAATGTGTGTGTGTTGTGATAATAAAGTCCAGTGTTAATGTGTGTGTGTGATGATAAAGTCCAATGTTGATATGTGTGTGTGTGTGTGTGATGATAAAGTCCAGTGTTGATATGTGTGTGTGTGTATATATATATATGTGTGTGTGTGTGTGTGATAATAAAGTCCAGTGTTAATGAGTGAATGTGACAAAGTTTTGTGTCTGTTCACTAGTCCAACCCTGTAGGAAATGTAAAAGAAAATAAGAAGAAAAAGTACAAACTTGAACAGGCAGGGCTGATATATATGGGCACACTCCACTCACCGGAACCAGATACAAGAAAAAATTTCGACACAGGGTATTCATCTTAAAGATGTAAGGTGTGTGTACCAGTTTCAGTTTCATTTCTCAAGATGCCGTTTCTCTGCGCTCGGAATGAATTCCATATGCACTAACGTCATAAGTGCCATGTGATCGAGAAGATCCAGAATGGTCACGTCACAAGCCTTAAGCCTGCACATAAACCCATGAGCTGGCCAGGTCCTGAGGTCCTACCTTAGATAATTCCATGACCCTGAGGTCATAGGGGAGTGAGGTGGCAGAGACCTCAACTTTTCCAGGGCCAGCACCACAAGGGTGGCGCCCATCCTTTCTCCCTCACTTCAAATTCATATTCACTTTTTTTTTTCACGAAGACTTCACAAAGGCAAGAAGGCTAGACTGGTCTTCAAGGGATGGGACCTGGAAATCAACCTCTCTCTCCAGTGTTTTATACCAAGGCAGGTGTGTGTACCACAGTGTGGTCAAATGCAAGTTCTGTTAAGAGAGTGAATTTTCCAGTAGACAAGTATATAAGATTGAGAACAAAGTGTGTAGTAGTAATAAGGACCAAAAACATAGGCCTTGCAGACCTGTACATTCCCTCTTTTGTTGATACTTTCCATTGATTTTGGTAGTATATGGATTATATGTAATGATATTAACATATCAAAAATAGTATCAACACACACCCTCATGTGCATTGATAATATTGCAACCATAACAAAATACAGAATATCCATTTTGGACCCTATGATTTGTTTGTGCATTCGGGAAAGTTTCAAAAACGATATGTTTTCATACATTTGTAGAGAAATTTCTGCTGTCGATATATGATTGAAATAACAAAATAAGTTTTTTATCTTTTTGTTTTTACACTCTTGAAAATGGCCTACTTTAGACAGAAATGAAAAAATTTGACAGTAACAATCAAAAGATTTAGCAACGGTAAACAGTTTTCTTTGGCGGTTTGTTTTTATTTTGGTCGAAGTCTAAGTATTGTGACTTCTATTATGTTCAGTGTGTTTCAACATAATTTTTGTGCCGAAACCCGGAATAAAATGACTGATGTGTGTGCAGCTGGTATTTGTTATTAACTTTGTGGAGAAAACTTTAATAGTTTTTATGTGATGTTGCTCATTTTCGGATTTAGTGACTGAGAATTGTGGTTTTTAGCAATGTTTTGGTAAACGACAAGTGGATTGTAAATATGTCCACTTGGAATTGTGGTTTGAAACGACAAGTGGATTGTAAATATTACTGTTGTGTTGAAAATATTAATGACATTGTAACGATCCTATTGGCACATGCCACACCGATCCACAGCACATGAATGAAATGTCACAGTGTTTATCACCAGATTGTTATCTTGTCTTCGTGCACTAAAAACGAACAAACGAAATCTCCATTACCAAATTATCTCTCTGTCTCATCCCATTCACTAGAAATGTCTCATGTCTATGGAGTACCATTCAGTGGGAGAAAAAATCTTTATCACCAAATTCATTCTCTCATATTTTGCACTGAAGGTGCTCGGAAACGCATGAATTTACAGGATATTGTGCCATGATAAGAGTCCAGGTTTAGCTGACTCACACAGGGTCAGTTGATTATAAACTGGGTGGGGGTTGATGGAATTATACATGTTTAAGTCCAGTACGTATATAATGAAATTGTGATAGATATGGTTATGAAGACATGTACTTAAAAATATGCCATGATTGGCAAATTCACATGTTTTTTTTTGTTTTTTTTAGAAAATGTAAGGTTTGTTACTTTTAGATTGGCAAAAATACAGAATGTTTGAAACAAAAAACATAAGGTTTGTTTATTTAGTTATTTCACTTGTCATTTAGCATGTGTGGTTCAGTGCATATGATTGAGTCAGTCCTTATGATTTACCCGATTCCATTGGGAGGATGGGGGCTCTTTTGGTATGAATAGTAACCCCAGCTCCTACAAATTCTGCACAAGAAATTTCCCTCCTCTCTCTCTTGTCCTTCTTTCTTCTTCGTCTCTCTACTCTCTCTCCTCTCTTCTCTCCCTCTCTTCTCTCTTTCTTTTTTTTCTTCTTCTTTTTCTGTTCTTCTTTCTCTTTTTTTTTATTCTTTGTTTTCTCCTCTCTTTCTTCTGCTCTTCTCTTCCTATTCTCTGTCTCATCTCTTCCTGTCATTTTCCAAATTTCTGCCTCACTGGTCCATTTACCTGTACATTTTCCACAAAGCCTTCCATAGTTTTTCTTAGAACTGATAAATTGCCACATGTATTGATTGCATTTTTGGCTCTAAGGAATGTGATACGCAGAAGCAGTTTTAGTCATTTAGCCATTTTTTTTTATATATATATATGTATTTTAGTGTAGGCTTCTTTAGTTCTTAGTTATTTTTTATATTTGTATTTAGGTGTGTTTTTGTTAAACCCCCTAATGATGAATTAGATGGAATGGTCTAATGACAGGGGCATATCGTTAGATTATGCGCATGAATGCATTGATATGTGTACATTGATGTGTGTACTGATTTTTTTTGTTTTGTTTTTTTTTGTGTTTTTTTTTTTGTTTCAAGATGGTAACAGCCCTGATAAGGCTGTGTGCAGTAGTCAACTGGGCTTTAAACAATATAATGATAATGATGATAGTCATTTGATTGTTGAAAGAATTTGACAATCTCTTACATAGTCAAATTGCTCACATGTAGTCTTAGAACAAATTTCTGTTTATTGAAATTGTCAAATACATTTTTAACATCCAAAAGTACAAACTTGTTCTTTAACACATGTGTTGTATGTATATCGGCACACAAGAGAAGTATTTTCAGGAAACTTTTTTATTTTTGCATTTATTTTCATATCAGAATAGTTTGTGTATTATGCATGGCAGAAATGTACAGGCTTCATATTTTAAGTTGTTTTTTGGATGAGTTTTTTGGTGTTGGGGAGTGGACACATATAGATGTTTTATGTTATTCAACAGCTTGCCATTCTGCTAAAATCTCTCTCTCTCACTGTGTCTCTGTCTCTCTTTCTTTCTCTCTCTCTCTTTCTCTGCCCCCCTCTTTCTCTCTCATGACCCCCCCCCCCTCTCCCCTTACAATAAAAGTTATAATTGTTATAATTTGGAGATGTAGAAAACATGCTTGCCAATGTTAAACCCATTTACAATACTGTTTTGGTGATGTATAGAACATACTTGCCACCATTAACCCTTTGACTCCCACAACTGCAAAAACTTAACCCTTTGCCTCTTTCACCCTATCCACCAGCTTCCTGCATGAAGCTGGTGAATAGGGTGAGGGACTCAAAGGGTTAAGTTTTTTGCTATGCCAGCATGGTTGACAATGAAGGAAGCTGGTGGACAGGGTGTGGGAGTCAGAGGGTTAAACCCATTTTACTCTACCCTGTATTCTCACAATATCATTAGTTAATTAAAGGAAAATATCAAACAAAAATATACTGTATATATCTTTTTTTTTTCTTTTTTTTTTTACCTGTGAATGCCATATACCTGAAATTCAACACAGTACCATTTTTTCCCTCATCAACATTTACATGGAAATGTCAAGATAGGATATAATCATAAAGTTAAAATATATCATATCTATGGAATTTTTAAAGTTTGATTGTAGAATTGGATGTTGCCAAGAGTGCACAGGAAACAAATATAATGTTCAGCTGTGGGGCTGTGAATAAGACAGAGTAATGAAGGAGGATCAAAATGAAAACCAAACAGATGCACTGTTGAAAGTCACTGTAGACACGTGCGTATATCCCTCACCACCCTCACCACCCCCACCACCCGACAAGCGGATAAATGTATATTTCAGAGCGCTGGGGGGGGGGGGGGGGGGGTTGTTTGTTTTTGTTTTGTTTTTTTGCAAGTATGTAGAAAGTCTCAGTACTAAATCTGAAAATTTTCCAACTTATGAACTATGGCATACTGTAATTGTTTTTTTCCTCCCCAAGTTGTGACCATGTTAACCCTTTGACTCCCCACACCCACCCTATCCACCAACTGCAAAAACTTAACCCTTTGACTCCCTCACCCTATCCACCAGCTTCCTTGCAGGAAGCTGGTGGATAGAGTGAGGGAGTCAAAGAGTTGAGTTTTTGCTTTGCTGGCATGGTTGACAATGTAGGATGGTTGGTAGGCAGGGTGCAGGAGTCAAAGGGTTAAATCTGTGAGCTGGGCTAGTGGCATGATGTGATAGTGGTGATGGTGAACTGTTGACTGATGTAATGTTTAAAGTGGTGACAGTTTATCATTTCTGACCTTTGTTAGTGGTATGGTGACAGCCCTGGCACAGTTTTTCGCTGTGAGCAACACACATCAAAATGAATTCAACGAAAGAAAGAATTTGAATTTTCTCTTCTTTTTTTTTTTTTCTTTTCTTTTTGAATTGGATCAGATACTCTAACTTGTGAATTATTGACTGATGTAATGTTTAACCCTTTGACTCCTGCACCCTATCTACCAGCTGCAAAAACTTAACCCTTCGACTTCCTCATCCTACCTACCCACCAGCTTCCTGCAGGAAGCTGTTGGATAGGGTGAGGGAGTCAAAGGGTTAAGTTTTTGCTATGCTAGCATGGTTGACAGTGTACGATGCTGGTGAACAGGGTGCAGGAGTCGAAGGGTTAAAGTAGGTGAAAGTTTATGGTCTGTGGCTTTTGTAAGTGGCATGGTGATGGTCTTGATTATAGCATTTAGTGGTTGGCAGGGTTACAAACAACACAAATAGATTTGAATTGGTAGAATCTTTGAGATCTTGCCATCATGCGCACACATACATACAGATAGATAGACAGACAGACAGACAGACAGATAGATAGATAGATAAATAGTAGATAGATAGATAGATAGATAGATAGATAGATAGATAGATAGATAGATAGATTAGATAGATAGATAGATAGATAGATAGATAGATAGATAGATAGATAGATAGATAGATAGGTAGGTAGGTAGGTAGGTAGGTAGATATACACACACACACACATACATATAATATATATATATATATATAATATATATATATATATATATATATTATGTATGTATATGTATATACATACATACATACATACATACATACATATAAATGTAGAGAGACACAGAGTGAGAGAGAGAGAGTTAGATAGATATGTGTATACACACACACACACACACACACACACACACATATATATATATAGAGAGAGAGAGATATGTGTGTGTGTGGATACATATACATATATATGTGTATGGTTTATGCACATACTTGCAGCAGTCACCACCATTTTCCATCCTAATCACATTACAAATGCTATGCAACAACACATAGCCTACAGCATCTTCATAGTAACATTGTGAACTAAACAAGTGTGTAGTAATATGTAGATCCTTAGTTAAAGTTAACAGCCAATTGATGCTGGATAGGAAAGATGTGATGGAGTCGTTGGCAGTCATATATGTATGAAGGCACTTTTTTTGTTTCAATTTGTTTTTGTTTGTCTTAAGATCATTTCAGTGAAGAGACATCAAATCAACGATCACCATCACCACATTTTTGTTGCCAGCTCAGTTTGAGGTATGATCTGCTTATCCAAATGAAGAACTGGTGTGGTCTGTTGACCTGAAGTCTTCTGCCATTTTAACTGTAAGATCTGTTTCACCAGTAAGGGTTGAGCCATGTTGTAGAGTTGTGTTATAGAAAATAATATGAAGATCAGGAAAAAACATGAAAAAAGAATAGAAACGCGTATTTAACACAAGACTTCTCGTTGTATAAAATACACGTTCTTATTCTTTTTTTTCGTGTTTTTTCTGGTTCCTGTTTGCTTGAACGCGAGCATCACACTTGTTTTAGAAAATAATATGGCTTATGTGTGTGAATTTATTTATTTTTATTTTTTTCCTGTGGAAGTATTGTGTATATTTTGAAAACATTTATAACCCTGATTGGCTCTACGCAGTCAGCTTGGCTTTAAACGCAAATAAAGTAACTATAAAAATAACAGTTAATATGTAGATCCTTAGTTAATAGCCATTAGTTCTGGTCAGTTTCAAGTCAGCGGATGAACGATGTCATTTTGGAAGCCAATTATTTATATTGAAATGTCTCCTTGTATTTCGTATTGTGCTTTATTTGACGGTTGATGTGTTAACCCTTTGACCCCCCACACACTATCCACCAACTGCAAAAACTTGACTTCCTCACCCTATCCACCCACTTCCTGCAGGAAGCGGGGTGACAGGGTAAGACCGTCAAAGGTTAAGTTTTTGCTTTGCTAGCATGGCTGACATATACAGTGCAGGATGCTGGTGGACAGGGTGCTGGAGTCAAGAGGGTTAATAGCCATTTGATCAGGTCAGTTTTATGTCAAGGATGAACAATGTCTTTTTAGAAACCGTTTTTGTTTTTTTATTATTATTATTGAAATATCACCTTGTGTTCGTAAATTTTGTATTGTGTTTTATTTGACGGTTGATGTGTTAATGTAATGAGAAAGGATTGTACTCCATTTAATCCTGCAGTGATGAATTGGTTCTGTTGGGTCAGTATACACACTGTGTTACTGGTTTTCCGTGTCCAGTTTTGTTGTCAGGCTTTTTTGTCAAAAGTTGAGTTGTTCTAGTGTGTGTACATGTATGTAGATACACACAGACATCTTGTTTCTGGTCTGAGTAATTCAACTCTCTTGTTTATTTGTTTGTTTTTTGTTGTTGTTTATTTGTTCCATTTCCTCAACAGCCTTTTGTGAGATGACTGATGTGCGCCAAACTAAAATTGGTTTTTGATCCAAGTACTTTGTATTATCTTCTGATTAATTCTGCTGCTGTATCGGACTATTGATACCTTTTTGTTATTGTTGTTTGTTTTGTTTTTCTTTTCTTTTTTCTTCTTCTTCTTTTATCTGAACTGTTTGCTTCAACTTATCATTGTTCTCACGAACTTGATTCACTTATTTGTTTGTATGTGATGCCCATCAAAAACCCTGGCTCAAATCTCTTATCCCCCCCCCCCCCCCCCCCCTTAACAGTAGCCATTTTTTCTGTACAACTTGCTCAGTCATTTTTAATTATTTAACTCTTCAAGGTCAGTGGGACTGAATGTCTTTGGTTCCTAGATGTAAGACGTTCTGTCATTCCTATGTTTTAACAGCAGCATATGACAGTCAAATCATCACAGTGTATTGCTCGAGAGCAAAGTCACGCCAGTTCAAATTCAGCTATAAACACATGCAGCACTCTCTTGTAGAAAACTGTACTAAGGGGAAAAAAGGGAATGAAAAAAGAAAGATTATTTCATGATATGAATGGAGTATTTGCTTTCTTCTGTAGTTTTCTATTAGGACTATAGTTGGTTGGGTTGGTTTGAATTTTTTTTCTTCTTCTTCTTCTTCTTCTTCCCCTCCCCCCCCCCCCCCCCCCTCCCTATTTTCTGCACCGCTTCATGGTGTTTATTATCCCTTGCCCACTCATTCCGACTCTTCCATCACACCACCATTCCCAGGTCCATTTCATCAAAAGTCCCAGTGCTGGGAAGCCCATGGGAACCAGCGATGTCAAGCCACTGTAGGGCCACCCACCAGAGGTGACTGCATTGCCGCTGGGTCACTTCAGTGGGAGTCACCAATGCCTGTTCTGATCCAACTTGCTAAGGACGCTGCCTGTAGTGTAAGTGTAAGCCCCCTGTTAATTTCAGCAGTCGTTTGATTTTGAAGCCAGCGTGGGTAGAGAGACTCCTGTTAAGGAGACCACCACCATGGCCCTCAAACAACACCTCCCCCCCCCCCACACACACACACACACTGAAGCAGAAGAGGGCCCAGAACTGCGGTCAGCAAGATCAGGGCATAGAAGGGTCAGAGAATATGGGACAAGTTTTCACGATGCTGTGATGACTTGACCATTTCGTATTGTGTTTTATATGACGATTGGTATGTTAACCATATGACTCCTGCACCCTATCCATGGTGATGGAGATGATGACCATGTCACTGTGGCCTTCATCCAGGATTGAGACTGTGTGACGGTGCTGTGTTCTGCGCTTACTTTCATCATAACCTGTCCTGGCCTGTACCAGGCCCGAGAGATACAGACACCTACAGTGTTGGTCAAGATTCGAAAAACACTGTCAGTGATGCATTCATAAAGTGGTTGAGACTCAGCTGTGTGGTCCTGGTCTTCCCAGCAAGCCCCTTACATGCTCAACTTTTGGTAGGATACAGTCATGACTGAGGGGTGAGGGTTTTTTGTTTGTTTTTGTTTGTTTGTTTTTTTTCTGTGGAGGCTCAAACCCGCAACCTCCTAGTCAGTAGTCCATTGCGCTAACCGCTTCTCCACGTCAATTAATTGATTTGACATTTATTTCAGACTTTGTAATAAACTAAGCGGAATCCAGGATATTACCTCAGATTACCAGTTTTATCCTACAGAGATGTTCTGTCGGGCTTTTGCATTTATGATTGAAGCCAGTCAGTCACACGCGAATCTATACAGGCTCATTTGTGAGTAAAACGCGTGGCTGGCTGTCTGCAGAGTGTGTGTGTGCGGGCGTTTACGGATGTGTTTGAAACGAGAGAGAGTTCTTCAGACCAACAGCACGCATCATATTTTTGAAGCGTGCAACAAAACCTAAAATGACCAATTCCTTTCGTTCTCCAGAAAGATTTGTACTTGTATGTCTTTTAACATTTATGTTCCAAGCCATTCCCCCAGTCCTTCCATCACCACTGATAATACTGTTTTTTTGGTGTTTTTGTTTTCAAAATTTGAAAATTATGTTTTCTTAAATTTTGCTCTCTATCTGTCTCTCTGTTTACAGAACTTTCCTCCCTCTTTCCTCTCTCTCTCTGTATCTCTGTATCTCTCTCTCCTCTCTCTCTCTCTCTCTCTCTCTCTCTCTCTCTCTCTCTCCTCTCTCTCTGTCTCTGTAAATCTCTCATTGTCTTTCATAAATTTTGCTCTGTCTTTCTCTTTCACTTTCAGTTTCTTTCTTTTTTTTTATTTTGAAAGTTGATTTACTATATTTGTGTACACACACTATGTCAGGCATAAGCCTTTAATGAAATAAACTGTTTGATTCTCTTCCTTCTAAAAGCCATTGAGGTGTTGATTGTATCAAAATGTTGTACAGTGACTGTGTATATATATGTACCGTGTTTTATCCTGTGTGACTAAAATTAATATATTTAAAGAAGTATTATACCTTTGCGCTTGTAGCGGTCTTCAGTGCTTAAATTACAGTTCTTCCCTCGCTCCCCTCCCTCGCCTACTTACCTGCTATGCATAGTCTTTTTCTTTTCTTTTTATCTTTTTACTGCTTTTCTCCTTTTACCTGTTTGATTGATATCTTGATGTGCCAAAAACCTTCCTTCCATGGTCCAACCCTCCCCTCTGCCCTTCTTACCCCCCCCCCCCCCCCCTTTTTTTTTTCTGTGCCAAATTCCGTGCTGCCCCAAGTGGCGTTGATCTCACGCCTGCTCGTCCCAGCGATCCCTAATTCACCATCAGCCCAAAGGTCGTTCAGTTGAAGTCCCAGTGCCAGCAAGCCGATGGGAGCCAGTGATGTCAAGGTGCCTTAGGGCCACCTACCAGAGGAGTCTTTGCGCCGATGCTGGGTCACTTTAGTGGAATGCGAAAGTGCCCGCTGCGGAAGTCCAGCGTCTGTCATGTGATTTACATTTGTGTGTGTGGGTGTGTTCCTTACCCAGAACACCATTACAGTATGTGCTCCACACACACACACACACACACTCACACACACATATACATATATAGGTATATATCTACACACACACACACACATATAGGTATATATCTACACACACACACACACACACACACACATATAGATATATATATATCTACACACACACACCCCACAACACACACAAAAGAGAGCCAAGGCACACTGTAGTAGTCGAATGGGGGTAGATGGATAGGGGGTTTTCTTTCTTGATGGGGGATAAAATTTGATTTTTCTCTGATGCGTAATATCATATACATGTTGTTTTCCCAGCACTGTGCAGATAGTATGTCGCTGCACAGTTTAGCATACTCCCATCTTTGGTGGGTGTCCTTGCTGGGTGTTTTCATGTTTCCATAAGCCCACTGTCCTGACACTGACATGACTTACAGGATCTGTAACGTGTATATTGATGTTCTGCACACACACCAACACACACACACACACACACACAACACACACACACAAAGGGATTTTGGTACTAACAGTTTTGCACACATATTGACCTGGTGGTGATAAAGACTTCCAACATATGTTCCAGGTGGAGTACCCAGGGAGGTCTGAACCAGACCTGACTGAAAAGTCCAGTGTCATCCACTAGACTGCCTGGCCTGTTAGGATAAGTGTTAACTTTGTCAAAGTCAAGGCATGCTACTGTTCTCTTGAATTTCATGATATATTGAACTTAAAATGAGGCAAGGCATGAATCTGTTCTCTTTAACTTCATGATAATATTGAAGTAACAGTGAGGTAAGGCTTGCATCTATTCTCTTTTAATTTCATGATAATAAATTATATTAAAGTAACAGTGAGGCAAGGCATGTATCTGTTCTCTTTTGATTTCGGATATACTAAACCAATAGTTAGATAAGGCATGCTGCGTTCTTTGAATTTCATGATATAGGCCTACTGAACTAATAGTTAGGTAAGGCATGCTAACTGTTCTTTTGAATTTCCATGATATACTGAACTAATAGTTTAGGTAAGGCATGCTACTGTTCTGTCTTAATTTCATGATATACTGAACTAATAGTTAGGTAAGGCATTCAACTGTTCTGTCTTAATTTCATGATATACTGAACTAATATTAGTAAGGCATGCTACTGTTCTGCTTAATTTCATGATATACTGAACTAATAGTAGGTAAGGTATGGATGCTACTGTTCTGTCTTATTTTCATGATATACTGAACTAATAGTTAGGTAAGGCATGCTACTGTTCTGTCTTAATTTCATAATATACTGAACTAATAGTTAGGTAAGGCATGCTACTGTTCTGTCTTAATTTCATGATATACTGAACTAATAGTTAGGCAAGGCATGCTACTGTTCTGTCTTAATTTCATGATATACTGAACTAATAGTTAGGCAAGGCATGCTGCTGTTCTCTTGAATTTCATGATGTACTGAACTAATAGTGAGCATGGCATGTTACTGTTCTTTTGATTTCATGATATACTGAACTAATAGTGAGGCATGGCATGCTACTGTTCTAATTTGATGATATTCCCTGGAAGGCATTCCATGGAGTTAAAGACAGGATGAAGGTGGTCCGTAACCTAAGGTTCTAGATGCCAGCATTTGGAAAGCTGTTTCCCATTTCCTATCCATGCTGCTTTACCTTCTAACAATGAGTAGATTCAAGTACTCATTCAGTGGCTGCTGGGTGGAATGGAGGACCCCCCCCCCCCCCCACACCACACACACACACACACAAAAGTCTTCTCTCAAACTGGACTCAAATCCATACAGTCAGAGAGAGAGGCAGGAGTTCTACTTCTCTACACACCAAGTCCTCAATCTAAGAGGGCTTAACGGAGATGGGCTGTCACATTGATCGTATAGATAAGTAGGAGTACCGGTCCCCTATCGCCTTTTGAAGGTCTTTGTGTGGGTTACAAAACCGATCCTGAAGGCGTGTGTTCTACCGCAGGCATTTCCATGGGTAGGGTATTGCGACCTTGGGTTCTGCTACCCTGCCGCCGTTCTTCTTCTGTTGAACAGCAGCTGTTCAGAAGTGATTGTACCCTGAGAGCACTGCTGTCACACCGCTTACTCAGTTGCAAGCGATGTCCTCCCAGTTGATGGTATTGATGCCCATCTGATGCGGTTGGCATTTTAGAGCGTCCTTGTACCGCATTAGCGGTCTTCCTGGGTTGCGAAGTCCTGGCTTCAGTTCTCTGTACAGAGAACATCTTTGTGATGCATTCCTAAAGGACTTGGCACTAGGTGTGAGTCCTAGAATGCAGATTTACCTTTCTGTTTGAACCGAGCTACAGCCCTGATTGTGAACGGTTATTGCTAAAGGTATGGCCAGGGAGCACCATGTAGACCCAGGGAGAAAATATTGGATGGACTTGCAGGGTGGCTAAGGACAGAGAGGGTGGAAGATGTGCTTGCGGCAACAAGGGATAGATACATATGGAGGGCCATGATCACCGGTGCTTGCGGCAACAAGGGATAGATACATATGGAGGGCATGATCGCCAGTGCTTGCGGCAACAAGGAAAGATACATATGAGCATATCGGCTTGCGCAACAAGGAAGAGATACATATGGAGGGCCATATCCCAGTGCTTGCGGCACAAGGATAGATACATATGAGAGCCATGATGGCCAGTGCTTGCAGCAACAAGGATAGGATACATATGGAGGGCCATATACTCGCCACAAGATAGATCATGAGCCATGTCGCATGCTTGCGGCAACAAGGAATAGAGGATACACATGTGGCAAGGGCCATTATTACACCAGTGCTTGCGGCAACAAGGGATAGATACATATGAAGGGCCATGATGGCCACGCCATGCGCAGGGCACATGATGATATGATGGGCCAGGGATGGGAGCTGTTTCAGAAATAGGGAGGAACAAGACTGCAGCCCAGATAGTATATTACCCTGCTTATTGTATCGTTCTGTCCTGGATTGCTTCAAGTCCTTTTTGTATATTTTATGTAAATCTTCTTCCTCCCCCCCCCCACCCCTTTTTTTTTTTTTTTTTTGTATACTGGTTGCAGCATGACACCATTTTCAGAACTGCTTTTGTTGTATGCAAATGTATGTAAATGAGGGCCAGGGGAGGGTGACCTCTGGCAGAGAATCTCAGCAACAACATCTCTGTGCTAAAAGCTGTGATTATTTTTGGTTTTGTGTTGACTTTCTTGTCTTTCTTTCTCTGTGTTTGATCTCTCTTCTCTCTCTCTCTCTCTCTCTCTCTCTCTCTCTCTCCTCTCTCTCTCTCTCTCTCTCTCTCCGGTGTTACTCTCTTTCTCTCTCCCCTCCCTGCCTCTAACCCCCCCCCCCCCTCCATTTCTCTCATACAGATATTTTGTATTATCTGTTTTCTTCTTTTCATGAAGTGATGCTTGTATCAATTTATTTTATTTTATGCAAATCAAAATGTTGATCTTAAACCTTTTCCCTTATTTGCTTCCATGCTCACCATCTTCACCATGTTTATTATTTTTGTTTTGTGTATTCGTCTGTGAAAACTATTCTCTTTCTTTTATCTATTTATTTGTGGATTGATATTTGCAACATCAGGTTATTCTGTTCATTCTGTTGTCAATTTTGGACATTAAAAATAATTTTGATTTTTGTTACGGAAATGTTTGTTTTTATTCACAATTGCTCTCTCTCTTCTCTCTCTCTCCCCGTCTGCCTCTCTCTCTCTCTCCCTCTCTCTCTCTCTCTCTCTCCATCTCTCTCTTTCCTCTCTCTCTCTCTCTCTCTCTCTCTCTCTCTCTCTCTCTCTCTCTCTCTCTCAAATGGGGCATTGGCCATTTTTTAATAAATGTTCTGGTTCTGAAATGTCTTATTCTCTCTCACATGTCCTCTGATTATAAGATAAATAAATATATATGTATACAAGATGGACAAGTGATGTATATCCTCCTATACCCTCTGCTGATGTTGTTAACCCAGAATGTATATTATGTATCAGACGCCTGTGTATTATGTGGAGTGGACCATAATACTTGCTAATATTCTTGTTGTGTGTGTGTGTAAGGAGCTTCACTCTGTGTGTGTGTGTGTGTGTGTATACACGTGTGTGTGTACATATGTGTGTGTGTACATATGTGCGTGTGTGTGTGTACCTCTGTGTGTGTGTGTGTCACAGTATACCTTATATTGTTAAACATGACAGTGATGGTTGATGATATGTGTGTGTACTTGTACAAGAATATGTCAGTATAAGTGATCTGTAACTGAAGCAAAAACAACAACAAAACCAAAAAAAGCCAAGGGAGAAAATAATACAAAGGATGTGCGTAACTGAACTCAATAAAACAAACGCAGGGAACAGAAGGGAAGTGAGTTAGGGGGAGGGGGAGAGTGGTGGATGGGGAAAACGATGTCTGGAACCGCACCAGCTGTTGAAAGTACCATCGCTAGGCCATAGGTAGACCTTGGTCTGGCATTAGTACAACAGGATGCTCAGAATGCATGTTGGAACTAAACACAACTATAATAAGTTAAAATGTGGCGGGGTTTTTTTTTTTTTCTTTCTTTCTTTCTTATTTTTGTTTGTGCCACTGTTGTGTATGTATTTCTTTTTGAGTCATAAACAACCGTTTCTTTTTGAGTCATAACAAATGTTTCTTTTTGAGTCGTAACAAATGTTTCTTTTTGAGTCGTAACAAACGTTTCTATTTGAGTCGTAACAAAACTCTACGTGTGTAAGGAAGTAGTGATGGAATAGTGTGTCACCTTGCCGTGTTAACTTAATGGCATGTCTTCAGTGCATGATGCATATCGGTGATAGATAAAATGATGATAATTTTTTTATGGCGTGCGCGGTGCCACAAAACGGTGAGCTCAGAACGCTTTACAGCAATCAAGTAAAAAAAAAAAAATGTATTAAAAAAAAAAAAGAAAATGGTGGGGAAGGGGGGGGGGGGGAAGGAAATCACATTAATTAACCCTTTGACTCCCACATCCTATCCACCAGACTGGCAATGCGGGATGTTGGAGGACAGTGTGCGGGAGTCAAAGTGTTAGGAAATATAAACACCAACACGAATGAATGAATGAATGAAAGAATGGAGTAACAAGGAAAACTGACCAGTGCGTAGAAATGTGTCATCTTCACCCAATTTTCAATCGCGCACGCATACACCGTGACGTCACGTTGACTCCTTACGTAAGTTGTTGAAAGTTGTGTTCACGTGGTACACTAGCTGTGACGTCATCACAGTGATAGATGACGTCACTCACGATATTGACGTCATCATTGACGATAAACTTTTATTTCCTTTCTTGGAGGTATTTATATAATATGTGTGTGCGTATGTGACAGAGACGCACAGAAAAGTGTGCGGCACTTTGTGATGACTTTTTGTTGTTGTTGTTGTTTTGTTTGGGGGTGTTTTTTTTCTGTGTAGGGTCCAACACTGGTGTATGTATAGCTGTGTTTGTGACGTGGTGGTTGTACTATTTAATTCATTCATTACCAAGCTTTGGACGGTAAATAAATGTTTAGTGCACTGCACTATGGTTATTACAGAACTGCCTGCACTGGTGCTTTTGCTCTTGTCTGTCTGTGTATGCGTGCGGTCATGTACTTTTCAATGTGTCTGTGTGTGTGTGTGTGTGTGCGATCACATACCAATATGAGAGTGTGTGTGTGTGTGCACAGTAACACATGATTATGAGTGTGTGTGTGTGTGTTTCACGGTCACGCATCGTTATGATTGTATGTGTGTGGTGTGTTGCACACGATCACACACCATTATAATTTTGTGTGTGTGTGTGTGCAAGATCACATTCATATAATCACATGATGATGATGATTGTGACTTTTTCACAACTGGAAGCCAAGTATATGTTGCTGATGTTGTATAGATATCTACATATATACAGTCATGCATTTGTTAACATGAGCACATATGCACGGTCGCACGCACAGACACACATGCACGTACGCACACACACACACGCGCGCGCGCACACAGACACACACACACAACACTAAAATCAGGTCTGATATTGACTTTCCAAAACGAGCAAAAAACATTTCATCACAAATTACAACCGCAACTTACATATCTGACCTGATCAAACAATCCAGCATAACTATGGATGAAATAGCCGAAAAACTAACGTTAACGCCTATCCCTACATGGGAAATGCTAAAGGCCACATTTGATCTCGATTGTGCAGACGTTAATTAAAAAAGATGATAATGTCAACATTACGCTATCCACAGCTTGTGAACACATCGATGAAAAGTACCGTACCCACCTCCACATTTTTACTGATGAGTCAGTCTTAGCAAATCAGAGCGCTGGAGCAGCGTTTTATGTTCCAAAATTTAACATTAAAAAGTCTTTTTTCATTGGGGCAAATGTATCTATATATACCGCAGAATTGGTCGCTGTTGTTCAAGCGTTGCATTATTTAATAAGCTTTCGGCCTGTGTCTTTCAAAGTAGTTCTCTTCGTTGATTCAAAATCTGTATTATATGTCTTACAGTCTTTTGATACAGATACAAGACCTGATTTAATAATTGAGGCAAATCATCTAATACACTGTTTAAAGATAAATGGCTCGGAAATCAGTTTATGCTGGGTGCCTTCTCACGTTGGTCTTCACGGCAACAACGTAGTTGACAGATCAGCTAAATCCGGTGCACTCCGTTCTGAAAATTCCATAGAATTACATGTTAACACTCGGTAAAAGAAGCTTACAACTCGTTAGAATTAGCATTATGGATTCGATTTCATGAACATTTAAATGAAAAATTTGTGTCTCAAAAAAGAATCAAACTTTCAGTTCAAAATATCTGTAAAAAAAATGCAGTATTCTTCATTATATCATTTGAGATTAATTGTTACCATATATTTTCGTATTCAACTGAACGCTTTGAAAACAAAATATTGGAAAAACGTTTTATGTATTTGTGGTGAACAATTCACATTGTATCACTGTTTGTTTTACTGCAGAAAGCTTCGTTATTTTTTACCAAAGATGTTTACACAAGGAAACTATCTTGAAAGGCATTTTAAAGAAGTAATATCAGATCAAGTTCTGTTAGTTAAAATTTCAGAATCATTGGTTCACAGTCCTGTTAATGCGTTACTTTAAGGTTATTATTTTAATTATCATTATCTTATTTTGTTTTGTTTTGCTTTTTATGACGATTTTTCTTTTACATTTGATGTTAGCGTTGTTCTAGTTTCATTTCTCTGTTCATTCATATCCTTTTTCTAAAGACCTTGCCGATTCCTTTTAATTTTTTTCCATCTCTTACTCTGTTCCCCCTCCCCCCCCCCCCCCCCCCCCCCCCCCCCCCCCAAAAATCATCCTCTATGCCATTTTTACCCGTCTAATATCACTTATAGTGAAAAGACGTTAAATCAAGGAACGAACACAACACATACATGCC
>JAPXFY010000035.1:29601634-29616634 GCA_030674185.1 Monoplex corrugatus
GCACATTCTAATGGAGGATTAAACCCAGGACCTTCCAATTTGGAAGTCTGACTAATGGAGCGATAGGTTCATTTCCCAGGGACAGATTCATTTCCAGGGACAGGTTCGTTTCCCATGGATAGGTTCATTTCCCAGGATAGGTTCGTTTCCCAGGGACAGGTTCATTTCCCAGGGATACGTTCATTTCCGGGGATAGGTTCATTTCCCAGGGATAGGTTCGTTTCCCAGGGACAGGTTCATTTCCCAGGGATGGGTTCGTTTCCCAGGGATGGGTTCGTTTCCCAGGGACGGGTTCATTTTCCCAGGGAAGGTTCTTTTCATAGGAATAGGTTCATTTCCCAGGGACAGGTTCATTTCCCAGGGATAGGTTCATTTCCAGGGACAGGTTTATTTCCCAGGGACAGGTTCATTTCCCAGGGACAGGTTCGTTTCCCAGGGACAGGTTCATTTCCCAGGGAAAGGTTCATTCCCAGGGATAGGTTCATTTCTCAGGGACAGGTTCGTTTCCCAGGGATGGGTTCGTTTCCCAGGGATGGGTTCGTTTCCCAGGGACGGGTTCATTTTCCCAGGGAAAGGTTCTTTTCATAGGAATAGGTTCATTTCCCAGGGACAGGTTCATTTCCCAGGGAAAGGTTTGTTTCCCAGGGATAGGTTCATTTCGCAGGGATAGGTTCATTTCCCAGGGATAGGTTAATTTCCCAGGGACAGGTTCGTTTCCCAGGGATATGTTCATTTCCCACGGATAGTTTCTTTTCCCAGGGATAGGTTTATTTCCCAGCGACATGTTTGTTTCCCAGGGATAGGTTCATTTCCTAGGAATAGGTTTATTTCCCAGGGATAGGTTCATTTTCCAGGTCCTTCCCTTGAGGCCCAGTTAGCCTTCTGCCTTTCTGAAGTCATGGTCAAAAACAACAACACCAACAACAAACATACTTTTTTTAAAAAAAGAGAAAAAAATGCGCGCGCGCGTGTTTGTGTGTGTGTGTGTGTGTGTGTGTGTGGTGTGTGTGTGTGTGTGTGTGGTGTTGTGTGTGTGTGTGTGTGTGTGTGTGTGTGTGTGTGTGTGTGTGACAGAGAAGATGACAAGTTGGGTAAAGGGTCATTCACCAAACAGCATCCTCTGTGTGTGAGAGACAGACAGAGACACACAGAGACACACAGAGAGACACAGAGAGACAGACAGAGACACACAGAGAGACAGACAGACAGAGACACACAGAGACGAGACATACAGACAGACAGAGACACAGAGAGAGCGAGACAAACAGACAGACAGAGACACAGAGAGAGCGAGACATACAGACAGACAGAGACACACACAGAGACAGACAGAGACACAAAGAGAGAGATAGACAGAGAACAACAGACAGACAGAGACACAGAGAGAGACAGACAGACAGAGAAAAGACAGAGAGAGTGAGACAAACAGAGACACACACAGAGACAGACAGACAGAGACACACACGGAGACAGACAGAGAGAGAGACAGACAGAGAGAGTGAGACAGACAGGGACACACACAGAGGCAGAGAGAGACACACACGGAGACAGACAGAGACAGAGAGAGTGAGAGACAGACACACAGAGACAGACAGACAGAGACACACACAGACACACAGAGAGACAGACACACACACACACACCGAGACAGACAGACAGAGACACAGACAGACAGACAGAGGGAGGATGACGGCTTGGGTCAGGGGTCACACGCCCTACTCCCCTCCTGTCTTCCCCCTCCCAGGTTGCGTGTGCTGTGTGCCCTGGAGGTTTGTCGTTGTTGGTGACTGCTTTGGTGAACAATGGGAGTGTGAGCCTTGGTTTGATTCTTGAATCAAGATTTGGCGCCTTATAAATGCCATTATTATTATTATTATTATTATTATTATTATTATTATTATTATTATCATCCATCTGACTACTGCACCCATATTAATGTTAATGATAACAGTAATGACTTTTTGTACAGCACCTCCTTTCACAAGAGCTAAGTGCTACGCAGGCAGTCATTATTATTTATTTATCTATTATTGTATTCATTCATTCATTCATTCATTCATTCATTCATTCATTCATTCATCTATCTATCTATCTATCTTGTTAGCCCCGATATGGCTCAAGTGGTCAGCTAGGCTATAAGCAGTATAACTGAATCTATCTATCTATATCTATTTATTATTGTTATTAGTTATTTATTCATTTGTTTATTCATTAATCTGTTTATTTTTATTTATTCATCTATTTATTAATCAGTATAATCATTATTCATCTATTTATTTATGTATGTATGTATATATATACATTATATGTATATATATACAACATATGTATATATATATATATATATATATTATATATATATATATATATATATATATATATATACACACACACACAATATATGTATGTATTTACATATACATATACATACTACATATATTGTGTACATGTTCAAAACAAATTCAGTGCTCTGGAAGACGTTGGTGACAGTGAGGAACAATGGACAAAGTTGAGAAGTTCTATAAATGAAGCTTGTGAAGAAATCCCTAAGGCAGATAGAAAAGCAAAAAAGAGCTGGATGACTAATGAAATTTTGGGCCTGATGGAGGAAAGGAGGAGGGCAAAGAGAAACGAGGAGATCTACAGGAAGATAAACAAGGAGATCAGGAATAGGTGCAATGAAGCTAAGGAAGCTTGGCTGAACACAAAATGCAAAGAGATAGAAGACCGACACAGAATGGATCCTCAAGGTATGTACAGACGAATTGAAGAAATTGTCCACAGGAAAAATACATGCACATCAACTGGTTGCTTAAAATCGAAAGATGGCACGCTTATCATGGAAAAAGACAAAATACTGGACAGATGGGGAAGAGTACATTAAAGACCTGTTTGAGGATGACAGAAACGAAGAACACATTATAAAAAGGAACTTTGAAGGACCCATAATGAAAGATGAAGTTAGAGCAGCACTGAAAAAGATGAAACCAGGAAAAGCGCCAGGACCAGACAACATTACTACAGAGATGGTTGAAGCCCTGGGGGAATTTGGCATAGAAAATGAAATGAAATTTATGACACTGGAAAAATCCCCAAAGATATGTCAAAATCAATTTTCATTGCACTTCCAAAGAAGACAGGGGCTATAGAGTGCGAACTCCATCGCACAATCAGTTTGATGAGCCATATAACAAAAATCCTGTTAAGAATAATCATGATGAGGACAAGGAATAGAATCAAAAGAGAAATAGCAGAAGAACAGTGTGGATTTGTGGAAGGGAAAGGAACTATTAATGCCATATACATCCTAAGAACTATCATAGAAAGGTCAATTGAGATGAATAAGGATTTGTATTTATGCTTTGTTGACTATACCAAGGCTTTCGATCGGGTACGACATGAAGAATTGATCAACCAACTGGAGAGACTCAATGTTGATGGAAAAGATCTACGAATAATCAGGAATATGTACTGGGAACAAACAGCTGCAAAGAGAATAGAAAACAATATAAGCTCTTTTGAAAAGATAAAAAGAGGAGTCAGACAGGGTTGTGTTTTTATCATGAGAAACCTAGCAGAAGACCCTAGATTAAAGGTTGGAGGGAAAATGATAAACAACATTCGGTATGCAGATGACACCGTGCTAATTGCAGAAAATGAAAGGGACCTACAAAACCTTGTGAATATACTAGAAATAGAAAGCAAAGGTAAGGGGTTGGAACTAAACAGCAGGAAGACTGAAGTCATGGTGATCAGTAAAAAACATGACATCCCCTCATGTAAAATAACAGCAAATGGCACAACCTTGACACAGGTTAATAAGTTCAAATACCTGGGAACGGTCATTTCATCAGACGGCAGATGCACATCGGAAATAGCCGGCACAATCGGCCAAGCCAAAACAGCATTCAAGAAGATGACAAGCATTCTTACCAACAAATGCCTATCAATTAACATCAGAAAGAGAGTCCTTGAATGTTATATAGAACCAATACTGTTGTACGGATGCGAGGCGTGGACAGTCAGCAAGCAAAGCCAGAGCAGGATCGAGACAGCCGAGATGTGGTTTCTCAGAAGAATGTTGAGAGTTCCATGGACAGCAAAGAAAACAAATGAGACAGTCTTGATGGAGGCAGACACAGGAGATCACTCATAAGGAAGATTAGGAAAAGACAAGCAACATTTATAGGCCATTTTATGAGGAAGGAGGATTTGGAGCACCTGGTCACAACGGGAAAGCTGGAGGGAAAGAGAGCACCAGGTAGACCCAGGGAGAGAATGCTGGACGGACTTGCAGGGTGGCTGGGGATGAGGAGGGTGGGGGAGATGCTGGGGGCAACGAGAGATGGTTGGAAGTCCATGGTTGCCAACGCCAAGCGGCAGGGCACCTGATGATGATGATGATATGTATGTATATACATTATATTCATTTGGTACTTATTTATTTATTTACTATTGCTGTTGTGTGTTCAGCTGTTTGGTCCTATTGACCACAGGGGAAGTTGGTGAAGGCATCAGTTAGAACTTCTGGTTCATATATGCAATGATCCTGTGTTGGCCAGTCCAATGACCGCTCAACATCACTTGCTGCTGCTGTCTACACAGAAGACGGTGATCGTTCCTGTCAGATCGATCTGTACAGTGATGATTCCCATACAACTATCCTTCTGTCGACTTTGGCGATGGCATCCTTTGAGGACATCCTGAAGGATGGTCTTGGACTGTGTGTCATGGTGGATGACGTGACCAGTCCCTGCATGACTGCTCCGCTTGGCTGCTGCCAGAAGTGGTTCTTGTGGAATCCGTACATACTCAATGGTCTTGAGGTTGGATAAACGAAGCAGTTTCTTCAGGTATTCGGTATCAAAGTGCCTGATTTTCTACTCAGAATCAGCGGGCCCCAGTAGCTCAGTTGGTTTGAGCGTCGGATTCACATGCTAATGGTTGTGGATTCGAATCCCGGGGTGCGCTACATTAAAACTGGCCTTCTCACTGTCCCATCTTACCATCATTGTTGTTCTGGTGGTGTCAGTATAGGATTAGATAGGTCCCCCTTCCCCCACTTCCCTGGGTCGGCCATATCACCTGAGGTGGGTGCTGGCGTAAAACCTGACCCAACCCAGATCAATCAATTTCTGAGTCATCAAGCGATGTGCAGTCTTTGTGCAGTAGTGACTTACAAACGTGCTTGATCGTACTGGCTTCCTGAAAGACAGATGAAGACCAGAGTGGGGCGAGAGAGGGGTCTTCCATTCTCTCTTGGTCCAGAGACTGGACTGGACCTGGCTGGAGTGCGTTGTGTGGCTGTGTCCGGGATTTGTCATCTCCCCACCTTGCCATTCGGTTTGTAAACAAGGTAACTGATGACTGGGTACGAATGGGTCATGCGACGCATGGACAGCCCCCCTTTGCTTGATGAAATGAAGTGGCCTTGGGAGCTTGGGAGGTGAGTGTCCCAAGAGTGGTGGGGCATTGGTGCTTCAGGTCCCGTACGCACCCTCGTGGTGTTTCTTGTAAACAAACGTGCTTGATCGTTCTGGATACTTTGTGCGGTTCAACAACAACAACAACAACAACAAAAGGCGATGATAAATGATGAGTGATCCAACAGATGTGTAGGCATGTTGGTCTTTTATCGCCTGGTGTGGGTCCTCATGTGGGATACATGACCAGTCCTAAAACACACGTTCTTCTGTAGGCTCTACATGGGAAAGAGTCCTGTAGCTTTAGGCCCAGCTTCAGCCGATCCCTCTTCTGTTGACTAGCAGCTGTTCTGTGATCGTGGGCCCCCCTGCACTGCTGTCGTCAGCTTGCTCTGTTGTGGACAGTGTCTTCACAGCTAATGAGCTTGGCCTTCACTTGTATCGCTTTAGTGATCTTTGACTTCAATCTTCTATCTTCAGTAAGGTGAAAAGCATTCTAGCCAACAAATGCCTATCAATTAACATCAGGAAGAGAGTTCTTGAATGTTATATAGAACCAATACTGTTATACGGTTGTGAGGCGTTGACAGTCAACAAGCAAACCCAATAATCAGAAAAAACACGAAAGAAGAATAAGAACGCGTATTTAATACAACAAGACAAGACAGGCGCAAAGCCAGAACAAGATTGAGGCAGCCGAGATGTGGTTTTTAAGAAGAATGTTGAGAGTTCCATGGACAGCAAAGAAAACAAACGAGACAGTCGTGATGGAGGCAGACACAAGTAGATCATTCATAAGGAAGATTAGGAAAAGACAGGCAACATTTATAGGCCATTTATGAGGAAAGGAGAATTAGAGCACCTGGTCACAACAGGAAAGCTGGAGGGAGGGAGAGCACCAGGTAGACCCAGGGAGAGAATATTGGACGGACTTGCAGGGTGGCTGAGGACAGAGAGGATGGAAAATGTACTTGCAGCAACAAGGGATAGATAGCCTACATATGGAGGGCCATGATCGCCAACGCCATGCGGCAGGGCACTTGAAAATGATGATGAGTGGGTGATAGGTGCGGAGGCAAAGGGTTAAGGCTGAAAGGTAATAGAGCAGCGAGGCAGAGGAGAGGGTATCGATCGGCCCTAATCGTGCTGGCCTCGGAGAAAAATGTGGACAGCCTCACCCCCTACCATCTCAGGGTTGTGAGACAATTTCCACTTTCTGTTTCCCTTTTACAAGTGGAACTGAGTAAGTGGTTGGTGACTTTCGGTTGTGTCGGACCTGTTATCCCCAACACGACCTGGTTAATAAAATAATCCATTTATAAAGCAGATGAGATCATCTTTGCTTACTGTTTTTCACACGCACACACACACACGGACACATGCACACACGACCACAAACACACACACACACACAAACTCACAGAGGCGCGCCGACACACACACGAACACCACACACACACACACATACATATACACACACGCTCACACACACACACACACGCACGCACGCACACATACTACACACACACACACACACACATAAACAAACACACACATACGCAAATACACACATACACTCACACGCACGACACACATACTCACAAACACACATACAAACACGCACGGACACACACACATACAAACACATACATACACACGCACGCACACATACAAACACACACACACACACACACACACACACAAAACACATACACAAATACAAACACACACACATGCACAAACACGCACATACGCACACACGCGCTCACACACACGCTCACACACTCACACAAACACACACACACAAACACACACACACACACACACACACACACACACACCCTCAAATACAAACACACACACAAACAAAAACACACACATACAAACACACACACATACAAACACACACATACAAACACACACATACAACACACACAACACACATACAACACACAATACAAACACACAAATACAAACACACACAATCACCAAAAACCACACATACAAACACACACATACAAACACACACACATACAAACACCACACATACAAACACACACACATACAAACACACACATACAAACACACCACAACATACAAACACACACACTACAAACCACACATACAAAACCACACACACTACAAACACACACATACAACACACACATACACCAACAACACACCACATACAAACACACACCATACAACACCCCACACACATACAAACACACACACACAACCACAACCATACAACACACACATACAAACACACACACATACAAACACACACATACACACACACACATACAAACACACACATACAAACACACACATACAACCACACACATACAACACACATACAACCACCACACACCACATCAAACACACACATACAACCACACATACAAACACACCACACACCATACAAACACACACAACAACACACACATACAAACACACACACACAAACAAACACACACATACAAACACACACTACAAAAACACACACATACAAACACACACATACAAACACACACACATACAAACACACACATACAACAACACACACATACAAACACACACACAACAACACACACACCACATACAAACCACACAACACCACATACAAACACACATACAAACACACACATACAAACACACACATCAACAAAAACAACACACACATACAAACACACACAAATACACAACACACACACATACAAACCACACACATACAAACACACACATACAAACACAACATACACACACACATCAAAACACAACAACACAACATACAAACACACACATACAAACACACACATACAAACACACACATACAAAAACACACACACATACAAACACACACATACAAACACACACATACACAACAACACACATACAAACACACACATACAAACAACACTAACACACATACAACACACACACACACAAACAACACACATACAAACACACACAACAAACACACACATACAAACACAACATACAAACACACACATACAAACACACACATACAAACACACACATACAAACACACAACAAACACACACACACACATACAAACACACACATACAAACACCACACTACAAACCACACACATACAACACACACACACAACATACAAACACACACATACAACACACACATACACACAACACACACAACACACACACAACACATACAAACACCACACATACAAACACACACATACAAACCACACATACAAACACACACATACAACACCACACAACAAACACAACACATACAAACACACAACCATACACACACACACATACAAACACACCATCAAACCACTACAACACCATACAAACACACCATACAAACACACATAAAACACATACAAACACACACATACAACACACACACATACAACACACACACATCACAACACCACACAACACCACATACAACACACACAACAAACCACACACATACAACACACACAACAAACACACACATACAACACACACATACAAACCAACATCACACACAACACACCACACACACACACACACTACAACACACCAACAACACACACATACAACACACACTACAAACACACACATACAACACACACATACAAACACCACACATCAACACACACAACACACACACACACACACACACACACACAACAACACACACAACAAACACACACATACAAACACACACACACAACACACTACAACACACACACACAAACACACACACAACACACACAACACACACACACTACAACACACATACAAACACACACACATACAAAACACACATACAAACACACAACACAACACATACAAACACACAAAACAACGATACAAACACAACATAACAAACACACATAACAAACACACACACACAAACACCTCTACATAAACACACACTAAAGACACACACATACCACACACACATACATCACCTCACACTCCACCCCCCTACAACCACACACTATAAACACACACATACAAACACACACATACAACACACACATACAAACACACATACAAACACCATACAAACACACACTACAACACACAATACAAACACACACATACAAACACACACATACAAACACACACAATACAAACACACACCAAAACCCCCATACAAACACACACATACAAAACACACACATACAAACACACACATACAAACACACACACATTACAAACACACACACATACAACACCACACACACACATACAAACAACACACATACAAACACCACACATAAAACAATACAAACACACACATACAAACACACACATACACACACACACATCACACATACACACACACAAACACACAACAACACACACACCACAAAACAACCCACACATACACACACAACAACAACACATACAACACTACACACATCACACAACACACACAACTACACACACACACACACACACACACACGCACACACACACACACACACACACAAAAACACACACACACACACACACAAAACACACACAACACACCACACAGACACCGACACACACACACAACACACACACACACACAACACACGCAACCCCACACACACACACCCCACACCACACACACACACCAAAACACACACACACACAACACACACAACACACCACACACACACACACACACACACAACACACACACACACACACACACAAAACACACACATACACACACACCACAGACACACCAAAACACACACACACTCACGACACACCCCACACACACACACACACACACACACCACACAGAGGAAAGAAGCAAAGCGCGCTTGTAACGATTTATAGGTCTGTAAATTTATTGTAAGGAGATCACAGACGGATCGAATGGATGGACAGGAAGATGATACAGTGATCAACATTGTTTGAACAATCACACCAGTCACACAATGTATTTTACTCGTGCTCGTTACGTTATCAAAATCACTCTAAAGGTACTCTCTCTCTCTCTCTCTCTCTCTCTCTTCTCTCTCTCTCCTCTTTCTCTCTCTCTCTCTGTCCCCTCTGTCTACCTCTCCCTATCTCTCTCTGTCTCTGTCTGTCTCTCTCTCCCCCTCTCTCTTTTTGTCTCTCTCTCTGTCTCTCTCTTTCTCTCTCTCTTGTCTGCCTCTCTCTATCTCTCTGTCTCTGTCTCTCTCTCTCCTCTGTCTGCCTCTCCCTATCTCTCTCTGTCTCTCTCTCCCCCTCTCTCTTTTTGTCTCTCTCTGTCTGCCTCTCTCTCTCTCTGCCTCTCTCTCTCTCCCCCTCTGTCTGCCTCTCCCTATCTCTCTCTGTCTCTGTCTGTCTCTCTCTCCCCCTCTCTTTTTGTCTCTCTCTGTCTGCCTCTCTCTCTTTCTCTCTCTCTGTCTGCCTCTCTCCCTCTCTCTGTTTGCCTCTCTCTCTCTCTCTCTCTTCTCTCTCTCTCTGTCTGCCTCTCTCCCTCTCTCTGTCTTTTTTTTTTCTCTCTCTCTTTCTCTCTCTCTGTCTACCTCTCTCTCTCTCTCTCTGTCTGTCTGTCTGTCTGTCTGTTCCTGTCTCTGTCTTTCTCTCTCTCATGAACCAGTCAATGTCCAGTTCATATTCATAATCATGTTCCTTTTCTTCTGTCACAAGGGACTTACCATGAGAACATCGGGCTGCTCTCCTCGTTGACAACGCCTCGCCACAGTGCAGCGCCACCTGTCTTTTTTTTTAAACTAAGACTTCAAAAAGGCAAGAAGGCAAAGTGGCTTTCAAGGGGAGGGAACTAAGAAGTGAACCTGTCTCTCCAATGTTTTATACCAAGGCAGCCAGGCAATGCCATGCCCTTCACGATTTTCAGCGTGCACAGACCAGAAGGCACACGGGTCCGACTTGTTTTTCGTCCCCTTCCGAAGGATTAGACGTTCAGTTCGATTTTCTGGTCAAACTGAGGAGAAAAGTCGAAGCCTCAACGGGAAACGAGCCATGGAACTTTGAGTTTAGTTATTGGCAAGGCGAACGTCTGAACCATTCTACCACTCTTCTCCCTATGTGGCAAAGTGACAAGAAACAACGGACTACAAATCTGTAGGACGTGGGGTCAAACCCCCATCAGTCCATGGAAATTTATTCTGGGATATTTCAGCTCCTATTTGCTCCTACCCAGAGCGGAGCGTGCTGTGGACCCGTTGAGAAGACTTGGGACCACACAGTCGAGTCTCATCCACTTTATGGTGAGTCATAAAGGTGTTGCTTAATTTGTTAACCACCACTCGCAGATGTCTGTATCTCTCTGGCCTGTGTTGAAGCCAAGATATAACAATAATCATCATCGTCATCATCAAGTGCCCTGCCACTTGATGTTGGCGATCATGGCCCTCCATATGCATCTATCCATTGTTGCTGCAAGCACATCTTCCACCCTCTCTATCCTCAGCCACTCTGCAAGTCCGTCCAATATTTTTTTCCCTGGGTCTACCTGGTTTCCCTCCAGCTTTTCCTGTCGTGACCAGGCGCTCTAATTCCCCTTTCATCATAAAATGGCCTATAACAATAAGCTAAAGTATAAAGCTGTGTCGTGTAAGCCTTACTCCGGAATAAACCTCGGTAGGTCCTCGCTGTCATTACCATTTGCTTCCTCATAGCGATGTAAAATATACTGTTCCCAAACTCTGTGATTCTCCATGCCCTGTTGCCGTGGTCACCTGAGTGTCGGTGGGTTTGGCGTTGTGGTGGAGAAATGAAATGAGTGGCGTAGGGACAGTGACACAGGGGTGGCACAGTGATTGGGAGGGTTGAGCGAGGGCGGAGAAAGGTTTCTCTACAGGCGTTAAGGCTGGATAATCTGCATGCGAAAATTTATAAACACACACACGCGCGCTTGCGCGCGCGCGCACACACACACATACATATACACATGCACACTCACACACACACACACACACACACATGCACGTATACACACAGGTACGCATGCACGCACACACACACACGTGCGCACAACACATTCATTCATGCACTCATTCATATTCACACACACACATTCATACATACATACATTCATACATACATGCACACAAACATACATGCACACACACACACACACACACACATACATACATACATACATACATACATACATACACACACATACATACATACATACATACATACATGCACACACACACACACACACACACACACACACACAAACACATACATACATGCATATATGTACACGATTCTGTGCAAGCACATCAACTGTAACTTAATTAACTAATCATATTCACACAGATTATAAGTAAAAAATAAAGACACTGACCTGCCTACTGTGTGTGTGTGTGTACGCGCGCGCGCGCGCGTGCGCGTGCGTGTGTGCGTGCTCTCTCTCCCTCTCTCTCTCTCCCTCTCTCTCTTTCTCTCACGCACGCACGCACGCACGCACACACACACCACACATACACACACACACACACATACACACACACACACACACACACACACACACACACACACACACACACACACACTGACAAACCCATTTCAGGAGTCCCCAATCCCAACCCAATGGGGAAGGTAAAAATCCGAGTGGTCAAACCCTTCAGCAATCTCACTTCCGTTACGCGGGTAACCAGCGTAATACACCACGTGACCCCCGGACAAATACGCTGCCCACCAACCGAACGTCCCCACCGTCATGATCACGTGATCGCACAACGCTAAAAAACCCAGATGGACCACAGAAGGGGCTGAGTCCACAATCGTCACCTGGTTTTCCATCAGGTTTTCTAAGCACCAATCAGGATCGTCACTCACGATGAAGAAGAAGGTGGACTCGTTCCCGAAGCGGACTCGCATGTGATGGAAAGCTTGTCTGAGATAGGTCAAAGGAGCGGGGACGTAGCCTTGTTTCTGCGTCACTTTGTGCAGCATGTCCGTCCTGCGCACGTGCACACCGATTTTGATGGCGTCCTCCGTCACGTTTCTGGTGCTGTTGACGAACAAGAGTTGCACGGCTTGCTGCACGTCTGGTAAAAAGACGAAAGCTTCTTTGACTTTTTGTGAAACTCTGGCGAAGTATTTCCATGACTGGAAAAAGCCTTTTAACCTGACGTGCTCCGAAGGGAGAGAATCAAAGGTGGGTCCTTTTGCGCGTAATTCAGTTCCTCCAACACGTCCCAGCTGGACACAGGCTTGTCACTGACGCTGATGTTGGCGAAATAATGCGTCACTTTACATGATGACGACACAAAGGGCTCTCTGTCGTTGACGTCAGCGATGCCTAACAGTGACGCGTACTCGAACATCTGATTCCCCAGTCTTCCCCTGGGATGACGGTCAGGTAATACCGGCCACCTTCACCTGTTGTGAAATTAGAATTGTCCACACCATCGTCGTGGAGTTAGAATTCAGCGGGGCAACATTCGCAGGAAGCGCTACTTTATGAACCTTCGGAACGCGAGTGATGACGCCTTTGAGACCGGGGCATTTTTGACGAAGGAGGAAAGATGGCAGGAACACCGTCAAGAAAATCGCCGCCATGCCCAGGGTCAAGACGAGGGGGGTGAAAATTTTCAGACGCACCGTCCGCAATGCCAGACGCAGCAGGTGAATGGTGAAACGTGTCACGTGCATGGTACATCCTCTCGTGGTTTAGTCACCATCTGGTCTCCATCAGGTCGTACACTTAGTGATCTGCAAAAAAGCCAAACAAGCCTGTACACTTATATGTTGTTATACGATACAAGCTGTTATATAAATCTCAGTCAAAATGACTATAACTGCAAACCACTCACGTACGCACGCATGCACACCTGTATTACACACGCATACAGACATGCAGACACATACACGCACACACACACACATACATAGACACACACGCACACAATCACACACACACACACACACACGTGCGCGCGTGCACACACACACGCGCATTGACACACACACACAACACACACACACACACACACACGCACGCACACAAGACAAAGAGAAGGTTGACGAAGGGGAGGAGGAGGAAGAGAGAAAGAGACAGAGAGACAGAGACAATCAAATAAGAGAGAGAGACAGAGAGAGAGACAGAGAGAATCAAATGAGACACAGAGAGAGACAGTAGAGAGAGACAGAATCAAATGAGAGAGAGAGACAGACAGACAGATAGAGATGGATAGAGAGAGAGAGACAGAGAGAGAGAGAGAGAGAGACAGAGACAGAGAGAGAGAGAGAATCAAATGGAAACTGAACTCTCGGCAGACACCATAAACAAGTGGTTCGGACATTGAATTTCCAATCATAAAGTTAAGAGTTCGTACCTGTCTCGTAATATGTAGTAGGTAGAGGTTGGTTATTTTCCCACCAAATCTTGCATGTCAACATACAGGGGGTGCAAAAGTAGGTATACAGTTATGAAAAAAAAAAAAAAACACGTACAATACTCATTGCATTTATTATACAAACAAATGAATATTGCATATACATGTAATAACAAGCACAGCCTTAATCCCTCAGATACTCAAACTGCTTGCCGTCGGTATTCACACACTCCTCTAATCGAGAGCGGACACTCATGCACACTCTAGCACAAAGATCTTTA
>JAPXFY010000035.1:29621634-29626634 GCA_030674185.1 Monoplex corrugatus
GTAGTGTGCAAGAGATAAAACCAGTAGTGTGCAAATGAAAAACCAGTAGTGTGCAAATGATAAAACCAGTAGTGTGCAAATGATAAAACCAGTAGTGTGCAAATGATAAAACCAGTAGTGTACCCATGATAAAGACCAGTAGTGTGCAAATGATAAAACCAGTAGTGTGCAGTAGTGTACAAATGATAAAACCAGTAGTGTGCAAATGATAAAACCAATAGTGTGCAAATGGATAAAACCAGTAATGTGCAAATGATAAAACCAGTAATGTGCAATGTGATATAAACCAGTAGTGTGCAAATGATAAAACCAGTAGTGTGTACAAATGATAAAACCAGTAGTGTGCAAATGATAAAACCAGTAGTGTGCAAGTGATAAACCAGTAGTGTACAAATGATAAAACCAGTAGTGTGCAAATGAATAAACCAGTGAGTGTGCAAATGATAAAACCATGTATGCAAATGATAAATCTAACCCTAACCCTAACCCTAACCCTAACTCTAATATTTAACCCTAACCCTAATACTAACCCTTACCCCAATACTAACCTAATCCAAATACTAACCCTAATCCTAACATTAACCCTAACCCAAATACTGACCCTAACCCTAATACTAACCCTAATACTGACCCTAACACTGACCCTAACCCTAATACTAACCCTAATACTGACCCTAACCCTAACACTGACCCTAACCCTAATACTAACCCTAATACTGACCTTAATACTGACCCTAACCCTAATACTAACCCTAATACTAACCCTAATACTGACCCTAACACTGACCCTAACCCTAATACTAACCCTAACCCAAATACTAACCCTAATCCTAACACTAACCCTAACCCAAATACGATCCTAACCCTAACCCTAACCCTAACCCTAATACTAACCCTAACACTAACCCAAATACTGACCCTAACCCTAATACTAACCCTAATACTGACCCTAATACTGACCCTAACCCTAATACTAACCCTAACCCAAATACTGTCCCTAACCCTAATACTGACCCTAACCCTAATTACTGACTCTAACCCTAATACTGACCCTAATACTGACCCTAACCCTAATACTAACCCTAATACTAACCCTAATACTGACCCTAACACTGACCCTAACCCTAATACTAACCCTAACCCAAATATTAACCCTAATCCTAACACTAACCCTAACCCAAATACTGACCCTAACCCTAACCCTAATACTAACCCTAATACTAACCCAAATACTGACCCTAACCCTATTACTAACCCTAATACTGACCCTAATACTGACCCTAACCCTAATACTAACCCTAACCCAAATACTGACCCTCACCCTAATACTGACCCTAACCCTAATACTGACCCTAACCCTAACCCTAACCCTAACCCTAATACTAACCCTAACCCTAACCCAAATACTAACCCTAACCCAAATACTAACCCTAACCCTAATACTTACCCTGACCCTAATACTAACCCTAATCCTAATACTAATCCAAATACTGAACCTAATCTTAATACTAACCCTAACCCTAATACTGACCCTGACCCTTATACTGACCCTAACCCTAACCCTAACCCTAACCCTAATACTAACCCTAACCCAAATACTGACCCTAACCCTAATACTAACCCTAATACTGACCCTAATACTGACCCTAACCCTAATACTAACCCTAACCCAAATACTGACCCTAACCCTAATACTGACCCTAACCCTAATACTGACCCTAACCCTAATGCTAACCCTAACCCTAACCCAAATACTAACCCTAACCCAAATACTAACCCTAACCCTAATACTTATCCTAACCCTAATACTAACCCTAATCCTAATACTAACCCAAATACTGACCCTAATCTTAATACTAACCCTAACCCTAATACTGACCCTGACCTTATACTGACCCTAACCCTAACCCTAACCCTAACCCTAATACTAACCCTAACCCTAACCTTAACCTAATACTGACCCTGACCCTAATACTAACCCTAACCCTAACCCTAACCTAATACTAACCCTAACCAAATACTAACCCTAACCTAATACTAACCCTAACCCTAACCCAAATACTAACCCTAACCCTAATACTTACCTGACCCTAATACTAAGCCTAACCTAATACTTACCCTGACCCTAATACTAACCCTAACCTAATACTAGCCCTAACCTAATACTAACCCTAACCTAATACTAACCCTGACCCTAATACTAACCCTAACCCAAATACTGACCCTAACCCTAACACTAACCCTAATACTAACCATAACCCTAATACTAACCCTAACCCTAATACTAACCATAACCCTAATACTAACCCTAACCCTAATACTAACCCTAACCCTAACCCCAATACTAACCCTAACCCTAACCCAAATACTAACCCCAATACTAACCCTAACCCAAATACTAACCCTAATACTAACCCTAACCCAAATACTGACCCTAATCCTAACCCTAATTGTAACCCTAACCCTAATACTGACCCTAACCCTAATACTAACCTTAGCCCTAGTACTAACCCTGTCCCCCCAGATACTGCACTGTCAGCAAAACTGTGTAATCAAGGAACGGTCAAAATTAAGAGACTCAACCCTTTTTCACTAAAAAACACAACAGACACTTTACTACTCACTTTTTCTCTGAAAGTTGGAGGGGCGGTGACGATGATGTCTGCAGCGACGGCGCCAAACCTCTCCCCGCTGGTTCACTCTGTCATACCCCACACAGTAGGAGGGTACAAAATCACCTCAGAGCGTTGAAAGGTTATGAGGATATGATCAGTTCCGTAATTCATACGAGAAACTGTCTCTGATCCTCCTGAAAGTAGCTCGTACCCAAACCCTCTCACAGTAAGCAAAGCAAATTGCGTCGCGTCGGTTCCCATTCCTCTCCCTCTCTCTCTCTTGTTCCTCATCCCTTCCTTCCTCCCCCTCCCCCAACTCTCCTCCCCCTTCCCCCTGTTTACTCTAACGCCAACGACCCCGCATATAAGCTGAGCCTGCGTCTCCTGGAACCGTTGCTATAGCGACAAGGGCTGGCGAAGAGGGACTCTAGCATTGGTGCTTTTGTGCTTGTGTGATGTTTTGGGATCGATAATCCTTTCGCTGGTTAGCCTATACTGAGGCCTCTGTGTGTGTGTGAGTGTGTGTGTGTGTGTGTGTGTGTGTGTGTGTGTGTGTGTGTGTGTGTGTGTGTGTGTGTGTGTACGTGTGTGTGTGTGTACGTGTGTGTGTGTACGTGTGTGTGTGTACGTGTGTGTACGTGTGTGTGTGTGTGGTGTGTGTGTGTGTGTACGTGTGTGTGTGTGTGTGTGTACGTGTGTGTGTGTTGTGTGTGTGTGTGAGTGTGTGTGAGTGTATGTGTGTGTGTGAGTGTGTGTTGTGTGTGTGTGTACGTGTGTGTGTGTGTGTGTACGTGTGTGTGTGTGTGTGTACGTGTGTGGTGTGTGTGTGTGTGTGTGTGTACGTGTGTGTACGTGTGTGTGAGTGTGTGTGTGTATGTGTGTGTGTAAGTGTGTGTACGTGTGTGTGTGTGTGTGTGTGTGTGTGTGTGTGTGTGTGTGTGTGTGTGTATGTGTACGTGTGTGTGTGTGTGTACGTGTGTGTGTACGTGGTGTGCGTGTGTGTACGTGTGTGTGTGTGTGTGTGTGTGTGTGTGTTTGTATGTGCGAGTCTGCCTCTCTGTCTCTGTCTCTCTCTCCACCACGTGTGTGTGTTTGTATGTGTGAATCTGCCTCTCTGTCTCTGTCTCTCTCTCCACCACGTGTGTGTGTTTGTATGTGTGAGTCTGCCTCTCTGTCTCTGTCTCTCTCTCCACCACGTGTGTGTGTTTGTATGTGTGAATCTGCCTCTCTGTCTCTGTCTCTCTCTCCACCACGTGTGTGTGTGTTTGTACGAGGGTTGTTCAATTTAAGATGTCACCACCCCCTTAAAAAACGTACCTCTCATCTCAGCAACTTGAAACTTTTACATCCCCTCGAAGTATTCTCCGTTGGCTAGGATGCAAAGTTCAAGCCTCCTACGCCAATTCTCAAGCGCCCTCTGATAGTCGGTTTTAGGCAGACCAGACAACTCTGATCTTACGGCTTTGGCGAGGTCTTGTACCCGGTCAAACTTACGCCCAGCGAGCTTTTCCTTCAGAACAGGGAACAGCCAGAAGTCGCATGGGGCCAAGTCGGGGCTGTAGGGTGGGTGGTCCAAAACTTGGATCCCTTGCTCGCTCAGGAAGGTTGTGGTGACCTTCGCCTTATGGGCACTGGCATTGTCATGCAGAAGAAGGGTCCTCTGGGTGCCGACGGTTGGGCGCTGCTCATGGATTTTTCCTACAACTTTGGGGAGCACAACTTGGGTATAGTAGGAGGCAGTGATTGTTGATTTCTCAGGCAAAATGTCAATTGCCACAAGGCCTTGCGTGTTGAAAAAAATAGAAAACAGTCGCTTGCGACTCTGGAATCCTGGGCGAAGAACAACTGGTCGGTCTCCGTCAGGGCCAACCCACATGCGGTTGCAGCGTTTGTTGGGGATGCCGTAGAATGTGAGCCAACTCTCATCTCCCGTCACTAAGTCACACAGTCGTTTTGGCCCGTTGGGCTCAAACTCATCGAGCAGTTTGCGTGAACATGCCACCCGCTGCTGCTTCTGATCATCACTTAAGAGATGTGGCACCCATCTTGCAGCCAGTTTTCTCATGTGAAGGTCTTTGTGCAGAATGTTGTTAATGGTGCCAATTGAAAGCTCACATGCCTCGCTTAATTCCCGCACAGTCGAATGTGGATCCTCCTCTATCAGTCTTTTCACATATGCAATGTTTTGTTCGTTCCGAGCTGGTAAAGCTCGCTCTGCACGATTACCCCAATCAGATGGCACTCTACCTGCTCCTAATTGTTTGACCCACCTGCAAACTGTGCGGTAAGACACACAATCCGTTCCGTAAACAGCTTGCAAATCTGCGTGTATCTTCCTACAATCGTCACCAAGTTGTAGCCTTGTGAAAGTGTAGAAACGAAATT
>JAPXFY010000035.1:29631634-29634134 GCA_030674185.1 Monoplex corrugatus
CAAAGGTGTCTGTTTTGCCTCATTTTATGTTTTATCCCAGATGTTTTATTCTGTGGAACAAAAGGTATACATTGTCTTATTTCAGTCTCCTTGTTTCTGCATGCTTTTACCTTTGCAGTGGAAACACGTCCCTCTCCACTTACTACCCCAAACTGTTGTACGGTTGTGAGGCGTGGACTGGACAGTCAACAAGCAAAGTCAGAACAAGATCGAGGCAGCCGAGATGTGGTTTCTAAGAGGAATGTTAAGAGTTCTATGATCAGCAAAAAAACAAACAAACGAGACAGTCCTTGACGGAGGTAGACACAAGAAGATCATTAATAAAGAAGATTAGGAAAAGACAAAGCAGCATTTATAGACCATTTTATGAGGAAAGGGGAATTAGAGCACATGGTCACAACAGGAAAGATGGAGGGAAAGAGAACACCAGGTAGACCCAGGGAGAAAATATTAGACGGACTTGCAGAGTGGCTGAAGACAGAGAGGGTGGGAGATGATTTACTTGCAGCAACAGGGGTTAGATTCGTGTGGAGGGCCATGATCGCCAAAGCCAGGCGATGATGATGATGTTGATGATGATGATGATGATGATGATGATGATGATGATGATGATGATGATGATGATGATGATGATGATGATGATGATGATGATGATGATGATGATGATGATGATAATGATCAAACAACGCTTCTTTCCCCTCTCTTGGGGCTATGACGATCTGTCCACATTTGCCTTATTTGTAGTCAGTCCCTGAGGGTAGTTCTGTACTTATAGATGTTCAGTACTTTATATGACAAAGGCATATGTCCATATAACTGGACACAGTCTATTATACTTCCTATATTTAAAAATAAAGGTGGCATAAACAATCTCAACAATGACAGAGAGACATTAGTGTGTGATGCCAGCAGTTCAGTGATAAGCAGTTAATTAACTACAAAGAAAAAAATCGGAAAGGATCGTTTAATGATGCCAGTCTGACTGGCAACCACCAAGCGAGATTTCAAATTGGTTATTCCACTGTAGAAAATGAAAAACCCTACAAAACCTTTTGAATGTAATAGAAATAGAAAGCAGAAATAAAAGGTTAGAAGTGAATAAATGGTTAGAACTAAATAGCAAGAAGACTGAAGCCATGGTAATCAGTAAGAAAACAGGAAATCCTCTCATATAAAATCACAGCAAATGGCACAACACTGAGACAAGTTAGCAAGTTTCAGTATCTGGGAACGGTCATCTCACCAAACGGCAGATGCACATTAGATATAGCCAGCAAAATCAGCCAAGCTAAAATAGCATTCAAGAAAAAAGACAATTGTTCTAACAAACGCCTATCAATTAACATCAGGAAGAGAGTTCTTCGGTGTTGTATAGAACCAATACTGTTGTATGGATACAAAGCGTGGGCAGTCGACTGGCAAAGTCGGAGCAAGTTTGAGGCAGCTGAAATGTGGTTTCTAAGAAAAATGTTAAGAGTTCCATGGACAGTAAAGAAAACTAACGAAACGTCTTGCAAGAGGCAAACACAAAAAGAACTTTGATGGAGAAGATAAGGAAAATACAAGCAACGTATACAGGACACTTTATGAGGCAAGAGAAGTTAGAGCACCTAGTCACAACAGAAAAACTGGAGGGAAAGAGAACACCAGGTAGACCCTGGTAGAAAATATTGGACGGGTTTACGGAGTGAATGAAGACACAGAAGGTGGAAGGTGTACTTGCAGCAACAAAAGATAGATTAGGATGGAGGACCATGATCGCCAGCGCCATGAGTCAGGGCACATGATGATGATGATGACGATGATGATGATTCTTCTTCTTCTTGGCGTACGCTGCTACACAATCATCTGAGTCCGGGCGATGAATGCAGCCGTCTTTTCCAGCTCCTGTCTGCAGCCATGGAGTTTGGTTGTCAGCGGAGTGTCTGTCGGCCACACGTCCTGTCTTGCCACCTGATGAAGGGGACATCTTTGGAGTATATGCTCCGTGGTTTGGTCTTCTTGACCGCAGGGACCCAGGTTGGGGAGGGCGCCAGCTTCAGTTTGCGGTACGTGTGGCTGTTCAGCCTATTGTGACCAGTGCGCAACCTCACCAGGGCAACTTGCTGCTCTCTAGACAACAGGTCGTAGTCATCCCTGATGATGATGATGTTGATGATGATGATGATGTTGTTGACGATGATGATGAGACCATTTCTTCACACTGCTAGCTCTCATACATTAGACCTGATGACTGCAGGAAAAGTCCTGGCAACAGCTCAGAGAGATGGCAAACTTGTGATTCTTTTGAGGGCACGTGAAACCTAACTGAAAAGGCAAAATAGGCTGTGTCTGGAGCATCATGTCTGACCACTTTTGTGATTTAACGAACACCCGAAATTTTGATAAAAAAAAAAACGTTAGGAGCTTCCGACTGCTAACTGTCGAGACTGTAGTAAGGGGGAGATGAGCTGGCAGATATGCGAGCTGACGGCAGGGCGAACCCAATAGAGAGATGAAG
>JAPXFY010000035.1:29636634-29651634 GCA_030674185.1 Monoplex corrugatus
ACCTTCCGTATTGGTGCCTCATGAAAGAGTAAACCTGCCTGTGTTGGTGCCTCATGGAAAGAGTAAACCTGCCTGTTATTGGTGCCTCATGGAAAGAGTAAACCTGCTGCTGTTGGTGCCTCATGGAAAGAGTAAACCTGCCTGTTGTTGGTGCCTCATGGAAAGAGTAAACCTGCCTGTGTTGGTGCCTCATGGAAAGAGTAAACCTGCCTGTTGGTGCCTCATGGAAAGAGTAAACCTGCCTGTGTTGGTGCCTCATGGAAAGAGTAAACCTGCCGGGTTTGGTGCCTATGAAAGTAGCCTCCTAGTTGCTCATAAAAGAGTAAACTTGCCTGCTGTTGGTGCCTCATGGAAAGATTAAGCCTGCCTGGTGTTGGTGCCTCATGAAAGAGTAAACTTGCCTGCTGTTGGTGCCTCATGGAAAGAGTAAACTTGCCTGCTATTGGTGCCTCATAAAGAGTAAACCTGCCTGCTATTGGTGCCTCATAGAAAGAGTAAACCTGCCTGCCACTGATGCAGGCACATTTCACAGGAACAGTAAGGTGCCCACCACCAGTAGCAGGCATGCCCATGAATGTTTAAGAGTTCTGAAATCTTCAAAAACCATCATGGGATTTTTTTTTAGCTCCAGCTGGCTCCTACCGGTTATTGAACATGCTGTGGGCTAAAAGCAGAAAAGCGAGCTCGCAGAAAAGGGACAACAGCCAACAGACCAGCATCAGCATACACATGCGACCGCTGCGACAGACTGCCTCTCTCTCATTGGTCTCTACAGTCACAGGCGACGCTGTTTGGACCAAGCAGACAGCCCAACTAGACATTAGGTCGGATGTACTTTGTCCATGGTTAGCCATGACCAAGGAGGCCCTACTACTACTACTACTACTACTACTACTACTAGGACTACTACTACTACTACTACTACTGTGGGCTAACCAGAAAGACTGGGACCATACCTTTGAGTCTCATCCATTTCACAGATGCATCAATATAGATGTTTCTCAAATCTTCTGACTGACATCGCAGGTGTCTGTCCCTCTTGGGCCTGATTGACACCAGAATATATCATGATAGCAAGCAGTCCTGTCACGATGCCTCAATCCTAGATGGAACTCCATAGCATCACGATTATCATCGTGATTGTCAGCATTGCCATCAGACTGCAATAACTGTGCTGGCTTCATTGTGATTGTCAGCATTACCGTCAGACTGAAATAACTGTGCTGGCTTCATCGTGATTGTCAGCATTACCATCAGACTGCATTATCTGTGCCGGCTTCATCGTGATTGTCAGCATTGCCATCAGACTGCAATAACTGTGCCGGCTTCATCGTGATTGTCAGCATTACCATCAGACTGCAATAACTGTGCTGGCTTCATCGTGATTGTCACCATTACCATCAGACTGCAATAACTGTGCTGGCTTCATCGTGATTGTCAGCATTACCATCAGACTGCAATAACTGTGATGGCTTCATCGTGATTGTCAGCATTACCACCAGACTGCAATAACTGTGCTGGCTTCATCGTGATTGTCAACATTACCGTCAGACTGCAATAACTGTGATGGCTTCATCGTGACTGTCAGCATTGCCATCAGACTGCAATAACTGTGCTGGCTTCATCGTGATTGTCAGCATTACCATCAGACTGCAATAACTGTGATGGCTTCATCGTGACTGTCAGCATTACCATCAGACTGCAATAACTGTGCCGGCTTCTTCGTGACTGTCAGCATTACCACCAGACTGCAATAACTGTGCCGGCTTCATCGTGATTGTCAGCATTACCATCAGACTGCAATAACTGTGCTGGCTTCATCGTGATTGTCAGCATTACCGTCAGACTGCAATAACTGTGCTGGCTTCATCGTGATTGTCAACATTACCATCAGACTGCAATAACTGTGATGGCTTCATCGTGACTGTCAACATTACCATCAGACTGCAATAACTGTGCTGGCTTCATCGTGACTGTCAGCATTACCATCAGACTGCAATAACTGTGCTGGCTTCATCGTGACTGTCAGCATTCCATCAGACTGCAATAACTGTGCTGGCTTCATCGTGACTGTCAGCATTACCATCAGACTGCAATAACTGTGCTGGCTTCATCGTGACTGTCAGCATTACCATCAGACTGCAATAACTGTGCTGGCTTCATCGTGACTGTCAACATTACCATCAGACTGCAATAACTGTGCTGGCTTCATCGTGATTGTCAGCATTACCATCAGACTGCAATAACTGTGCTGGCTTCATCGTGATTGTCAGCATTACCGTCAGACTGCAATAACTGTGCTGGCTTCATCGTGATTGTCAACATTACCATCAGACTGCAATAACTGTGCTGGCTTCATCGTGACTGTCAACATTACCATCAGACTGCAATAACTGTGCTGGCTTCATCGTGATTGTCAGCATTACCATCAGACTGCAATAACTGTGCCAGCTTCTGTGTCCTTTGAAGTGGTATACAAAATGGGACATAAAAGCGTAAGCACAGAGGAAATCTCCGAAAGGGCGATGACTCTTAAAGAAAGGTAATTGAAAAATACAGAAACAATCTGCTATGTACAGATGGCTCAATCCTGGGGGAAAAACCGTGGATGGGCTTGAAATAAAATTGAATCAACACACAAGAAAACAGCGTTGTATATCAAAACTCAACTTTCACTTTTGGAACAGACGATGAAGCAGTAATAGCTACTCTGGCTTATCGGCATTTTGATGGTACCTTGCCTATCTACTTCTCTTCTGTGCTTAAAACATACAGGCCTGAACGCAGTCTCAGGTCAAGCAACCAGAAGCTTCCAGCAAAATCAAAATTAAAACACAAAACCTAGGACACCGAGCCTTCCGTTGCCAGGCCCCACTTGTCTGGAACAATCTGCCTTTTTCTCTCCGCTGTTCGTCATCTCTCTCTCTTCTTTCAAGGCGGGCCTCAAAAAACTCATCTTTTTGATAAATACTACCGGTAATGAAACATGATTTTTGATCTTTCTGATTCAGTAATGTATATATTAGTACTTGCTTGCAACAGATGTGCTAGTGTGTGTGTTGGAGGGGGGGGGAGGGACTAGGAGTGGGAGTTAGTATAATTGACCACTAGGCTTAGAGCTATTGGGAAAAATGAACTAATTAATGTAAAGCGCAGTGAGTCTTTACCTGTGTGTAGGAGAACGGCGCCATAGAAAAGTGATGATGATGGTGATGATGATGATGATGATGATGATGATGATGATGATGATGATGATGATGATTATATATGATGATGATATTATTATTATCATTATTATTTATTATTTTTATATGGGGGCTTCTCAGAGGCCAGCTTCAAGAAGACAGGCGAGGAAGCATAATGCCACTATCCTCCTGACTGACTCCATGAACCTACTTCAGACACTGGACAACAGAACTGGACGACATCCACATTGGCATGACACAATATATATACGTATTGTCATCTACATATGTTGATGTGGACTTATTGACCTGTACCTGCTGGTGTACAGGAACATGACTAACTGAAAACTAATAAATAATCCACTATAATCTGTGCTAACAGATAATCCACTATAACTTGTACTAGTAGGAAATCCACTATAATCTGTATTAGAAGATAATCCATTATTTATATGTACTAGCGTAAAATTCACTTTAATCTGTACTACCAGATAATCCACAATAGCTTGAGCTAGTAGATAATCCACCTAATTGTCTCGATATAATCCTCTATAATTTGATTCCATATTTTGCATGTTAGGTGAGTGCTTTTGAACTATTGCATGTTAGGTGAGTGCTTTTGAACTATTGCATGTTAGGTGAGTGCTTTTGAACTATTGCATGTTAGGTGAGTGCTTGATGTTGCATATTAGGTGAGTGCTTTTGAACTATTGCATGTTAGGTGAGTGCTTTTGAACTATTGCATGTTAGGTGAGTGCTTTTGAACTATTGCATTGTTAGGTGAGTGCTTTTGAACTATTGCATGTTAGGTGAGTGCTTTTGAACTATTGCATGTTAGGTGAGTGCTTTTGAATATTGCATGTTAGGTGAGTGCTTTTGAACTATTGCATGTTAGGTGAGTGCTTTTGAACTATTGCATGTTAGGTGAGTGCTTTTGAACTATTGCATGTTAGGTGAGTGCTTTTGAACTGTCTAAGTCATGCAAAGAATGACTCGTTCCACCATCATAATCATACTTACCCTTGTAGGAATGATAAACTTTCATTAAAGTCATATTTATTACTGATGGAATGGTATATCACAATACTAATGATTACAATATTTATATGGCGCCAAATCTTATCATCGTTTTAGTCATATTTACTGCTGTTGGAATGATAAACCATCATTACAATAATAATAATAATGATAATAAAACAACAACAATAATAATAATAATAAATAATAATGATGATGATGATAATAATAATAATAACAGTATTCATATGGCGTCAGATCTTATAATCATTATAATCACATTCACTACTGCTGGAATGGTAAACCATCATATTAGTCATATTTTCGACTGTTGGAATGGTAAACCATAACAATGATAATAGTTACCGTATTTATATGGCGCCAAATCTTATAATTATTTTAGTCATATTTACTACCATTGGAATGGCAAACCATCACTATAGTCATATTAACTACTACTGCTGGAATAGTTTACACCATCATTATAGTCATATTTATTACTGTTGGAATGGTACGCCAGTTCTGTTCAATGACGTCTTGAAGTTTTTCACAATGTTCAATTTAGCTATGTGCATCGTTAAGGTTTTTTTTTTTTTTTTTTTTTTTTTTTTTTTTTTTTTTAAACAAGGCATATATAAGGTCGGTGTTTCTTCGCTAAAACGAGTAAGCACAAAGAAGACCAGCGATTTTATACCAGAGTATAGACAGACTGAGACAAACTGATAAATATACGTTCTGTGGATCATAAAGGACTGTGCTTTGATTAACAAAGTAATTCACAAAGATTAGATGTGAGCATGTGTGTGTGTGTGTGTGTGTGTGTGTGTGTGTGTGTGTGTGTGTGTGTGTGTGTGTGTGTGTGTGTGTGTGTGTTGCGTGTGTGTCAGGTGTGTTTTGTGTTCAAGAGCGGTGTGTGAGCGCCGTGCGTGTGCTGCGCCTCACCTTACTTTGATGTGTGTGGTGTGTATGTGGTGTATGGAGATACTTGTGGCATGCTAGTGACTGTGGGTGGTAATGTCTAAGTGAGTTGTGTGCGAATGTGTTGTATGGCTATGTGCGAGGGGGATGTGGTGTCCGCGCGCGTGGTGTGTGACGAGTGAGGTATTTGTGCATTTAGTGGTGTGTGTGTGTGTGTGTGTGTGTGTGTGTGTGTGTGTGTGTGTGTGTGTGTGTGTGTGTGTGTGTGTGTGTGTGTGTGGCTGTGTGTGTGTGTTTATTTTCAGTTTTGATGTAGATGAAGTGGAAAGTGATGTTTTCTGAACATTTGGACGTATTGTAAAACAAAATACATGAAAAGCGAACAATTGATTATTGTTCCCTGAAATAGTGTTACAGTGGATGCCACTCAAGAAGAGACTACAAACATTATTATCATCATCATCATCATCATCATAGGTGCCCTGCCACATGGCGTTGGCGACCATGGACTTCCAACCATCTCTATCTCTCGTTGCCCCCAGCATCTCCCCCACCCTCCTCATCCCCAGCCAGTCTGCAAGTCCGTCCAGCATTCTCTCCTTGGGTCTACCTGGTGCTCTCTTTCCCTCCAGCTTTCCCGTTGTGACCAGGTGCTCCAAATCCCCCTTCCTCATAAAATGGCCTATAAATGTTGCCTGTCTTTTCCTAATCTTCCTTATCAATGATCTACTTGTGTCTGCCTCCATCAAGACTGTCTCGTTTGTTTTCTTTGCTGTCCATGGAACTCTCAACATTCTTCTGAGAAACCACATCTCGGCTGCCTCAATCTTGTCTGGCTTTGCTTGCTGACTGTCCACGCCTCGCATCAAACATTATCAACGCCTGAAAGAGTGTTACAGAGATGTTGTCCAGTTGTTTCTGTAGCGGAGAGATGGTGTCATATTTCATGTGCGACACAACTTCAACTACAGAAAGGACAACGGGCAAAGACAACATTCAGATATAGATCACAAATCGTTGGAACTTTTAGCAATGCTACTAGCGTAATTCGGCCTACGTTTTAACCTGTGTGTGTGAATGCGTGTGTTTTGTGGTGTGTGGTGTGTGTGTGTGTGTGTGTGTGTGTGTGTGTGTGTGTGTGTGTGTGTGTGTGTGTGCGTGTGTGTGTGTGTGTGGTGTGCGTGTATTATATTATATGTGTGTGTATATATATATATATATGTTATTGTGTGTTGTGTGTGTGGTGTGTGTATATATGTATATATATATATATAATATATATATATTATGTATGTGTGTGTGTGTATAATATATATATATATTATTATATATTTATATATATATATATATATATATATATATATATATATATATATATATATATATATATATACATATATATAAAACAAGATTGAGGCAGCCGAGATGTGGTTTCTAAGAAGAATATTGACAGTTCCATGGACAGCAAAGAAAACAAACGAGACAGTCTTGATGGAGGCAGACACAAGAAGATCATTCATAAGGAAGATTTGGAAAAGACAGCCATCATTTACAGGCCTTTTATGAGGACATTAGAATTAGAGCACCTGGTCACAACAGGAAAATGGAGGGAAAGAGAGCACCAGGTAGACCCAGAGAGAAAATATAGGACGGACTTGCAGACTGGCTGAGGACAGAGAGGATGGAAGATGTGCTTGCGGCAACAGGGGATAGATACATATGGAGGGCCATGATCGCCAACGTCATGGGCAGGGCACTTGATGATGATGATGATGATGATGATGATGATGATGATGATGTGATGATGATGTGATGATGAGTTTGATGTGTGATGAGATGATGATGATGATGATGATGATGATGATGATATATAGTTCACTTTCGTTATGGTGTGAAGCATGCAGCTCGCTCAACTGTGGAAGTATCATGATGATCACCAAGCGTGTTGAAACTAGGGGAACTGTTGTTTGGTAAACAGCTCACATCAGAATCCACCAATCTTCCGAAGAAGATGTTCACAGTACAGTCATTCTGATCAGTAGTGGGATACATGTACAAAAACCACCACACATGAGAAAATAAATCCATACTGGAACACCCCACACATACCTCACAGTTTTATACGAAATGTAAACATGAAGTAACCTGGAGAGGGTGGGCTACACCAGGTGTCAACCGCCCAAGACAGGCCACCATGAAGATGCAGTTCAGAGCTTGAAGTACCTCGGGGCAACTGTTTCAGATGAGAAATCAAAACCTGAAGAGCTCTCCAGAGTCGCGCAAATGATAGCAGCACTAATCAGACTGAGACCCATCTGGAATGATAGAAACATCACAATCAGTTCCAAGATCAGACTGATGCGTTCCCTGGTCATTGCGTATTCCTCTGTGTCTGTGAGACGTGGACTCTGACAGCTTAACCTGACAGAAGGATTCAAGCATTACAGATGATATATTTTCGCAAGATCCTTGGCATCTCATACGATGACTACATTACCAACTTGGAGGTCCAGACCAGAGACAGGCAAGACAAGTGAAAAGAAGGAAAATGAGATGGCGTGGTTATGTATGAAGATCAACAGGACATGCCAAAACCTTTCTACAAGAAACAGTGTGAGGAGGCAGAAGGAGAGGAAGACAGAGAAAGAGATGGGAGGACAACATCAGTGACTGGCCTCACACTGGAGGACAACATCAGTGAATGGACTGGCCTCACACTGGAGGACAACATCAGTGACTGGCCTCACACTGGAGGACACATCAGTGAATGGACTGGCCTCACACTGGAGGACAACATCAGTGAATGGACTGGCCTCACACTGGAGGACAACATCAGTCAATGGACTGGCCTCACACTGGAGGACAACATCAGTGAATGGACTGGCCTCACACTGGAGGACAACATCAGTCAATGGACTGGCCTCACACTGAAGGACAACATCAGTCAATGGACTGGCCTCACACTGAAGGACAACATCAGTCAATGGACTGGCCTCACACTGGAGGACATCAGTCAATGGACTGGCCTCACACTGGAGGACAACATCAGTGAATGGACTGGCCTCACACTGGAGGACAACATCAGTCAATGGACTGGCCTCACACTGGAGGACAACATCAGTCAATGGACTGGCCTCACACTGGAGGACAACATCATGAATGGACTGGCCTCACCCTGGAAGACAACATCAGTCAATGACTGGCCTCACACTGGAGGACAACATCAGTCAATGGACTGGCCTCACACTGGAGGACAACATCAGTGAATGGACTGGCCTCACACTGGAGGACAACATCAATGAATGGACTGGCCTCACACTGGAGGACAACATCAGTCAATGGACTGGTCTCACACTGGAGGACAACGTCAATGACTGGCCTCACACTGGAGGACAACATCAGTGAATGGACTGGCCTCACACTGGAGGACAACATCAGTGAATGGACAGGCCTCACACTGGAGGACAACATCAGTCAATGGACTGGCCTCACACTGGAGGACAACATCAGTGAATGGACTGGCCTCACACTGGAGGACAACATCAGTCAATGGACAGGCCTCACACTGGAGGACAACATCAGTCAATGGACAGGCCTCACACTGGAGGACAACATCAGTTAATGGACTGGCTTCACACAGGATGTCAACATCAGTCAATGGACTGGCCTCACACTGAAGGACAACATCATTCAATGGACTGGCCTCACACTGAAGGACAACATCAGTCAATGGACTGGCCTCACACTGAAGGACAACATCAGTGAATAGACTGGCCTCACACTGGAGGACAACATCAGTGAATGGACTGGCCTCACATTGGAGGACAACATCAGTCAATGGACTGGCCTCACACTGAAGGACAACATCAGTCAATGGACTGGCCTCACACCCAACAAGTGCCTAAGAGTGTCTGAGAACCAGGGTGGGAATGGATGAAACTGGTTGCAAATTCTTCAATGGCACCCCAACAGTCTTCAAGACTCCGGGATAGGTGAAATATGAAGTGAAAGTTTATTAAAAATCGATTGCAGAAAACATGGCACGTGTGGTTAGTCATCTGGATGCAGGGCACTTGTGTGAGAGTTTGCAATCAATAAGACGGAGACACGACTGTACAGTGTCACGTTACCGCCTGCCTGACAATACATCAAGTGATTCGTCAATGAACAAAATATTCCTGTTGCCGCTCGCGCCGTAACTAAGAAGTGGATGAGGCTGGACAAGGACATAGTTTACATATTAAATGCTCCGATAAGAAGAACGTTCTGGAACACATATTAACCACATGTGGAAATGCTGAATATGCAGCATGAAGGGACGTCTATGGAATAAAACAGCTAAAAGTGAAAACACGTCCTCAGAAATCCAAACATCAGCATCAGATGGAGTGTATCTGGAGGAAAAAGAAAGGGTGTGAAGACACAAATGAAGGCTGCTTGCAGAATTTGAGTAGCAAAAATTAGAAAAAAATATATGGAAAGATCTGAAAGCGAAACAAAGCAGAATCAGGAAGGAGGAGAGGGAACAAGAGCAGAAGACCAGAGACACTTTTTCAAAGACCCCTTCCAGTTCGCCAGGAACCTTTTCTAGCAGCCCAACTCCGGGACACTCACAGCAGTCAAAGAAGCTTTGGAACAGCATCTCTGAGAAATATATTCTGACCCTCAAGGCGAGACACCACTTGATATTCAGGGTCTGGTACGACCTGCAGCGCCAGAGAAAATGCACTGAAAAGTATGCCAGTCTAGCCAGCAACTTAAGAAAATCTGGCTTTCAAGCCAAAGTCCTCACATAGAAGTTGGAGCAAGGGGGTTGATATGCATGTCAGCCTACGCCTCATGAAACAGCTCTCGATTTCTGGGAAAGAAAAGGACAGCAGAGCCCTAAAGGCAACGGCAGAAGGAGCTGAAAAGACTTCCAGCTGATCTGGTCCTGGAGGAACAAAAGTGAACTTCTTAATGCTTAACATTCCCGAATATGGTTCCTGCATCTGATAAGAAGAGACTATAGTCATTTATTAACGTCTGAAAGAGTGTTGTAGATATGTTGTCAAGTTGTTTCTGAGGTGGAGAAATTGTGTCATATTTTATGTGTATGAAATGTCCGTCACAAGGGTGACTCGCCTTGAGACGCCTGACCAACTTGGATGTATGGGTTCGTACCCAGGTATAGGACAAATTTTTATACAAAACATTGGGACAGCACAGGAGTCGTGACCAGGAGTGGCCTGGTCCCCTTAGAGTGTAAGGAGTTTAGGGCCAAAACACTTACTTGACTAGGATTCTCCTCTGAACACAATCTGTATCTTATGTTTAAAAAGTGCAAAACGTCAGGAACTTAAATCCTACTTAGTTCCAAGCCCAGAGTCATCAGACCATCAGTCGACTTCGAAAAGAAACATAATAAGAGAAACAACTGTAGAACCACAACGAAACACAGAACACGAGTTGTTATAAGTCCAACACACATCAGAACTGCCTCGAAGGCACACAGTCCAATCTCCTATAACATGGAGCAACGATGTTTGGGCTTTTCCTGAGAACTTGGAACCAGGAGGCAAAGAATGACAGAGAGCTGATGAGTGGAACAGAGAGGTGGAGAGGATGAAAGAATGGGGATGAGAGATGTATGTGAAAGACAGACCATAGAGCGCGTGTAAGGGAAAGGGTTAATGATAGTGGGATTTGATGAGTGGTGGATTGGTGAGGAGTGGGGAGGCATGAGGAGGCTGTGAGGCATAGTGAGGCAAGTTTGAGAGGGATGGAGGATGTGAAAACAATAGAATAGAAAACAATATAAGCTCTTTCCAAAACATCAAAAGAGGAGTCAGACAGGGTTGTGTTTTGTCACCAGATCTGTTTTCACTATACAGCGAAAACATCATGAGAAACCTAGAAGAAGACCCTGGATTAAAGGTTGGAGGGAAAATGATAAACAACATTAGGTACGCAGATGACACCGTGCTAATTGCAAAAAATGAAAGGGACCTACAAAACCTTGTGAATATACTAGAAATAGAAAGCAAAGGTAAGGGGTTGGAACTAAACAGCAGGAAGACTGAAGTCATGGTGATCAGTAAAAAACATGAAATCCCCTCATGCAAAATAACAGCAAATGGCACAACCTTGACACATGTTAATAAGTTCAAATACCTGGGAACGGTCATTTCATCAGACGGCAGATGCACATCGGAAATAGCCAGCAGAATCGGCCAAGCCAAAACAGCATTCAAGAACATAACAAGCATTCTTACCAACATATGCCTATCAATTAACATCAGAAAGAGAGCCCTTGAATGCTATATAGAACCAATACTGTTGTACGGATGCGATGCGTGGACAGTCAACAAGCAAAGATTGAGGCAGCTGAGATGTGGTTTCTCAGAAGAATGTTGAGAATTCCATGGACAGCAAAGAAAACAAACGAGACAGTCCTGATGGAGGCAGAAACAAATAGATCACTGATAAGGAAGATTAGGAAAAGACAAGCAACATTTATAGGCCATTTTATGAGGAAGGGGGATTTGGAGCACCTGGTCACAACGGGAAAGCTGGAGGTAAAGAGAGCACCAGGCAGACCCAGGGAGAGAATGCTGGACGGACTTGCAGAGTGGCTGGGGATGAGGAGGGTGGGGGAGATGCTGGGGGCAACGAGAGGTAGAGATGGTTGGAAGTCCATGGTCGCCAACGCCATGCGGCAGGGCACCTGATGATGATGATGATGATGGAGGATGTGGTGGTGAATGTATGCTGTGGTTGTGGCCATTGATGTTCGGAAATTGTTTCCGGGATTACACATTTGTAGGCCATCTTTGGATGCTTGGAGCTGTGCAGAATGGGCAACAAATCTTGACGACATTTTTTACGTGTATGGCGGAGGGAGTATCAAAGGGTGCTTTGCCTAGACATGCTGTCACGAAAATTAGCAAAATGTACAGGTGAGCAGTTTTAAACTGCCGAATCTATACAGCAATCATCTTAAGCATGTTAACAAGAATCATTGAGGGTGCGGATGGGACCCAGAGCACCAATGCCTCACCACTCTCTGGACAATCACCTCCCAAGCTCCCGAAACCACTCGACAGCCATTTCAACAAGTGGAGAAGGAGAAGGGAGGGGGGCTATCCATGTGTTACATAACCCATTCGGTCCTAGTCATTGGTTACCGTGTTTACAGACCGAATGGCGAGGTGGGGAGATGACAAATCCCTGGACATAGCCACCACATTAAACTACGAAAAAGACCAGCAATACATACTGAACTACAGACTGAGACAAACTGGTGAACGTCAATGCTGCAAATCATTAGAAACAATAGCTTCGAGTAGTACTGTAAGTTCACAATGTTTAAGTGTACGCTTGTGTGCGTGCGTGCATGTGTGTGTGTGTGTGTGTGTGTGTGTGTGTGTGTGTGTGTGTGTGTGTGTGTGTGTGTGTGTGTGTGTGTGTGTGTGTGTGAGAGAGAGAGAGAGAGAGAGAGAGAGATACACCTCCGTTTAACTGCTGGGTGTAGGCTGATGATCGCCAACGTGTTAAACTAAGGGAACTGTTGTTTGTTAAACAGTTTAAATTAGAAGCCACCAGTTTACTGAAGAAGAAACCCCACAATACATGTACAGTACAGTAATTCTGATCAGTACAGTAGTGGAATAGAAAACCTCCACACACAGAAATATAAATTCATAACGGAACAGTCCACACCCACATCACGATTTAAATCGAAATGTAAACATGAAATAAATGGAAAATACGATCAATTGTACAGCAGACAGCCTATGAGGTTGGTGACCGGGATGCAGGGTACTTGTGAAAGTGTTGGCAATCAATACGATACGAACACAACAGCGCAACGTCATATTATTGACTGCATGACAAAAACAAAAACAAAAACAAAAAAAGAAAAGAAAAAAAAATCCAAAAAAAATCAAGCGCCTTGTCAGAGATGAAATTGTTCTTGTTGCTACTCGTGCTATAACTTTACCTTGACATAAATCATTTGTGTAGTTCTCTGTTCACCAGAACACTATTTGTGGCAGTCTGTTCGTTAATGTAACTAACTCGTCATGACATAAATCATGTATGTTCACTGTACTATTTAAAACAATTTCTCATGATTTATGGCATGATTCCTATTTGAAAACAAAGGCTTCAGTATTCAAAACATAGGGGGAGAGGGAAGGGATAGTGGGAATAGCATTATGTTTCAGTAGAAAATAAATCATAATCGTTTGTGATCAGGAAAATACGTACGTGCATGTGTATACGTTCGTGCGTGTGTCCAACCCCTACTTTTATAAATATTGTCAGAGAGCTTATACCATCAGACAGTGAAACTCCTGGCAAGAAAAGACGAGACGAATTCAGCGGTGTATACGTTTTACCAACATGATCTGGGCTGATATGCACTGTGACTGTAACTCTGGGGGTAGGGGGCTAAACATTCCACAGCCAGTGAGCTAGGCCTATTTTTACAATTGGAGACGATATATCAGCACGTACAAACAAAATATGACCGCTGGATCTTTAGGGTGAAACACAAAACACTGAAAAGTACCTTGTTTGTGAAAGATCCTTTGGAGTAATATAAGCACGACGTTTCGAGCCCAGGCCCATTGTCAAGTAAAAGAAAAGTGGAAAATAAAAGTGACGTTGAAAATAAAATGACGTGGTAAATAAAAATGACGGAGCAGTACTGGTGGGGGGTGGGGTGGGGGAGAAGAGGGGGAAACAGTAGGGATTAGTAGGTCAAGGAGAGGGCCCAGGCACCGCTACGTGTCGGCAGTTCTGGTGTTCAATAGCCCTCAACACAACTACGTCCATGCGCAGATTTCAGCAGTGTGGCAAAACACCAGAGACCAACGATACATGAAATACATGGAGAACTGCATCATTCACCGACTGGGAACAGTCCAGCCGGCGGGCCTGAACACCAGAACTGCCGACGCGTAGCGGTGCCCGGGCCCTCTCCTTGTTCTACTAATCCCTACTGTTTCCCCTATTCTCCCCCACCCCACCCCTCACCAGTACTGCTCTGTCGTTTTTATTTTCCACGTCACTTTATTTTCCACGTCATTTTTATTTTTCACGTCACTTTTATTTTCCACTTTTCTTTCACTTGACAAAGGGCCTGGGCTCGAAACGTCGTGCTTATATTACCCCAAAGGATCTTTCACAAACAAGGTACTTTTCAGTGTTTTGTGTTTTAATCAATCAGTACGTTCTTTTCTTCCATGTTTTTACCTGTTTGTTGCCTGACGATTTCATGATGAAATCTGTGCCACATTTTCTTTGTATGTACGTCGACTCGTTGGAGATGAAAATCAAGAAAGCAAACTGAATATAAATAATAAAAGGCCAGATTCTATACCAAGTCATGATGGGTTGGCCTACCAAGTTGTGACACTGTTAGGTTACTTGAAGAGGAGAGTTTGGAGCATACTATCTTACCGAATAGGGTGACCAGAATGGAACATGTTGAAGTTGTAAGCCAACAACAACAACAATCAGGTGACCAAAATGTAAGATCTTCGCTATAACCGGTGAAACATGTTGAAGTTGTAGGCCAGTAACAACAACAACAACAACAACAATAACAACAACAATCAGGTGACCAGAATGTAAGGTCTTCGCTATAACCGGTGAAACATGTTGTAGTTGTAGGCCAGTAACAACAACAACAACAATAACAATCAGAAAGTGACCAGTATGTAAGGTCTTCGCTATAACTGGTGAAACAAGTTGTAGGCCAGTGACAACAACAACAACAACAACAACAACAATCAAAAAGTGACCAGAATGTAAGGTCTTCGCTATAACTGGTGAAACATGTTGAAGTTGTAGGCCAGTAACAACAACAACAACAACAATCACAAGGTGACCA